>JAJOZX010000226.1:647500-1075000 GCA_023014485.1 Bathynomus jamesi
TGTCTTCTACCGCGTTAAAACCTGATTGTAACGCCTTCCTCCGGAGGTATCTAGCACTCCTTTTCAACAAGGGGCCGTGCGCAGTATGGTTGAAAAAATTGATCTGAGCCCACTCCCACGCTGATATCTCAACCATCGATAGTGTGAAAGGCCTTCGGGTCATTATAACTGAATGCGACGAAAGTGTACCTTCAATGTTAAGTTCCCATCACCGAATGGGAAATTTTTTCCCTTAATCGTTCTTATATATATTGAGATATTTCTTAGTAGTTTAGTCGCAATATTCACATATTGGGGCTTGTTATATGAAATGCTCAAGCTCTTCCATCTATGGTTGGGAATGTGTACAATGCACATTAGGCGCGCCTGGGTGTCACCAACAAATTGATGCTCCACGATACAGCTGTAAATATATCACAGGTCGGGATGGGTAGCTTTCACCCAATTTCTCCAATTTCAACTGATACATTAAGCTGGACAAGTCATGTTGTGCCTCGTGAAAGGTATTTCTTTGGAGGGCTTCACCATATCGACCCTAGGCCACAATTGTGAACAGCTCTTTGTCTTTAATATTTCTACTAAGCGTTGATTTTAACTTCAACGTGTGTGCAGGCGTGTCTATGTTTACGACTTCAAAAAGTAAATCGTTTGTTAGGTACTACTTTTCAAGACTCTTGTTTAAACCCGTCGCAATGTCCGTGGCTCTGTCATAATGACCGATTCCTAATGTTACATTTGTGCTATAGCACTGTGCCTCACGAATAGGACTGATCGCATAGTGTTGTCTAAAGTTATGCCGAATTTTTCACACTCATCGACTCTTCTAAGGATTAGAAATATGATCTGCTCATTTTTAAGAGTTAAAAATTTGGTGGCTAGCTGGAATTCAGAAACACCAACTTCGTACGAATCACGTTCCAACTCAATGGGCCCATGGAGTTCTGTACAAAGTTGGCCAGGTGTTGTTAGGATGTACAGACAGAGAAGAAGAGGACGGGAGTGTGACATAGAAGTGGCTAGGCGCCATGTTGCATACTATTAAGCTTCATTATTGCAGCAGCTTTTATATAGGTGTTGAAGCTTTCTGGTACCAGCCATTTCACCAGGTACATTTTTCTCTTTCCTGAACCTTTGCTGCCTAAAATTTTTTCAATTTTAAACACTTTTTCCTAAATTAAATGTCACTTTCTGCAACTCCTCGCGGTAAAAGCTCCTGCGATTCTTCCCCATTCAAATCTTCAACGTAATACATCATTATCTTTTAGGTCATAGCACGAACTTTAAAAATCACGTTCCATCCTTGCTCAAATCCCTTCGCGAATTTATTTCCCGAACGCGATAGCCTTACATAATCATTGATTTTGAAATGTGTAGAGTGTGGTGGCGGTGCTCCATCTTTCTCACCTCTGGCAGCGTACCTCTTTCTAAAACTTCGTTAGGGTTGTGCAATCGTACGGTGGTGTGAACGGTTGTATGATGAGCCAATGACCCAGAACGTTTATATATCTGTATGTGTTTTTATGTGTAAAATAGCGATGCATGCGTTCCTTTATGGTACGTTGAACTCTTTCAGCTAAAGAGGCCTTATGTATAGAACTGCTAGTGTAGTAACTGATATTAAACTCTGTCAGCATGTTCTGAAAAGCGCGCCTATAAATTTTTCCCCATATCCGTAAAAAATAGCCAGGAACCCTGTCTTTTTCAACATCAACGTTTTGGTCGCTTTAGCAACTGTTTCAGGCGATATTTTTTCAGGGAATTAGCCACAGATATCTAGAGAATACATCTATTACACTGGTATGCATATGAAATTTTTTTGTCTGCTGTGAGGGTTTTTTCAACTCATATTATATAATTCGACCATGCTGAATTCGAAAATGACATTGGTTTTCCTCAATCAGGTCAGGTTTTTTCTCTATTGGCCATTTATTATAAGTCCAATTTTATCCCCAAATTTATTGATTTTTTTAGCTTAAACACTGTAGATACGAGTAATATTATAAGAACACTCGTGAAAAATGAAAACATTGTGTGAATAAATACTTTTATTCATACAATGAATATGGAAAAAAGTTTATTGAGGAAGGAATGAAGTTTTTTTGGCTTTCCGTCTGTGTTTTTCTTCGGGCACGTCTCGCTTCAAACACCAGCAATAGTCCGCCAGCATATTGATATCCCAGTTTCCCTGGTACCTCTCTTCCATTATTTTGATATCTTGGTGAAATCGTTCACCCTGTTCCTCACTATAATCCCCGCAATTTTCAGGAAAATAGTCCAAGTGGGACCACAAAAAGTGCATTTTTATGGACATGCGCGACCCATGAGCTTTGAAAGCTTCCATCAAGTTTTCGACAACGGACTCGTATTCTGGACTTCTACGCTTGCCAAGAAAATCAGTGACAACTGATTTGAATGCCTGCCAGGCATTCTTCTCAGTTGGAGTCATTGCGTTTTCGAACTGAGTATCCTTGATCAAAGTTCGAATTTGAGGACCATCAAAAACCCCAGCATTTAGTTTAGCATCAGATATATGAGGAAATTTACTCTCGAGATATCGGAATGCTGAACCCTCCTTATTCATTGATTTGATGAAATTTTTCATCAAGCCCAGCTTAATATGAAGTGGTGGGAGCAAAATTTTTGTTGGTGGTACAAGGGGCACTGAAACGACATTATGCGACCCAGGTTCAAAATTCTCTCTGGATGCCCATTCACGCTGTGCATAGTGCTTCTCATCCGCTCGGCTATCCCATTTGCAGAGGAAACATGGGTATTTCGTGTATCCCCCTTGCATTCCCAATACAAATGCCACAATCTGAAAAAAAATGAAAATATTTAAAGAATTTAGAGAATTTGTTCTATCAGATAAAAAAATCTATGCATTGGACTGTATCACTTCTGTGGGGAAGTTAAGTGTTCTTATACGCTCTCAAATAACCTTTGGAAAAACAACATAGTCAATAGCAATAGTTTACTTATGATATTAGTATTACCTTCAAATCTCCACAGATCCTCCAGTTATGTTGGTCGTATACGAGAGCATCCAGTAAAATTTTCATGTTATCGTAGCTCTCAGTAAGTTGTACGGAATGTGCTACAGGGACTGATGCAACCCTATTCCCAATGTTGAGAAGTACTGCTTTCAAACTTCGTTTAGACGAGTCTATAAATAGCCTCCATTCTGATGCGTTATATGGCAGGCCCAAGGATTCGATTAGCCCCTCAACATTGCAGCAGTACACTAAGGAAGAGGTATTTTCGTGCACTGCAAAAAACTTGCGGAATTCTTCCTCTCGTTTCCTATACCAGGAGAATGTTGTTCCCGGAGCCAGCAAGTTGTCCTCTCGAAGTCGTGAGCCCAAGATCTCGGCAGCTAATTTGGAAAGTCCTAAATCCCTGGTAAGATCATTAAGTTTGGCCTGGTTGAGAGGCCTCGGCTCATTTGAAGCGGTATTTTGAGGTATATACGACTGGGACTGGTCATTGGCATTGGTCATTGATTCATCATCAGAATCATCGAAGTCCAGGGTTTGAGGTGGGTCGGGTATTGGAATTCCAGGACCATGGGGTACAGGTCTCATAGCAGAAGGAATGTCAGGGTATACAACAATGTGTTTATTCTTCTTGTTAACTCCTGAAAATAGAAACACAGAAACATGGATATAAAACTTGCATATGAAATAGAAGAAGCATTCAGACAGTGGCGGCTCGTGAGGGAAGGCTGCGGTCTGTAAGATATGAAATAGGTCGATGGAGTCTGTATATTTTCTTTCTTTTTCATTCATATTGTCCCTTCGGGGACAATATGAATGAAAAAGAAAGAAAATATACAATCATTGTATATGTAAATGTAACTTGTATAACAATATGTATGTGTAAATGTATTTTCTATAACAATATGTATATGTAAATGTATGATTACCATTATGGTGAATATTATGCTATATATGGTGAATATTACATTATGGTGAATATTATGTCAAGTTTCATACGAGGATTTCAAAATATTTAAGAAAAATAAATTTATAAGCCCACCTTGGAGGTTTGTCATGCAGAAATAGCAATCTGTCACGTGATCCTTTCCTTCTCTCCAAATCATGGGAATTCCAAAAGGCAAAGATTTCGCTCTGCCTTTGCTCCATCTTCTCAAATTTTCAATGCACGTCTTGCAGCACATATGAGGGGCGAAATTTTTGTCCTGGTCCCCTAGCTTAATTCCAAAGTATGCTCTATACATTGTCTTCACAAATTTAGTGATTTGGGACTGGTTATTTGGCATGGTAACCGTCCCACATATGTAGCAGAATCTATTGGGATCATTTTTACACGCTCTATTCATTATGAAATATTTTATCTATATGCCTGAAAAGTAAAAAAAGATATTATACAAGTGAAACAAGTGATGATAGATGTTACTGTTCCAATTCCGCTTTGACAAAATCACGAAAAATTCTATTTTACTTATGAGGCCATAGCCGGATAACCTGAGCTGATTGAGAAAAACGGATTGCAGATTCGAAATCAGCAGGAAAAACTCTATAAGAATCACTTACAAAACCCTTGACAGCAAAATTGATGCATACCAGTGTTATGAATAGAATGTAGCGGTAGCCGTCATTATACAATGAATATCTTTGCATGTCTGTTATATCCGCTTGCCAAATACATTAATCGAAGCCGCTGTTGTCTTGGCCGTTTTAAACCTTTTTCTCACCGGTTTATGAAGTGTATAAGCATCCTGCTCCCGCAAAAATCTCAACATCTTTTTTCCTTACATGTAAACACCTCTGTACAGTCTATTAACGCGCCCATAGGAGGCGGTTAGAAATGTCATAATAGCTTTTCTTAATATGTTAGCCATTTGCGTATTTTAAGACACGTGGATAAGGTTGGCCGTTTGTTCTCTTCTTTCTCCTCTTCAGAGATGCTACTGCTGGGGCGATGGCGTACTCAGTTGTGACACATGCGAGACTTGATCCAGTCTTTTAACCTATTCAGATTTCCTATCAATGTTTTGGGACATTTATTTGTTGTAGTCTTTTAATATGCTTCCATCCTGTTGGTGAGGGTCTGTCCCACTTTCTCAACAGATCATGACAATGTCAACGATATTGGATCCCTGTACCCTTGTTCCTTCAACAATGACCTCGCCTGTATCGGTCCACTTATGATGGGGTCCTCACTCAATAGATTATAAAGACTTAAGCCTTTGTTCCTCAATGTATGTGGGAGACTGCTTTTTAATATATATCTTGATTTGTTGCGTTCCGTTATTCTTTGGTTGGTCATCTCTAACGTCGGGCCCAGATCCTATTCGCCATGCTCAGCTTTGCTCGCGCTGTGACTAATAACCACGGGGAGCTCTATCGGATTCTTATAATCCTCGTACTCATGAAGAAATTTCTGCAGAGCTTCTTGGTACAAGATCCTTTTCCCATCCGGTGACTTTTCACTGTTTAATAGGGCTAACAACTCGCTTTCCATTCTTTTAAGCATACTTTTACGGGGTTCCAGAACCGTGTCTGGAATCTCTGAACTTCGCAGTGAAACATATTCCTCCTGCGGAATCACTACCACTTTCTTCATTATATTAATCTAGTCAGTAAAGGTCTCAAAACTGAAAATAAGATGGGGAGGAATGATCCCCCCTCTTTGTACAATAATTCACTTTTTCTTTCCCACAGTTTGGCTTTCACGTATTACGTTCTTGTAACGACGTAGGCGAGCCTTCTGAGGGGGTTTCATTGGCACATTACATTTTATAACATTAAGACAGATTTCACAGATGCATTTTAAAAAGTCGGAGTCGATTTTTTAACAAACATCTGTTGCAGTGCCAGGGGCAATCATTGATAGATTTTTATTAATTCACGATATTTCTTCAACCTATTTGTCATTCTGGAATATATACCGTTTCAGGCTCGTTTAGGAATATATTCGTTTAAGAAGCACCCTAAACGTGTTTCGCGGGCGAATGTCACAAAGCAAATATCTGTAACGCTGACTTGTGGCTTGTTTATAAACCTCCAAAAACTCCTTACGCTGATTCGGGAACATTTGATTGGCTAATACCCCAATTTGTGACATCTCTACGTTGCGCGAATAAAACTAGATATTGTATATTTAATGACACATCACGCATGTATCTATTTTTGAAAAATAGATTCTGATTGATGAAGAATACGCTTATGTTAAGATGGTGGGAGAACACTAAATGTCCCGGAAAACGTTTTATCAATTTCCAACATGAGATCCTCAATTACAATGACTGTATTCTCATTTCCCTTTAATGAATTAACGTCATATACGCCTTTGTGGAAAAAAATATCATCTTGGTACTCGTTGAGCACCATATTACTTTATGCATAAATTTTGAGAACATCTCACCCTTATCTTTAATGATTTTAAGCATAAACAAACTTTTACCACATCCTGTAGGGCCAGATATAATACATACATGTGGAGGGGTTTGTGAACCTGAATTTTTCTCCAGATTCCATCTCTAACACGTCACACTCCTAAGTGGGCCATTTACAAAATATAACAAAATTTAAGTGCTGCTACTTATATTCTTGTTTTTCTTCTTCCACAGAACTGTGAAAGACAGCGATGTACAAAACTCCCATCATCGATTTTACAGATGGCCCCGATGGCACGCGGCAATTCAAAGCGACAGCATGATGAAGAACCCTCCACGTCAGGTATAAAGCGCGCAAGGGTTGAGCCGGTTGTTAGACCCCCAGCAATAGAGCCCCAACCCTCTACGTCGTACGACACAGCCCCCACAATAGTGCCTTCCTCAAATATACCCCCTTATTCCTGTTCAACTCCTGGTACTTCCTCCACACCAGCAGCAGCAGCTTCTCGTGCTGTGGAAGAAGATATAACATTCGAGATGGTGCACACCGTTACCCCTACCCCTACCCTGACTAGAAATCGGTACGTGGTCAGGGTTGACCCTGGATCCATGTATAGCAACGGTGTTGGACTGTGCGTTTATTTGTTATTTGAACATATTGTGGAGTTCGCATTTAGAACCTCGACGAACGTGAAGTCCGGACGAGGTTGTCCTTCAGGTTCGGTTCAGATGACGGGGATGTAGATGATATTTGGGTAGTAATAACAGTCAGACGCTTGGCAGCTGTAGACATAGAATATATCTTGGGTCGTATAATGCAGGTCTCTCAAAGTAGTACAGCCTTCAACATGGACAACTTCACGATAGATATTGACAGAGTATTCCGGGTTGCGGGTCATAGTTCTACACCTTATACTCTTAATTTCAATTCTGTTTATTTACAGAAAGCATTTAAACGTCGATCGTGGCTGCGGCTTTATAGCAATAGTCTTAGCTCGTATGTTCACTGTGCTAAATGCGGGGAAGCAGAAAATTTGGTTGGCTATGGTTATGCAGCGTGCCCGTAAACTGGCTTCAGATTGCAAGCTTGTGTTTGAGTGTAATATGGGTCCTGAAGAGCTGAGAAGGGTAGAGCAGGAAATGAATGTTCATATAGTTGTATTTGGAATGGCTGATCATCATAGGACTGTGTATGTTTTTAAAAGCTGTGTGAGAGATCGTACAAGACCTCTACTTATTTTATGATTGTCAGGAACATCGTATCTTCCCATCCGTAATATAAGGACTCTCTACGCTAGTTATGATAAAAGTCGAAAATATGGAAGGCATCATGATTTGTGTAAGGGATGTCTCGAGTTTGCTGAAGATACAGTGAAACATTGTATGGAGTGCTACATGGTATATGAGCGATGTAAAAGCGCCAAATGTGAAAGTCGTGGAGTTGAAACCGAGAAGAGGGAGTGTAATGTATGTAGACGTACATTTTTCAGTAATAAATGAGCTCCATAAATCAGTTGGCACTTGCAGGAAAATGAGAATCTGTGAATGCGGCGTTTCATATGAGTAATAGTTGGGGTAAGTTTGTGCATAAATGCAATGAAATTCACTGTTCTTCATGTCATGAAAAATATAAGGTGGATGGAGTGAAATATGTATGTTATATGAAAGATGCTAAGCCTAAAAATAGCCCTTGTATAACCGTGTACTACGATATAGAAACATACAAGAACGATGAAACTAAAGAGGTTATTCCACATTTACTTGTAAGCAAGACTATCTGTGATGAGTGCATGGAGATCGAGTGTGATGAGTGTCACAAATGTGGTAAACGGACAAACGTTTTAAAAACGCTTGCACACGACAGCCCTGTGAAACTCTCTGTATCCTATATTGTCAAGTTAGCGGTATAGCTAATGAATATGAACGTTATTGCGTGAATGATGTGCGCGTGCTTACAGTATGTTTCCAGGCCCTTAGAAGGATGTACATAGCCCGTTTCAAATGCGATCCGCTGCAGGTCGCAATCACGATCGCCTCATTATGGTTTACGGTGTTCAAGAATAACTTCATGCCTAAAGACACCTTAGCCGTCATTCACAGAAACAATCCCCGTAGTTGTGGACACAAGGCTATTTACAGGCTCATTCACATACAGCGACAGACAGGTGTATACATAAAGCACGCCCACAAAACGGGGAAAGTACTCATTAAGGTCAATGGTCGTGTTTTTTGGGTTGATGGTCTAAGTGAGGATCCAACCACTGGTGAGAAGACTGTGTACTCCTTTAACGGCTGCTGGTGGCATGGATGCCCACACCATGAGTGTGCCGTCACAGGAAACCTCCATGGAAGATCCCCCGCCGACAACCTCGCATGGACCCGTAACCGCGATCAACTTATATGCTCACAGTTCACTCACAAGATCGTGTGGGAGCATGAGTATGATGCATGGTTGGAAACAGATGACCAGTACCGTGAAGAAATAAGGGCCATCAAGCGTTCAATGGTATTGGATCCTCTCAAATGCGGCGAAAGCTTGTTCGGCGGGCGTACAAATCCATTCAAACTATACTTTCCACCTACGGAAGGCATGAAAATCTATTACTACGACTTCTGTTCTTTATACCCCAACGTGATGAAGAACAATCCGTACCCAGTAGGTGCACCTGAAAAACTGTTTGGTTCCACCATGCCAACCATCGAGGAGTTCTCAGCTAACTTGAGTGGACGATACTTTGGGCTCTCTTCCGTAGACGTGCTCCCCTCTCGTGATTTATGCGGATCTTACCCGTCGTTCTCCCGTGCGCGGAGGAAAACAACACTGATTGTAATCATACAACCAATCAGCGTAAGATCAGAGGTGTATATACAAGCCCTGAGCTGGACCGAGCCGTTCACCATGGCTACAGAATATTGAAAATACATGAGGTGTGGAGGTTTCAGAAGCTACCCAACCTTTTCACGCCATATATAAAAGCTTTTTTGAAGGATAAGGTAGAAGCATCGGGGTATCCGCGAGGAGTTGATACCGAAGATGAAAAAACGGCTTATATTCAGCGTTACCGTGCCCATGAAGGTATACAGCTTGACCGTTCCCAAATTGTTAAGAATCCTGGCAAGCGCTTTAGTGCAAAGTTGTTTCTAAACAGAATACTGGCAAATGGAACGTTTATTTGGTGCAAAGTCATAGTGGAGTCTGGGATTATGCCAACGTTCCCGATGAAGAGGTTATGAAGATCGTGAATGTATGTCATACTTACATAATAAAGTAAACATCACCGAACTGGCCACAGATACCTCACGGGTTACAAACATACCTGTAGCCAGCTTCACAACGGCCTACGCCCGCATCAAGCTTTGGGGACTACTGCACTCTCTTGGGCGGAGGGTGTGTACGCTGACACAGATAGCGTAATATTCATAGCGAGGGAGGGTGAATACATGCCTGCTGTTGGGGAATTCCTCGGAGAGTTAACTGATGAGATCAAGGATGAGTATGGTGATGGTTCATACGTTGACTCATTTTTATCAACAGGGCCACAAAATTATGGGGTACGGTTGAGGGTGGGGAGGATATGAAATATATCGTGAAGGCTAAGGGTATCACGCTTAACCATGCGAACCGACGAGTCGTTAACTTTGATTCGTTGAAGGATCTAGTGTGCTTGGAAGATGAGGGCAACCATCCACCCCAACTGACTCTGGGGACCCACAATTTTCGGGCGCAGGAAAACGATATGTTTATTTATTACGTATATTTGTTTCATTTAGGGTTTCATTTTCTCCTTTGCGTGCGTGCGTGTATACAATCCTAAGCTCCGCCCACTGTAGGATCGGTCACGTGACTCCTGCCACTACCTGAGCATATCTCTATCCCTGCGTGCCCAGTTGGCCGCTGCAAACCCTCGAGCTCAGCCGCGTATTTTCGGTAAAGTCGGAAGATGTGGTGAATAATGAAAGACTGCCTAACCCCCCTTCCTTTGAGACTTTTAAGGATATATTGAATCGCACGAGGGAACAAGATATTCAAATACTCTATGGATGTTCTGGCGAGAGTATTGCCGGATTTCGCGGCACAAATGATGTAATGGACAACGTTTAGGGCTAAACTGTATAAAAGCGTCCATATTAGGGTTTCTCCTTATATGCAGCTTTCTTCATCCCGGGAAATCCCGGGAATTCCTGGAAAAATGAAACCAATTCCCGGGATCCCGGGAAATCCAGGAAATGGTTGTATATTTAAGAGAACGGTAATTTTTTTATTATTCAGTAATAAAATACCCTTTTTTGAATTGGGATAACCAATTACTTATGCCTAGATGACCTCTTTTGCATTGTAATACTTGAATTGAGTTTACCAATCAGTGGTAGCTATTTATTATTTATTAAACATAATATTTATCATGCTATTCATCTGCAGGGGACAAATAAAAGGCTAAAATATTATATTCCTTGAATTATAATTAAGTGCATTTGCAAATAAAAAAAGAAAAAGAAAAAGAAACTTAATTTAAAAAAAAAATTATTTATACCTTTTATCTCAACATATTTTATCTTAAAATATTTAGCCAATACAAAAAAATAAATATAAAATAAACTTCATTAGAAAAAATAATTTCATCCTTTTATCTTAAAATATTTTATCTTAAAATATTTATCTTAAAATATTTAGAGTTAATTAACATTTTTAAAATAGCTTCTTAAAAACATAAACAATCGATACTTCTATCACTAAGACGAGTTCTGAACTTGGTGATAAATAAACCTGCTGCAGAAAAGGCTCTTTCTGATTCAACAGAGGTTGGCGGAATGGTTTTCAGTGCATCAAATAAATTCATGATGTTTGAAGTTCTGTTCCCTATTGTCTCGAATAACTGCAGTTCTTGCTTCATATGCTTGCTTAAACTCTGAGCAAGATGAGTTGCCTGCGATCACTAGATAATATGCTGAGACTCGGTTCCTTGTATTATACGCAGCGCTAGCGACATTCCCTCGGCGTTTTTGGCACACGAGCCCACTTTTTGATTGCTCTAAGTTGCTAATGTTAGTAGGTGTTCATTTAAGAAAGCAGAAAAGTAGAATAAAATGTGGTAAATATTGTGCAGTTTTCTTTAATTCTACCCAAGAGCATTCTAATAACAAAAGAAAAAACAAATAAATCAATAAAAAATAAATTTAGTCATTTTAAAATTCCGGGATTTCCCGAGATATTTGTCCAATTCCCGGGATTTCCAAATCCAATAAAAACAGCCGGGATCCCGGAATCCTGGGAAAGAAACCCTAGGACATCTACCGTGAGGTGAAAGAAACAACGCGTGCAGAAGAGAAGCAACGGATATGGATAGTGAGTCTTGTTAATGAGTGGTATGACAGGAGGTATTATGTCATGTTGCATCATACCGAGTACACGTACCCTGCAGCTGAGAATGTAAACCTTCTCATCATGGACAAGCTACAGTACTTTTACCACTACATTCATATATATATATCTACATATCTACAGAAGCTATAGGCTAACAAAGACCCTAAGATCAACTCTAAGGTTAGCCCGAGAGAAAGAAGAAAGTAAGGGGTTAAAAGAAGAGAATAAGGGGTTAAGTAAGTAGCAAAACCTATCACTCGTGGGTTAAAATTCATTCAGAAAAAGAGAAAGAAAGACACCATCATCATCCGCCCGCCACTGCCGACAAGTCGGAAAAATAGTCGAAGAGAATACTTCCAGCTATTGCAGACCGGTCCTCCACTCCATAGGGAGGTAGAGGATGCAGCCCACTCTGCCGGAAAGGGGTGAAAGCTGAAAAGAAGTAAAATAAGAACGCATTGCAAACCATGCAACACATTCTTAGCTCAAACACTATCATACCATACAAACTAGACATGCAAATAAGGAGAGAAAAAAAAAGAATAACAAAAAGTGGGTTAGTTTAAGGTCTAAAATTTTTTTTTGCTGGCATATGACACCCTGGCATGTCATAAGCTGGCATTTGTCATCCCCGATCACCATCCCCAGAGCTCCTGTTACTAATTGTTTTATTATTATATTAAACAACGTTAATATTTTTAAAATGCCTATCTAAACGGTTCTTAAACACATTAACGCTGGTAGAGTTCACGACTGACGCGGAAAGATTATTTAATTTATCAATTACTTTAAACGTAAAGAAGTTTTTAACGATATTAGTAACGAAACGTCTGCCACGCAACTTAAATCCGTTATTACGAGTATTGCTATTATCGAGAGTGAACAGTTTATCAAAATTTACGTTATCGATTTTATTAACGATTTTGAAAACTTCAATAAGCTCACCCCTTAAACTCCTAGTTTCGAGTGAATGCAAATCTAACTCTTTAATCCTATATTCATAAGGCTTGTTGTGCAATGACGGAATTAGTTTCGTGGCGCGAAGCTGAACCCTTTCTAATCTATCAATATCCTCACGCAAATATGGGCACCAAAACTGAACAGCATATTCTAAATGAGGCCTCATTAGGGACTTGTAAAGGGGCAATATAATATTCTTCGATTTAAATTCAAAATTACGCGCTATGAAGCCTAACATCCTATTAGCTTTTGCGCAAGACTCCAGGCACTGGTTCTAATTTTTAAATCTTTAGATACGCGTACGCCTAAATCTATTTCCTCGTCAACGCTCGCTAACTCACTATCATCCATCGTGTACGTGTAATTATTGTTACGAGAATCTATATGCAAAACTTTACATTTGTCTACATTAAATTGTATCTGCCACTTATCCATCCATTCCATAATCCTATTTACATCGTCTTGGAGCCTAGATGTGGCTAAAGGTTTGTGTGAGTTTTTGATAGAATTTACAGACGAGTGTCGATAAAATGTGTTTAGTTCGTGAAATTTCCCCTAAGCGAAAATGTCTGGTGCGTATTCTGCGGAATGGGAGTGATAAAACATTAAAACTGGTATTGCTTCATGTATCGGAAAATTTCTCAAAACACCTATCCAGTATAATGGGATACACTTATTCACGTTGGAACAACGCCGTACACGTTTCATCAACTTATGGTATGAGTCGCTCCTCCCGTCGAGCCGATGTGGCTTATGGTAATCACAGAGCTTGAACCGACTGGACGTGTGCTCCTCGAATACGATGGAACTTTCTTTGAGAAGCATTCTCAATGCCGCGTACATGTATCCGTGACGAAGTTATTGCCCGTGTTCAGGCGTGAAACCGGTACCATTAACTATGTACTTGAAACGACTTGCAGGCAAGCAAACTCTGGTAAACGTAATGTTATTTATTTAAATGTTGAGGAGATATGAATAGTCTTCATGATAGTTGAGAAGAAGGGTGAGGACCGTTGTAAAATAACTGCAGGTGTAGGTACAAGAAGAGAACAGATTAGTGATGCCCCCTCATATGCCGTTGTTTGTACGTTGTGTATAAATAACGATCAGCCATGCATTGATATACAACTGATGTGGAAGAATGCATCTGATAATAACGTTCTTGTCCCTACATGAAACCGATTCATCCTGACAGAATGTTTGAAATCGTCGGATTCCGCAAGCTGAAACCTATATTAGACGCGAGTGTTACGGATATGATTTATTTTGACACGGTTCTTCAATACGCATACACCGCTCTGCTCGACGGATTTATCGAATGTAGGAATGAACAACGCGAGAATGGTCTAGGGCTGGATGTTTACTTAAAAGTTTTAGACTCTTCGAAATATCCCAAACTTTGGTACAAAGGACTTGAGCGGTATAGGGCAGAGCTCGCCTATACTGTTCACCCTGAAGAATTGTACCGCTATATAATGAGCAGCTGTCGTTACGACTTGGAAGATTATTTCAATTGCCGTTATTCAGTGAGAAGAAGAGTTCACGTTTGAAAAGCTCGGGTCGGTAAGAAAAACCCTCGATTGGAATGGAGTGTTTATAAACTTGTATTTAATAAAGATGTGGTGGCTAACGACACCAACCTTGTGCGTGTTTTTTATTGTATTCTATCCGTGTTTAAAGATAACCTGCGAACCGAATGTAAAGTGGGCACAAAAATAGTATTGAACGATATGAAGACCATTTACATCGAGTATAGGAGCCTGCACACCTTGAGCGGTGAAATATTGTTAAATCGTATTTACTGCGTAGTGCAAAGCAATAATGATGACTGTAGACTCGATTACGTGCGAGTTTAGTGTTTTAGTTAAGCGCAGTAGAACATAAAGTATTTTGGTATATATTTATTTTCAATATATTTAATTATTTAATATTATTGTGTGGATATATATATATATATATATATATATATAATTTTTCCTGTACTAATATGTTGATGATTATACTCCATCGTTTTGTATATTATTATTTTTATTTTCAATATAGTGAATATTATTATTTTTTATTTTCAATATATTTAATTATTTAATATAATTTTATATAAATATATATTTTTCCTGTACTAATATGTTGATGATTATACTCCGTCGTTTTGTATATTATTATTTTTTATTTTCAATATATTTAATTATTTAATATAAAAGGAGAAATATATACATATATATATATATAGATTTCTCCTGTACTGATATATTGCTGGTTATACTCCATCGTTTTTTATATTATTATTTTTTATTTTTTGATTATATATATATTTCTCGTTCGTATTTCTTATATTATTATTAATTTTTATTGCATATATTCCTCGTTTGTATAGGATTGTATGTTTATTTTCTATTTATTTCGTGAAATTGATTCCAATAATTCGGCTAAATAAAGAGAATGATGTAATGATGTTTTATTTAATTCTTTTGGTTGTACAGGGTGGGCCGTAAGTTTCCATACATAGGAAAAATAAACATTTTTTTATGGACAACCATTTTTATTTATATAATATGCTCTACATGGTTGCCATTGTTTTGAAAACACATTTCAATACGTGTTCCCCACTGTTGATGAACACGCATTAGCACAGTTGACGTTATGCTTGTAATGGCGTTGGTGATACGTTCCTTTAGATGATTTATGTCTCGTATCTTTTCCTGATACACCATGGCCTTCAAGTGCCCCCAAAGATAGAAATCAAGGGGGGTGAGATCTGGGGATCTGGGAGGCCACTCCAGAGGACCACGCCGACCAATCCAAGCATTCGGAAACTGCTGATCCAAATACCGACGCACGTGAAGACCATAATGAGGTGGAGCTCCATCTTGCTGGAAGTAAACTGGGAAGTTACCTTCCTCGTTTAGCAGGGATGGGAAAATCTCTTCTTGCAACATGTTAAGATACCTTTCGGCATTAAGATTTCCACTGACAAAAATTGGTCCACTAATTCTGTCACCCCATATCCCGGCCCACACCATCACTTTACCGGCACCTTGCATCTTCGTCGGACTCAGCCAGTTAGGGTTAGCATTACTCCAGTAACGTATGTTTTGCCGATTAACCTCTCCATTGACGTAAAAATTTGCTTCATCAGTAAACAAGATCTTAGTTGAAAAGTTTGCATCCTCGTTCACTTTGGTTAATGCCCATTCACAGAATTCCATCCGTCTATCCTGGTCGTCTTCACTCAAATGCTGTGCCATATGCAATTTGTATGGATGCCATTTGTTTGCTTTCAAAATGCGCCTGATACTCGATCTGCTGACACCACTTTCTGCAGACAACCGTCGTGTACTTTTTCTGGGACTCCGTGTAAGCGCTGTAAGTATCGTAGCTGTTGTGTCTTCATCGGTGGCTGTACGTCTTGGACCACTTCGCGGTTGATCTGCAACATTTCCAGTTTTCTGAAACTTGTTAATAAGTTTTGCCACAGTGTCGTGTGTGATGTTCGTTCCATGTTGTTTGTTAAAGTTCATTGCAACCATGCGACTGCTTCCCGACCCAGCCATCAGTATGATTTCAATTCGTTGCTCTTTCGTCAAACGCATATTCTTAGGGTATCTGAAACATAAAAACAAACGTTTAATTTTTCCTATGTATGGAAACTTACGGCCCACCCTGTATATATAAACGATATTATTATTTAATTATATGTATACCAAATGGCTGTTTAGGCCTTCTAAACCGACTGACGGATTTCTAAGCCAACTGTCAAAAATATCTGAATAGCGCAATCTGGCAGCTGAAAAGATAATTAATATACACACCTGCGTTCTAGGTCTTCTACGTCAACTGGCGGGTTAAGCCAACTGGCGGAATGCCAACTGTAAAAAATATATGCTTTAATTAAATAAATAGCACAATCTGGCAACTCAACCCTAATAATGTACACCTGAACAAGCCATTTACGCTTTCTAAGAAGCCTTCTAAGCCAACTGGCGGATTAAGCTAACTGGCTGATTAGGATCTTATAATACAGCGTGCGCTCGGATGAACTCTCAATATGCGTCTGGCAGGAGCCAGGCGAACACCCCTCTATCCTTCTTAGGTTAGGGCTTAGGTTAGGTTTCCCTTTGGGGGGTGAGGCCGTCCCAACTTCTCTCTCAAAGACCCTCCTCCTTTCTCTCCCTCTCTTCGGTTAGGACTCCCCCAGCTTGCTGGGGAAGTTCCCTTCATTGCAGCTTGGGGGATAACCCTTTCCCCTTGTTGCATAAACCCCTCCCCCATTGTTGCATAACCTCTTGCAATATCCCCTTGCAACATTGATCAACATTTGCAATTGCATTGCACTCTCTCCTTTTGCAGTCATACTACTCATCATATGTGTGATGCAAGAATGGCGAGTTCACTCATTTAACTGATGTGGACACAAATGAGAGCCGAGCAAGAAAACAATTTATATATGTTCTTATATTATGCGATAGTTTTACAATTTCTTATTTTAGTGTACATGTTATACGCTACGATATAGTCTACAATCTGAAATGCATCAACTCAGCTTTCCCAAACTTTTTTTACCAAAAGCCCGCTTCAAACGGAAGTCAATCCCTCCCCTTCCTTATTTGAACTTCAACTGGCATTCATGGAATGTAATTTGTTGGTTCCGTAATCCTTGTGAGTTAGCATTAAAATGACTGTTTCATTTATTAATGTTCTATTGCAAATGACTTTTTTTAAGAAGCATTTACATATACCGGGTTTAGCAATAGGGAATAAATTTTCTGAAAATATTCAGATTTTTATTTTTACATTTCTATTCACTTCCCGTCCCCATTTAGCGGACGGATATTGCTCGACCCCACCCCCCGCTTAACAGTTTGGGAAACGCTGCCTAAAATGATTCTTGAATATCTTGAATATGCATTCAGGGTATATCAGTTTCATATCAATGAAAGACAGGCAGTTAGGTGATGAATTTAACAATTACGTTTGAGGCAGTAAATCAATGTTATTCTCATACACAATTTATGCCACATATATGTAATTATGTAAGTATTATAAAGACTGGAACACACACACACACACACACACATCATGCCATATATATATATATATACTGTATATATATATACACGGTGAACCAAAAGTAGGTGGACAGTAGGTTGAATACGGTTTGTGTATTATATTATAACTATGGTGTTCATTATAACTATGGTGTTTGTGTTTTATTATATTAAATATTATAACTAAATTTATTTAAATTTTATTTTGTATTATAGTATACAAAAAAATTAAATATGTATTCTCAAAATAAACGTTATCATTTACTGTCCACCTACATTTGGTTCACCCTATATATATATGGCATGATGTGTGTGTGTGTGTGTGTGTTCCAATCCTTATAATATATATATATATATATATACACACACTCGTGTATATATACTTACTTTTTCATACTTTATAAGAGTTTGGACGACGGTTCAGGAGCTACCTGCGGTCGACCTCTCTGCAACATCCCGCTTCATTTGTGGGATTTGGTGGAGGAGGGAATTGCTTTCAGATCTTCTTCTGCCCTCGTAGTTAGCCACGCATGGTGGGTCAGGAACTTTGCACAGGAACCTGTTCAGCTGGATCTTGAAATCATTCAGGTTGGTGTGCTGGAGGTTCCTCAGATTTTTGGGCATTATTACTCCAAGATACCTGACTTGTGGGTTTGGTGTGATCTGTTTGGTTTGCAGAGTTTTGTACCCTTTATTCTGGAGCATCTTGTTGTTACCATATCTTAGAAGTTGAAATTTTTCTTCGTTGAACTTCATATTGTTGTCTTCTGCCTACTGGAATAATGTTTCGATGTCATTTTGTAATTTTTCTGTCACCTTCGTTCGATATTTCCTTGCATATCTTTGTGTCATCTGCGAAACATAATACAATACTGTTATTAATATCTGCATCAATGTCTGCAATCATATGAACAATAAGAATGCGAATACTGTACCTTGTTGTGCAGAGCTCATGACTTCTGAGATTCAGATTTAACTATATTAACTACTACTCTTTGTGTTCTTTCAGTCAGAAAATTAAATATCCATCTTCCTAGCTTTCCAGTAATACCAGTATTCTTAAGTTTGTGTGCTATAATCCAGAGTCATATTATCGAAAGCTTCAACAAAGTCAATATATATTACATCTACGTTTTGGCATCGACACAATGTTTCCAATATTTTCTCCTGGTGGTCTCATAGCTGTGATAGGCATGATCTTCCAGCCATGAAGCCATGTTGGTTTGGATTGTATAAATTCTTTTCTTGTAGGTAATAAGTAGTTTTGCCTCTAATTATGCGTTCAAAGCACTTTATAAGGTTTGAGGTGAGAGCCACTGGCCGATAATTCTTAGGCATTGCTGTATTACCTCTTTTAAATAAGGGCGCAATGTTCGCGTTCTTTTATAGAAGTGGAATTTGTCCTATGTCGAGTGATATATATATATATATGTATATATACAGGGCCGGATCTAGAAGTTGCGAGGCCCTAGGCAGATCTAGAAATTGCGAGGCCCTAGGCCTATATATATGAAAATATGGACTTAATTATCGGTACTATACCAGCAATATTAGAATCCCGCATAGACAGAACTATGCCAGCACTTAAAAATTAAACCAAACCATAATAATCACGCATGGAAATTGTATAAGAAATATAAATAAACCATACAAATAGGTATAAATTATAATATGAATCAAGATTTGTATCGAAAATATAAGACAATGATTTCGAAGATTTATATAATATTATAGGTAATGACTTTCCATAGTATACAAACGTTTTTCATATGTGATGTATAAGAGATGTTGACATTTCATTTTTTATAATAGTGAGTCATCGACTTATCAGGCTAAATATTAATGCTTTAATATTTGGTTCGGATGCTCCTTGAATATTACAGCAATGCTTTTCTACTTTTCTTCGAGCTAAACTCTTCAATTAATTGAGAATAATCTAATGAATTTGTTATATCGTTTTCTATTGATAACATAGCTAATGATTGCAATCTCGCTTGAGACATGGTGGAACGCAAATATGTTTTAATAAGTTTGAGACGCGAGAAACTTCTTTCAGCCAAAGCAACAGTAACTGGGATGGTTAATACTATTCGAAGTGCAACATAAACATTAGGATAAATCTCACTTAGTTGTTTTTGCACTATATAAACAAGGGTATTTCCGAGATCTGTTTTCTCAGGTATAAACCTGCAAAGTACTTTAAGTTCTTCATAGAGTTCTAAATCATTAATATCACTTGAACAGAACGCGCAAAACGGCTTGAGCGAGGCCCCCTTTGGCGCGAGGCCCTAGGCGATCGCCTAGTTCGCCTATAGCTAAATCCGGGCCTGTGTGTGTATATAATATATATATATATATATATATATGAAAATTATTTCACGAATGTAACACGTGAAAAATATTTATGATGAATAAAACCACGAAGGAAAGGAAACACAAAAAGGTGCTCAAGAGCTTTCGTCTAATGACATCCTCAGGAACACTGAAGTACATAAAAGGTTACGGCCTATATATAGGATACAGAAAGAAAAAAATAAAAAATAACATACATACACACAAACACATATATATATATATATACATACATATCTACACACATATATATATATATATATATATATGCAATAAACGGAGAAGGAAAAATAAAAATTAAAAATTAGAGGATTAACAAAGAGGCATACAGATTTGTAAGGAAAAATATCGATTTTTAGCACAAGATCAAATGAATTATAAAAATACAAATTTATACTGGAAATCTGCCCGGGTTTTAACACTTTGCCTTTTAGAGTCAAGTTTCGATATATATAAAAATAAAATGAAGATTAAAAGTTAATAAAGTAGCATACAAGTTTACCAAAGATTTAGCGTCCTACCCTTTTTATCTAAATTTGTTTTGAAGGAATTCAAAACAACAGGATCGAGTTGAAAAAGACCTTTGCTTATGTTGAAGTTATTTGAAAGTTGGATAATGGCAGACTCAAGAATATTTCTATTAACAATGTTGCTAGAATGAAATAAAACTGAAGCATTATTCCAATCAATACAGTGGGATAACTCTGACAAATGGTACAAAAAGAGCACTGGACAACTGTCCTGTTCGAACGGAATATTGATGCTGTTTTATAAGTGTGTGCAAATCCTTTCCCGTCTGACCTATGTAAAAGGAATCACATTGTTTACACCCAATTTTATAGATAATGCCTGAATTTTTAATTTTTATTTTTACTTCTCCGTTTATTGCATATATATATATATATATATATATATATATATATATATATATATATATATATATATATGTATGTATGTGTGTAGATATATATATATGTTTGTGTGTATGTATGTTATTTATTTATTTTTTTTTTCTTTCTGTAACCTATATATAGGCCGTAACCTTTTATGTACTTCAGTGTTCCTGAGGATGTCATTAGACGAAAGCGCTTGAGCACCTTTTTGCGTTTCCTTTCCTTCGTGGTTTTATTCATCATAAATATTTTTCACTTGTTACGTTCGTGAAATAATTTTCATATAATGAACACCACGCGTTTGTGTCCGTGTTTTCTTCTACATTAGTGAAGGGGCATGCAATTCGTATCCGACGAAAGTTTCTTACTAACTCTCTAGAGGAGCAAGTTCTTCCCAAATCCCTGCTTCCGATTCGCATCAGAGAAATTGACGACCATCCGTTCAACAACTTCAGCAGATTAATTTTAAAGAAACATATTGAAGTCACCAGACAAAATGAGTGGTCCGCCTTCAAAAATTTAAACATCGCCAAACATAATTTTGTAACGTTATTCCCCAACCGTGGATCCAACCTTTGTTTGATGAAATTTACAACGAGTTGCGTCGGAGAACTACTTCACTTCGTAACATTTTGGATCGGAAAATTAAAAGTCTCATTCGAAATAGTCAGTGGAGTAAAAAAGCAAGCTCAAAGTGTGTTTTGAACCTTTCTTCGAAAAACATTAGTGACGATGCAAAAAGTGCCCTTGGACATGGTGTCCTTTTTTATTGTTAAAAAACCTTCGGCTTTACAAATTTGTTACAGTCTCGCGTGTTTTGAAAAACAGTGTAATCTCCCTCAGTATTTGTTTAACATAGTTAAAGGCCTCGTTTATAGTGCGGCGAATGGTAATTACGAAGATAACTTTCCTAAACGTTTTCGCGATGGCCTCTCACAATTAAAAAAAGATGGGGAGCTCCATATTACTAAAGCAGACAAGGCTAATACCATAGTTATTATGGACAAAGTGGACTACATCGGAAAGATGAACGAGCTTCTCCAGGGCCCCGCCACATACAGCAAACTTAGGAAGAACCCGCAGGATGTCGTCATCAAATCATTTAATAGTGGCTTGAAACGCATTCTCAAAGATCATAAGGACTTAATTCCGCTTTTCATGTCCACTTCACCTTCTCTGCCCTACCTTTACGGTCTTATTAAAACCCACAAACCTGGCAACCCTATGCGCCCTATTATTAGCTCGGTGGGCTCTATTACTTATAAACTCTCCAAATGGCTTGTCAAAGTCTTGGCCCCCATTCTCGGAACTATCTCTGATTCACATGTAAAAAATTCCATGGATCTTACTGAAAAATTGAATAATGCACGTACTGAAACTAACGATAGATTGATCAGTTTTGACGTTTGTTCATTGTTTACAAAAGTGCCGATTGATGATATGCTTGACTTTCTCTCCCAAGAATTACATAAGTATGACCTGCCACTACCTTCACACATTGTTTTGGAACTTATTAAGCTTTGCATCAAAGACTGTAAATTCACTTTCAATAACGAGTATTATCAACAAGTGTTTGGGATGGCCATGGGCAACCCCTTATCGCCCCTCCTCTCCAATATTTATATGGAGTTTTTCGAAATTACTTACATTCCGAGAATCCTGGGGGTTGGCATCCCTTGGTTGCGGTACGTCGACGATATTTTGTGTATCTGGCCCATGAATCGTGACCTGGATAACTTCCTCCTTCAGTTAAATGATCAAGTCCCCTCCATTAAGTTTACTTTAGAAGTGGAACAAGACAATTCAATCCCATTTATGGATGTGCGTGTACATAGGGAAAGCCCAGGTTTTAAGTTTAGTATCTATCGGAAAACAACAAACAATTTGTCCTACGTACACTTTTACTCGGGACATGACACCCCCACTAAGAAGGCCATTTTTTCATCAATGTTTCTCCGCGCCCTTAGGATCGCCAGTCCGGAATACATCGATGCCGAATTGGAAAAAATCAACGGTATTGGAAGTGATCTGTGTTATCCATCTGCGTTTATGGAATCTTGTCTCAACAAGGCAAAACGAACTTTCTATCGTGTCAATAATAACACTCTTACTTTGTCAAAAAATATTTTAGTACTTCCATTTTTCCCGGGCTTTTTAGGCATTGCTAATGTACTTAAACTTTTGGATATTAATGTAGTATTTTCACATAACAATATTGTGAAAAATATCAGTAAAAAATAGCCCTACCAATAATTCAGGCATTATCTATAAAATTGGGTGTAAACAATGTGATTCCTTTTAGATAGGTCAGACGGGAAAAGATTTGCACACACGTATAAAACAGCATCAATATTCCGTTAGAACAGGACAGTTGTCCAGTGCTCTTTTTGTCCATTTGTCAGAGTTATCCCACTGTATTGATTGGAATAATGCTTCAGTTTTATTTCATTCTAGCAACATTGTTAATAGAAATATTCTTGAGTCTGCCATTATCCAACTTTCAAATAACTTCAACATAAGCAAAGGTCTTTTTCAATTCGATCCTGTTGTTTTGAATTCCTTCAAAACAAATTTAGATAAAAAGGGTAGGACGCTAAATCTTTGGTAAACTTGTATGCTACTTTATTAACTTTTAATCTTCATTTTATTTTTATATATATCGAAACTTGACTATAAAAGGCAAAGTGTTAAAACCCGGGCAGATTTCCAGTATAAATTTGTATTTTTATAATTCATTTGATCTTGTGCTAAAAATCGATATCTTTCCTTACAAATCTGTATGCCTCTTTGTTAATCCTCTAATTTTTAATTTTTAATTTTTATTTTTATTTCTCCGTTTATTGCATATATATATACATATATATATATATATATATATATAATGTTATAATGTTATAATGTTTCAGACCAACAAAGACCCTAGGATCCACTCATGGCTGGTCTACCTAACTGTATGTCCTCCGTGGTGGTGGAGGGGACCTACAATTTTACGTGGGTTCCGAACCACAAGAACATAAGAAACTTATTTAAAAACTGCGGGTAAATTGGCAACGACCAATTTTTACGAAACTAAATAATTATCAATTTAAAAATGATTAATTATCGGTTTAAAACTAAAGATAGAATCTCTCGGTCCAGAGGAGCAAGTCATAATAGACTACTATCCACAAATATGTTACATTCTATATCTATTTATAACGGACATGCAAATATATCAGATCTAAAGAATCCGGTCAATTTCTTTACGGTATCCATCAAGTCACGGTCCATATCGATTGCGGACCAAGTCAAAATTTACAACCATATACATTATCAATTTAAAAATAATTAATTATCGATTTAAAACTAAAGATAGAATCTCTCGATCCAGAGGATCAAGTCACAATAGACTACTCTCTACAAATATGTTACACTCTATATCTCTGATATATCAGATCCAAAGAATCCAGTCAATTTCATTATGGTATCCATTAAGTCACGGTTCATATCGATTGCAGACCAAGTCAAATTTACAACCATATACATTACAATATATACACTTACGAGGAAAAGTGTAGGTGTGGCTGTAAAGACTGTACAGTAATGTAGAAATGTGTGTGCACCCATTATGGGTCTCCCATTTAAAGGTGTTTGTGGGGCAAGTGAAGATCATGAGTTTTTCAATACCTCACAGTACTATGGGGGGCACCGCTCGGCAGAGGAATCTCTTTAAATGGGGTGTGTAAGGACAGAGAGTATCCCCTAACCCAAGACGCTGCCTCCCTATATCCCACAACATTTGTGTTGAGCTGTGGGATCTATCCCCACAAAGCCTTAATTTTACTACCTTAAACTATACCCTTTCTATCAACATGCGCGTCCAATCGATTCTTAAACATGTTTATAGACGTGCTACTAATTACTTCTACCGGCAAACTATTCCAGCTATTTACTATTCTATGCGTAAAAAAGTTTTTCGCAACTGCTGTCTCGAACCTTCTACTTGTCAACTTACACCCGTTATTTCTAGTCCTATTATATTGAGATATTTCGAAAAAGCTATCTCTATCTACGTTATCAAACCCATTCATAATTTTGAAAACCTGGATTAGATCACCCCTTAACCTCCTAGTCTCGAGTGTAGTCAATTTTAACTCTTTAAGCCTATCCTCGTACGACTTTGACCTAAGAGACGGAATCATCTTAGTTGCTCGTCTTTGAACTCTTTCGATTCTGTCTATATCTTTGCGCATATGCGGATTCCAAAATTGGACCGCGTACTCCAAATGGGGTCTAACTAATGATTTATAAAGAGGAACTATAATATCGCGCGATTTGTACTCAAAATTTCGAGCTATAAAACCTAACACTTTGTTCGCCTTATTGACCGCCGCTGTACTTTGTTTCGCTACTTTTAAATCACCAGTGACTATAACTCCTAAATCTTTTTCCTGCTCTACGCTTGTTAAATCTTTCCCTGACATACTATACGCAAAATTACCGTTACGCGAACCTATATGCATAATTTTGCACTTATCCACGTTAAATCTCATTTGCCATGTGACTGACCAATCAACGATTTTATTCAGATCTTCCTGAATTTTACCTCTATCTTCGTCATTAATCGCCCTACCACCCAGCTTCGTGTCATCCGCAAACTTTGAAACTGTACTGACTAGGCCGACATCTAAATCGTTAATATATATAAGAAAAAGCAAGGGGCCCAATACAGAACCCTGAGGAACGCCACTCGCTACATTAGCCCAACACGACTCCGCTCCATCAACGACCACCCTCTGTTTCCTGCCTCGCAATCATTCTTCTAGCCAATTTATTACTACACCCCTGATTCCATGAGCCTTAGTTTTTTCAATCAGTTTTGTGCGGCACGGTGTCAAACGCTTTTTAAAAATCTAAATACACTACATCAACCGCCCGATGTCTATCGTAAACGTTAACCACGCTTTGTGTGTAGATATGTATGTATATGTAATTTATGTGTATATATATATATATGTTTGTGTGTAGGTATGTTATTTATTTATTTATTTATGTATTTATTTATTTTATTTTTTTTTTCTGTAACCTATATGTAGGCCGTAACCTTTTATGTACTTCAGTGTTCCTGAGGATGTCATTAGACGAAAGCGCTTTAGCACCTTTTTGTGTTTCCTTTCCTTCGTGGTTTTATTCTTCATATATATATATATGTATATATATATTATGTATATATATGTATATGTATCATGCCTATACATATATGCATGATATATACATGATATATATAGATATATATATATATATATAAAATATATATATATATATATATATATTATGTGCATTATGTATGCATGATATATACATATATCATGCATATATCATAACTTATCAGAACTTATAGAGCATTATAACAATATCCTAGATGCACATGAAGGCAATGAAAACTATGATGTCATATATGTATCATGCCTATACATATATGCATGATATGTACATGATATATATATATATATATATATATATATATTATATATGCATGATATATGCATGATATATACATATATCATGCATATATCATAACTTATCACAACTTATAAAGCATTATAACAATATCCTAGATGCAACTGAAGGCAATGAAAACTACGATGTCATATACACGGATTTTGCTAAAGCTTTCTAAAAATGCGATCATGGTGTAATAGCACATAAAATGAAACATATGGGAATAACAAGCAAAGTGGGAAAATGGATCTACAACTTCCTTCGAAATCGACTGCAGGTGGTCAGAATTCAAGGTGTATCACCATCAGAATCAGAAGTACGCAGCTCAGTACCACAAGGTACAGTGCTGGCCCCACTCTTGTTCATTATCATGCTAACAGACATAGACAGTGGAGTAAACAGCAACAGTATAGTAACATCATTTGCGGACGATACAAAGATCAGCAGAAAAATCAGCGATGCAAACGAGGTAGAGACCTTGCAGAGATACACAAACAAAATATACAAATGGTTAGAAGACAACAATATGACATTTAACACTGAGAAATTTCAGCTCTTCAGATATGGTAGAAATGAGGAACTTAAAAAGACTGCATATTATGTTCCAGATAGGCAAGAAATTCAGAGAAGAACGAAAGCGGTCTGACAAAATCAGATAGCAATAAACAAAGCCAAAAGAGTCGCGGGACAGGTACTAAGAATGTTCAAAAGGAGGGACGAGACAGTAATGATTCCCCTGCTGAGAACACTGATCATACCAAAACTTGAATACTCCTCAGTTTTGACTTCCCCATATAAAAAGGAAGAAATAATTAAACTAGAAGAAACACAGAGACATTTCACAGTCAAGATTGATGGCTGCAAAGAATTCAACTACTGAGAAAGACTAAGAAAACTAAATCTGTACTCTCTGGAAAGAAGAAGAGAGAGGTATACCATAATCTACATATGGAAAATTATCGAAAAACTGGTACCAAACCTCAAACAAAACCCAATTACCATCCAGACAACGCTGGAAAATAGGAAAGGCAGAATGTGTAGTGTTCCCAAATTAAAGGCCTTTCAAGGGATCTCCTCAACTCTGAAGGAAAATAGCTTGGTTGTCAGGGCAGGGGACCAAAGATTTTTAACCAGCTTCCAAAGGACTTCAGAAACATTACAGGGGTCAAAGTTGAAGTCTTCAAGAGAAGACTAGATGCCTGGCTCAAGACAGTACCAGATCTACAGATCTACAGAAGCTAAGGCTAACAAAGACCCTAAGATCCACTCTAAGGCTAGCCCGAGAGAAAGGAAAGAGGAGGGGGTTAAAAGAGGAGAATAAGGGGTTAAGTAAGTAGCAACACCTCTCATTCGTCGGTTAACATTCATCCAGAAAAAGAGGAAAAAAGACTCACTATCATCATCCCCCGGCCACTGCCGACAAGTCAGAAAAGTAGTCAAAGAGAATAGGAGAGGGGTGAAAGATGAAAAGTAAAATAACAACGCTAACAAACCATGCAAACACAGTCTTAACTCACTGTCATACCATGCAAACTACAGACATGCAAGTAAAGAGAGGATAAGAGAGAAAAAAAAGTAGGTAAAGTTAAACAAAAAGTGGGTTAGTTTACGCTACGAGCTACATCTACGTTCGTGTTAGTCTAATTTTTTTTTTTTATAATAATTTTTTTGCTGGCATATCACACGCTGGCATGTCACAAGCTGGCATTAATCGTCAACAGACTCATCCTCGACCACCACACCCAGAGCTCCTGTTGTTAATTGTTCTTTTTATTTTAAACAACGTTAATATTTTTAAAATGCCTATCTAAACGGTTCTTAAACATATTAACGCTGGTAGAGTTAACGACTGACGCGGGAAGATTATTCCATTTATCAATTATTTAAAACGTAAAGAAGTTTTTAGCGATATTAGTAATGAAACGTCTGCCACGCAACTTAAATCCGTTATTACGAGTATTAATATTACCAAAAGTGAACAGTTTGTCAAAATTTACGTTATCGATTTTATTAACGATTTTGAAAACTTCAATAAGCTCCCCCCTTAATCTCCTAGTTTCGAGTGAATGCAAGTCTAACTCTTTAATCCTATATTCATAAGGCTTGTTGCGCAATGACGGATTAGTTTCGTGGGACAACGCTGAACCCTTTCTAACCTATCAATATCCTCACGCAAATACGGGCACCAAAACTGAACGGCATATTCTAAATGAGGCCTGATTAGGGACTTGTAAAAGGGCAATATAATATTCTTCGATTTAAATTCGAAATTACGCGCTATGAAGCCTAACATTCCTATTAGCTTTTGCGCAACACTCCAGGCACTGGCTCCTAACTTTTAAGTCCTTAGATACGCGTACGCCTAAATCTACTTCCTCGTCAACGGTCGGTAACTCTCTATCATCCATCGTGTACGTGTAATTATTGTTACGAGAACCTATATGCAAAACTTTACATTTGTCTACGTTAAATTGCATCTGCCATTTATCTGTCCACTCCATAATCCTATTTACAGCGTCTTGGAGCCTATTCCTATCGTCCACGTTAAGAACTTTACCGCCTATTTTTATATCGTCCGCGAATTTTCACACGTTACTTGTCAAGCCTACATCTATGTCGTTAATGTAGATTACGAATAGCAACGGGCCGAACACTGAACCCTGAGGGACACCGCTACCTACATCCAACCAACCCGATTCACTACCACTAACAACGACCCTCTGTTTCCTAGCACGAAGCCATTCCTCTAACCAGTTAACTACCTCACCGCGTATACCGTGCTCTCTAACATTCACAATTAATCTTCTATGCGGAACTGTATCGAACGCATTTTTAAAATCTAAATAAATAACGTCAGCCTCTCTATGCCTATCGTATTCGCGCACTATTTCGTTATAAAATTCTAACAGATTAGTTAAACAAGATCTATGGCGTCGAAACCCATGTTGACTACTATTAATCAAATCTCTACTTTCTATGTGATCGATGATACGATCCCTAACTACGGATTCCAAAAGTTTACCGACAATTGACGTTAAGCTAATGGGCCTATAATTGCTAGCTACTGTGGGGTCGCCTTTTGTAAAAATGGGCGTGACGTTACCTAATTTGAAGTCTTCAGGAATAATCCCCGTTTCGAGTGACTGATTAAAAATCTTCGTTAAGGGGCGTACGATAACGTCTTTCAAATGTCTCGGATAAAAAGCGTCAGGGCCTGGAGCCTTGCTAACTTTTAGCCTATCGATATAATGCGCAATCTCACCTTCGGACACAATTATTTCATCCAAAATAGTCTCGCTACTAAATGGAACGATATCGTCCACGTCGGGAACATTATTTACGTCTTCTACGGTAAAAACTGTCACAAAAAAGTTATTGAAAATACCCGCCATCGCCTGAGCGTCAGAAGCCAAAGCGCCTTTAACACCCACTAGAGGACCTATGTTATCTTTTATCGCCTTACGGTTATTGACATATTCAAAAAACGTTTTTCGATTATGTTTACTATCCGCAGCTATAAGTATCTCTAAATTACGCTTAGCATTCCTAACTGATCTTTTAACCTGACGTCTAAGCTCGATATATCTATTAAAGTTAGCTGCCGTGCCATTGCGCTTATTAAGTCTATACGCAATGTTACGCTCGTTTATGAACTCGCCTATTTCCCTAGCCCACCCACCACTTGGGCCTACCATGATTTCTTGCGCGCTTGGGCATACGAGGAATAAACTCTCTTTCAATATTCATAAAACTTTCTTTAAACGCCTCCCAATGCAAATTTGTGTCATTACCCATAAATAAGTTATCCCAGTCCACTACTCTCATTCTATCCGAAAAACTATCAAAATTAGCCCTACGAAAATCAGGGACTTCTATTACGTTACTATCCTTAGTGTTTTCTATCAATAACTTAAACCTAAGAATTTGATGATCACTACATCCTAAACTCTCGCCTACTTCTAAACTTTCGACTATATTTTCGCCGTTCGTCATCACCAAATCTAAAATATTACCACCGCGCGTTGGTTCGGTAACCATCTTTCGTAAAAAATTATCTTCCATGAACTCAATCAATCTCAAACCCTCCTCATTACCAGTAAAGGTCTCGTAATTAACATGAGGGCAGTTAAAGTCTCCGACAATTATACTATTCCGATTGTCAATAAAGTTACCAAGAAGTGAGTAAAATCTTGTATCAGTATCGAGGGGTTGAACGGGAGGTCTATAAACAACAACAAAATTGAAACTAATACTACGCGCCCTAACTTCAACGCATATCGCATTAATTGCTGCCGGAAAATCTACCTTAACCTCGATAGCCCTAAGAGAATTACGAATGTATAGCAAAACGCCGCCACCAAACCTATGTAACCTATCATTAGTAGAGAGTTTAAAACCTAATACATCAAGTTCCTCCAACAAGTCCCGAGTCACGGTATTTAACCACGTTTCAGTGATAGCAATTATATCGTAGTTGCCGGAATAAATTATCGCCTTAAATTCGTTTAATTTATTTCTAATATTACGCGCGTTACAATAAAAGACGTTTAAGTTATTTTTTACCACGGCCGGCGTTTTAAACTATTTTTCACGTCGGCCCGCGTTCCCCGGACCCACAACGTTTAAAGAAGGCTTCGACCTATACAGCTTTCGTACGTTTTCGTCAATTAACCTACCTAGCCTAGCATTACCTATTTCATTAAAATGCACCCCATCTTTTATAAAAAGGCTAGGATCACTGAATTCGGACCACAGCTTTACGAAGGGTACATTTTCCTCAGCACAAATCTCTTCTAATTTATTATTAAAAAATATTGTTTTACGTAATCTAAGACCCAAACCGTGCCTAGGGGTAATACCTAGAACTAAAGACCTATCTGACCTCGCCTTCAGGGACCTAATTAACCCCCTATATCTCTCCAAAAGGTCAGGCACTCTCGTATCGGGCCTATACGAGTCGTTGCCTCCTACCATCGTCACCAACATCGAGTGACGGGAGGCAACGTCAATCCTATCCACTTCGTCTCTAACTCCTCTTGGTTGAATGCCGTTCAACGAACTCTTTGTCCATATGGCGCACTAAAGAGTCCCCAATTAAAATAGTTTCCCCCTCATTCACGTCCCTTTCCAAATGGGCGAAAGTTCGAAACCTCGAGGGGGGGATTCCTATCACCTAACGTACGCGGCCTAGCTCCACCCTTAACTTCTCTAAATCCCTCTCCATCTACTAATCTCGGACCAACCTTAACCCCTTCCTCAACTCTGTCCAACCTTCCCGATAAGCTACCTAAACTAGGAACTAGGTTACGCACCTCACCCTTCAAATTACTAACGTCTTCAACGTTAGTATTGGTTCGGCTTTCGTCAACCGTAGCCCTACCCCTGCCCTCATCAAGCGTTGCAAGTCTTTCCGTTACCTCACGTACACTGCTTTTATGTCAACTATTTCCTCCTTAACTCGAAAAGAAACAACTGATCTCTCGGTAATCGCCATAGGACCGCCGTTATAATCTTTAAATCGAATACCACCGGTTTACCCCACACCTAACACACGACGCTTTCTGCCGGCATCGCGCAGTTAAAATAGTTTATAACCGTCACAAGTTTAAGTTAAATTAAGCCAGCACGCTGTGAAAATTTCTAAATCGCTAAAAACCACTAATATTCCAATACTTAACTATAACAATGTGAATATAAACGCAAGTATATAAAATTCAAAACTTTCCAAAAGTAAAATTATTAGCAATATGAAAAAGTAAGAGTAATATCAGAGAGCTCAGGAAATGCGTCCGTTCAGTACAGAGTTTGGCTGACGAAGAGCTGACGATGAGCCGGGTGTACCTGGCTATGTACGATGGAAAACGCAAGAGAGCAACTCGCTCCTCCACCAAGCCAGAACTAGAGGAGGGACCACCAGTTTGACCTTCGTGTGAAGAAAGACCGACGCACGGAACCCAAACAAGGTTAACAAGGTATATATACTGTATATATACCAGTGATGTCATTGGTGTGTATATATAGTGGCCGAGACCGAGACCAAAACACCCGAGACCAAGACCGAGACCGAGACCAGGAAAAAGATCTCGAGATCGGTCTCGAGACCCAGACCGAAACCAAGACCATACACAATTTTTGCACGTATTCAGTATTGTGTAATGCCTAATTCCTAATCTCTGTATTTCACATTCAGGAATAAAGATTCTAAAGAGGTTATCAAGTGACAATTGCAAAATTTACTCATAATTTATTCACAAATTCATAGTTTGTGACATTTTTAAGCAGTTAAATGCCTACTTAAAACAAGATAAATGTTCGTTTCATTTGAGGAACATCAACATACTCAGCAGTGATATAGTCGAGACCGAGACCAAGATCGAGTCCTACATCACTGATATATACATTTATTAATTAAGTTTTAAACGTTAGATTAATGGGATTGGTCCGCTGAAATAAGCTAATTTTCGTATAACTGAAATTGTTATAATATAAGCCAATATAATAAAACTGCAATTTATATTAAGGTATTGTTATTTCGCAATTAATCCGCATGTTGCGTTCCTAAATTACAAATGATGCATGGACGTTACACCATTGCAATGTTAAACAGGTTTACATATATTTTGTAAAATAATTAAAATCTTAATTGATCTCTTAGTTAAGAATTATCTCTGTTTTTTAATTGTTTTCTTCTTTATTCATTTTAATCGAATCAGGAATGAAGGAAAATGGAAAGGAAAATCCATTTCATAAAACGCTTCCACACAAAGTAAAACGCGACAAAATTGCTCGTCTGTTTATGGACAGTTACTCCTGATTTACTTATAATTAATCTACTTCTAAACAGATCAAAACCTGTATCGTTCTTAAAATGAGAGAGAAAGAGAGAGAGAGAGAGAGAGAGAGAGAGAGAGAGATCTGTAATAAAATTTCATGCTTTGTAAAGCAAATATTGTTCTGGAGCTGTAAATTAATTTTGAGCAATTTCCTTTTCATGACTTTAATAAAACTTTAATAATTTTTAAAAATAATTAAAAAAACGAATTTTAAACTTTATCTTTCATATTTCATTAGAAGGATGGCATCAAATAATGTTATTGTTTTCGAAATAATAAATAAAATTGGGGGGAAAATTCCTAAAATTCTTTTATTCAATTTAGAGAAGGTTTCAAAGAAGGAATCTTCATAAAAAAATTTGTTGCAGATTTATAAGCGTTTAGTTTAATATAAGAATTATAATATATATATATATATGTATATATATATATATATATATACGCCTCGGAGGTATAGTGGTAAGTATCGCTGACTCCAAATCCAACCCGCCAGATTCCATTTCTAGCGATGGCAGGCTGCACTCAGCTCACGCAGCTGTTCATCCTTCCCTACAAAAATATTGGTTGATAAATAAATGGGTACCCTTTGTATCCTGGGGCAAAGAGTTTTGACCTTCGTCAGAATGAACAATTCGGTCGGAAGCGAAATCAATGTTACCAAGGTGTATGTTTATATATATATATATATATATATATATATATATATATATATATATATATATATATATATATATATATATATATATACTTATCGTATGTACATTGTAGTGAAAATGTTATTTATACGAAGCTGTTATACGTTACGTGTAGTTAGCATTGCTTGTGTTCCTACTTCCTTTCATCATTGTTTAATTTCTCTTCTTCAATTTCATTCATTTTTACTTCAACTCTTCCTTTCAATTACTCCTTTTGCTTTTTTCCCATTTTTCTTCATTTCACTTCCGCATTTATCAACAAATTATGTTTGGATCTTCCTTTGAATTAATCATTCGTCCCGAGTGTTACAGCGCCACACCACAACTAACCGCTATCGTATTTATTTTTCTTCCGGTTTATGCCCATTTGGCCAGTCACTGTTGAGGCCAGGAATATACCCAGATCACGACTACCATCAACAGTTTAGTTCAAGTTAAGTTGCGCGAACCGTTTTATTATTTTACAAAATATTATTGCAGCACATTCGAAATAAATATGTAAATATTATAAAAACTAAACGTGTTAAAAGTTAATGATTTTGACAAAATGAAGATTTTTTCTGCAGAAACTCAAAGACTTCATAATTTAGTGAACATAAATATTACTTATAAATAAATAATGTTCCATGATAAACTTTAAAAAACTGAAATCGGCTGAAGAATTTTCCTTCAAAGGAAAAAAACTTGTCTCATAATTTGCGCCATAACCGCTTTTTGATACGCGCGTGAACCTTTTAATGAATATATTTTTTTCGTGTTCGTAAAATACACACCAAACTCTAACATTAATTAAGTCTTCAAACTGTTCGACTTTACGCTTATTGGCCACCGAAATTACATATTATTTTATGGTAATCACTTCGTAAATTTTAGTATGAGGCCAAATTAAGGTCATTCATTTTAAAAGTGAGAGGAAGTAGTATCGTGGCAAAATGTATGAGTGCAAGTTGCAATTGCAGCGTTACGTAATGTTGCATAATGTTGCAAGATTGCCAAACCCCAACCCCCTTGCTGCCAACCTCCAACCCCTTTTTTACTAACCCCGCCCCCCTTTGTTGAAAGCCTCTTTGGGGGAGAATGCCTCACCCCAAAAGGGGCATACCTAACCTAAGAGAGCCTCTTTGGAGGAGAAGGGGACGCCTCACCCACAAAGGGGCATACCTAACCTAAGGGGCCTCTTTGCAGGAGAAGGGGACGCCTCACTCCCCAAAGGGGCATACCTAACCTAAGGGGCCTCTTTGGGGGAGAAGGGGACGCCTCACCCACCAAAGGGGAAGAGAGAAAGAGAGATAAGAGGAGAGGACCCAGAGGTCCTTGCTCGGCGTTTGCCGAGCTCATATGAGTTCTTCAGCTGCCCGCCGCCCTTTTATTGGGTCCCAAACAGCCAGTTGGCTGAGTTGCCAGATTCGTTATTTATTTAATTATTCCTTATATTATTCAGCCATTTGGCTGTTGAGTTGCCATATTCGTTATTTATTTCATTATTCCCTATATTCTATATTATTCAGCCATTTGGCAGGCGAGGTCATTGTTGATGGACCAAGGGTACAAGGATCCAATATCGTTGATATTGTTCATGATCTGGTGAGAAAGTGGGATAGGCCCTCACCAGCAGGATGGAGACATATTAAAACAAGACTACAACAAATAAATGTCCCCAAAACATTGATAGGTAATCTGAATAGGTTAAAAGATTTGGAAAATGCATCGCACGTGTCACAACTGAGTACACCTTCGCCCCCATCAGCTGCAGTGCCTCTGAAGAGGAGAAAGAAGAGAGTAGACGGACAACCTTATCCACGTGCCTCTAAAATAAGCAAATGGCTAACGTATTAAGTAAGCACTATTATGACATTTCTAGCCCTGCATCCTATGGGGGCGTTAATAGACTCTACAGAGGTACTTATGGTGTAAGGAAAAAAGATGTTGAGATTTTTGCTTGGTCAAGATGCTTATACACTTCATAAACCGGTGAGAAAAAAGTTTAAAACAGCCAAGACAACAGCCGCATCAATTGACTATATTTGGCAGGCAGATTTAACAGACATGCAAAGATATTCACTGTACAACGACGGCTTCCGCTACATCCTATTCATAATAGATGTATTCTCTAGATACCTATGGCTAATTCCCCTGAAAACTAAATAGCCCGAAACAGTTCCTAAGCGGCCAAAACGCTGATGTTGAAAAGAAAACCGGATTCCTGGCTATTTTTGTACGGATTGGGAAAAGAATTTATTGTGCGAGCTTTTCAGAACATGTCAGAGTTTAATATCAGCTATTACACAACCAATTCTATACATAAGGCTTCTTTAGCTGAAAGAGTTCAACGTACAATTAAGGAACGCATGCACCGATATTTAACACATAAAAACACTTACAGATATATAAACGTTCTCGATTCATTGGCTTCATCCTACAACCGCTCACACCATCGCACGATTGGGGCAACGCCTAACGATGTTTTAGAAAGAGGCAAGCGCCCGAGAAGAGATGGAGTGCCGCTACCACCACCACCACACTCTGCACGTTTCAAAATCAATGAATATGTAAGGCTGTCACGTTTGGGAAATAAATTCGCGAAGGGTTTTGAGTAAGGATGGACACCCGAGATTTTTAAAGTTAGAGCTATGAAGCCTAAAGGTGAGATAACGATGTATTATGTTGAAGATTTGAATGGAGAAGAGATCTCGAGAGGTTTTTACCGCGAGGAACTGCACAAAGTGGCATTTAATTTAGGAAAAAATGTGTTTAAAATTGAGAAAATTTTAGGAAGCAAAGGTACAGGAAAGAGAAAAATGTACCTGGTGAAGTGGCTAGGTTACCCAGAAAGCTTCATTACCTATATAAAAGCTGATGCAATAATGAAGCTTAATTAGTATGCAGCATGACACCCAACCATTTCTACGTCACACTCCCGTCCTCCTCATCCCTGCCTGTACACCCTAACAACACACTAGCCAACTTTGTAACAGAACTCCATGGGCCCATTGAACTGGGTCGTGATTCGGGATCAAGTAAAGATAAGCACCCCCAGCCTTCTTTAATTAGCCTTATAAGGCTAACTAACGAAAATATCACGACCTAACCTAACCACTCGTCAAGGGCGTACAGTTGACTTAACGATTGGTTAGGTTAGGTCGTGATATTTTCGTTAGTTAGCCTTATAAGCCTAATTAAAGAAGGCTGGGAGTGCTTATCTTTACTTGATCCGTGATTCGTATGAGGTGGGGATATGTGAATTTCAGTTGGATACCCTCTTTTTAAATAGTGATTATAAAGATTCCGTGTTTACCGTTCTTAGAGACATTGATGAGTGTGAAAAAGCCGGGTGAACTCGGGATGCTACTATACATATCGCCCGGACTAAGGTTGCACAGTTTTTCAGTACAACAGTGACACTAGGGTCGGGGCGTTATGGCTCGGCTGAGGATGTTGTGAGAGGCTTAAACGTAAGTCTTAAAAACTCAAATCTTACGAATGACTTATTATACGAAATCGTAAACAGAGGAAACCATACACATACTCTAGTCCTAAAATCAAAGGTTAACAAAAATCTTAAAGACGGAAGAGTGTTCAAAATTATAACCGAGGGGCGTTATCGAGCAGCATTCCAAAGTGACACCTTTCATGAGTCACCACATGACTCATCCAGCTTAATGTATCACTTGAGGATGGAGAAGCTGGATGTAAGTTCTCAGCCTCCAGATATATGCTATATTTACAGCAATATAGCGGAAAACCAGTTTGTTGGGGGTACCCAGGCACGCCTGCTACGCGTAGCCCACATACCCAACCATAGAGGAAGGAGCTTCAGTATTACATATGACATACCCCATTATGTGAATGTCGCAACTAATCTAATAACTAATATCTCAATATATATATAAGAACGATTGAGGGCAAAAACTTCCCATTCGGTGACGAGAGCTTAACAGTGAAGCTACACTTTCGACGCACTGAGTTATAATGGCCAGAAAGCCTTTCACGGTATACCGAGGGGTGAGATACCAGCGTGGTAGTGGACTTGGATCCATTTTTTCATCCATACTACGCACCGCTGTCCCACTGTTGAAGAGGGGGGCAAGGTACCTAGGAAGGAAGGCGTTACAAACAGGTTTTAACGCGGCAGAGGACATATTGTGCGGAACTATGCCTAAAGAAGCTCTAAAAAAGCATTTAAGGCGTACGCGGGATGAAATTATCAAAGACGCGAAGAGAAAAATGCGTGGTGGTGGAAAGAAGAGAACTGTTAGGAAGAAGGGGTTGCCAACACGTGGTGTAAAGAAGAGAACTGTTAGGAAGAAGAGATTACCATCACGTGGTGTAAAGAAGAAGAAGAGAGCTGTTAGGAAGAAGGGGTTACCAGCGCGTGGCGTTAAACGTAAAAGGGTACCAAAAAAGAAGTGTTCAAAGCGTATGAGACCTATGACCGATCATTTTTTTAACTGATATAAACTGAGGACGCTACTCTCACGATTCATAGATTGATTAATACTCGTCGAGGGAGGTGGCACTATTTCTGACTCACCATGGCACGTTTCCTTCATCTGTGTAGTTCACAATGCTGTAAGTCGGAGCTATCCCTCTTTGAGATTCCTCCAACGCAAGTTTCTATTGAGCACAGTGACTTTATTACAATTAACCCTTTAAACACAATTAGTTCGCCCAGTGCCCCTATAGAATTCGTGATACCCAATTCAGGCCCTTACTTTTTTGACCCGAGCTGTATGCACATGTATACTAAACTTCGCATAGCTCATTCTGACGGAACGGATTGCGATGATAATTATGTTGCATACCCCTAAACCAACTTTCTGCAGTCTATATTCAGTCAGTCTAACGTATATTTAAATCAGACTAACATCTCGGCAGGCACGGGGTGTACTATCACCTACGAGCATATCTGGAAAATGTTCTCAACTTTTCAAACGAAGCGAAGGACACCTTTTTATCCGCCGAGGGGTATTACCACATTAAAGATGAGAGTAGTATAAAGGATAAATTTAAAAATTCTAAAAAAAAGATATACGAATGTTTTGGACGCCTGCATACAGACTTTACTTTCCAGGAGAAGTTGCTTATGAACGGGGTAGATATGAAATTGAAGCTTACCCGCACGAGCCCTGAGATCTGCATAAATCTTGGGGCTGACCAAGAAGAAGGCGCGAAACCCGTTGTGATACATATCATGGAAACGTATTTGCGTATACGCCGCGTGAAATTAAGCTCCCCGAAGCAAATAAAAATCGAGAAAGATCTCATACACTCCATAGTAAAATATCCCATTAACAGGGTACAGATCTAACCGTGCACGATCCCGGCAGGCATGGCGTCGAAACAGATAGAAAACATTGCTCTTGGAGTCCTGCCTAAAAGGATTTTAATTGGATTGCAAGAACACGCCTCGACAAATGGAAATTCTAAAAAGAGTGCCTTAAAATTCGAGAATTTCGGGCTTAAAAATATTATTCTATTCATAAATGGTATCGCCCTGGGTAGAGTGCTGGATATGGATTACTCACCAACTGGGGTATTCCCGCTCTGCGCGAGAGCTTATAGTAGTTTAGCTCATAATACAGATGCTTGTGATGAGCTCGGTTGCAGGATAACTCAGAAAGAATTTGTCGAACAGTTTAATATTTACTCATTCGACCTTACGCCTGACTTAACTGCTGGCGTAAACACGCATTTAAACGCCCAGCAGAATGGGACCGTCTCAGTGAGACTGAAGTTTGCTAAAGTTATAGACACGCCTTTAAGTTCATTCGTGTTTCTAGAAACACAGGCCCTAATAGAAGTAGATAGATTTAGGAACGTCACGACAGATTTTTAAAATGGATGCATATACACGCCAGAGAGTTATGAAGAGTGACTGTTTCATGCACTCCAAATTTATCGGGTATTTTGCAAAGAGTGAAATATTGACGCTGGATTTTTCAAGAAACAGGTACCGGGCAATCGTTAACACCGACATTGTGGGGTGTGAGGGGATTCATTGGTTTGCGATCTATTTTAAAACTAAGGAAAGATTGTACTATTTCGATTCACTCGGATTTCCACCGTGGAATGACTCGGCTATTGTGCAGTTTAAGCGCGATTACGTGTGCCGAAGATCATTTGGAATGCATATCGTTTCCAAGGACTTTATACTGAAACATGTGGCCTTTCCCCGAAAGTGTTTATAATATCGTCTAGCTCCGTATCGCTCCTGTAATTAAAATATATGCATGAAACTGGGTGTTACTAAAAGTAATATGTATGGCGGCAAATATATTTATTTATATATATATATAATATATATAATATATATATATAATATATATATTATATATATATATATTATATATATGTATATATATAAATAATATATATATGTATATATATGTATATATAATATATATATATATATATATATATATATATAATACAGGGTGAGTCAAAAGTAGCGCCCGATTTCTGTCAGTTGATTGTTTGTTTGCTATTTGTATTACAGTGTACAAGAAGGTAGAAATAAATGAATGACATGTTTATCTAACCATTTGTTCGGGGGAAAATTATTACGGAACTGTACCAAGCTGTTTTACTTGCAATTTTCAAAGTGCCCTCCCTCGTGATCGATGCACAATTGCAGCCGAGCAGGCACAGAGTGGCGCACACGCCTGCAGAGTTCGATATCAATTTCCTCAAACTTTGCAGTGATTTGAGCCTTCAATTCCTGAATGGTACGAGGCTTTTCACGATAAACAAGGTCTTTCATGAGCCCCCAAAGAAAGAAATCTGGAGGTGTAAGGTCTGGGGAGCGTGCCGGCCACTCGATCGGACCGCGGCGGCCGATCCACTTTCCGGGAAAGTTTTCATCAAGCCACTGACGAACATGACGTCCATAATGAGGTGGAGCTCCATCTTGCTGGAAATAACAGTCCTGATCTTGTACCCTTGGCCAAAAGAAGGTTTGCAGCATATCCTGGTAAATTTCTGCAGTGACAGATCCCTCAAAGAAAAAGGGTCCAATTATCCCTAATGGAGATATGGCTGCCGAAACTGTCACGCCAGGTAAATTTACGTCCTTCTCAACTGTCACTCTTGGGTTCTCCGCAGCCCAGTAGACACAATTGTGTCTGTTAATTGTGCCGTTAAGCTTAAAACATGCCTCATCTGACCACCAGATGTTGTCTAGCGTTGTGTCCTCTTCGTCAAGTTTAGCTAAGAACTCTTCGCAAAATTGAAGACGGCGGTCGTCATCTCCATCATGAAGGGCATGCAGTAAGCGTGGAATGTAAGGTTTCCATTTTTTCTGGTGAAGGATACGGATAACACTTGATTGGCTCACTTCCAACTCTGCAGATAAACGGCGAGTTGACTTTTGCGGACTTTGTTCCAGTCTCCTGATGGCTTCTTCAGCCTTAGCTACATTCGTTGCCATTTTCGGACGACCGGACTTCTTTGCAGTGGCTACCGACCCTGTTGCTTCAAATTTCTCGACAATCAATCGTATGTTTCTTCCCTGGGGTGGGTTAATATCGAATTCCTGTGCCAAACGGCGTGCCGCCATCGTTGGTTGTTCATTACATTTGTAGTAATGTTTCACGGCCGCAATGCGTTGATTCATTGAAAGGTAATTCATGGTTCAATTTGGTGCAAATTCAGTAACTTTCCAAACTCTCAGCAATAACCTGCAAAACAAAAACCAAAATAAATAAACTAAGAAAATTAATAATCTGCAAGACAATTATTAACAACATGACTTCCCAGAAAGAATCTGACAGCCGAAAAAACAGAAATCGGGCGCTACTTTTGACTCACCCTGTGTATATATATATGAATCATTAGGCAATGATTAAGCACATTTTCAAAACATCCTTATTGCAATTTGTTAAAATCCAGAAGAGATGTAAAAACAATCTATATAGTTTCAAAGCACCTACATTATTTCCTCTACAGCCTGACGCTCGCTGAACCGCGCCAATGCCACGACTTCTGTAGCGCGGGGTGGGGTGGGTGGAGAGGCCATCCTTTCGTCAAAAGTGGCAATTACACGAGCTAAGTCCGCATCGCTCCTGTAATTAAAACATATCCATGAAATTGTAAGCATAAACAGATATAACGACGAAGGAGTGTGTCCACGATATATATATATATATATATATATATATATATATATATATATATGTGAGCCATAGACAAAGGTTAAGCATATTTTCAAAACGCATGCAAATCTTAAAAGTTTTGACTAATTTAAAAAAACATTAAAACCGTTATTATTTCTTGTATCTGAAAAAAAACACCTGCCCATTATAATGGGATAGAACGATTCGGAAAAATATATAACGGGTCCAGGCTTTGGGCGACTAATGGCATCTTTATATTCTCTCCGTAGATTTAAAATTCGTATTACCTCTTACAGTCTCTACCACGACAATATTTGCGACAATACTTGGTTTTCCCCACCTACCGCTTTATGCAATATTGTTCACAACAATATTTTATTATTTTGCGCCCATACTAAATTGAGTATCATTGAAAATTTCACCCTCACCATCCTAGTGGCGAAGAACATTTTAAAAGTTTTTGATTATGCAATAGAAGTCGGTGCTTGTAAAGTTATCCGGGGAAGACAAAGCGTTAGAGAGATATGAAAAAAGATCGCCAGTAGAGTTTCCCATGTAGATCCCATTCAGGCAATATTTTAAAAAAATTTCAACTATTGCAATTTTGGTAATTTCCTACTGCATTAGGAAATTGTTGAGAAAATATTCTTAAGGCTTCACCACATATACAGTATATATATATTATATGTATATATTATGTGTAATATATATATATATATATATATATATATATATATATATATATATATATAGAATAGACAATAAATAAAAACCTACGATAAGTTAATCATTTATGAAATGGTTACAGAAGCAAGACGCGAAACGAGAAACAGTACTTACATTTCAGTAAAGGCTTCGTTGATTGGTTCATTGACAGTCTCGCATGCTTCGGCGATAGTCTGCGATGAAAATAATTCATTCTGACTATTGCAGTGAATATTAACCGTGCTGCCTGGCAGTAATAATCTTCATCTGCAATCAGGTCAGATGAAGCGTTGAGTTGTTCCATGTTTGTATGGTGCACTAAAATGCAAGAAACTGACTCTCTGTGTCGCGATTTGTTGCTTATAAGGGGTACGCGGCCTGCCTACAAGCGGGAACTTTAGCTTCCTATTGGTTACCTGGGAGCTTTAAGGAGGGTGTTAGAGCCTATGCCTGCATTTTCGCCCAATCCGTGAGCATGCCCCCTTACCAAAGGCATTCATTTGCTGTTCCATAAAAGTTGGGCATGAGTTTAGGGCGGGGCATACCTATAGGATTGCTTGGAACCTGATGAATCCTGTGCATGGTTCTGTGATTGGCAGCCCGCATCAGATCTGGGCGGGTCATCTGTTCTGAGGCAAATTTTATTTTAGATTTGAGATAAAAAACACCTGTGTGATTTTGTTGTCTGAACCCCCTTTGGCTAATTTTTTGACAATATATTTTATTTTCTGCGAAAAGTGGGCATTCCTTACGGTTATATTTAGGTCATATGGTCACAAAATTTTTATTTTAGATTGGATAAAGGTGGTTGGTCATGAAGGCATTGTTTATCTTCCAAAGCATGACAATGATTTTTTCGAAAAAAAATGGGCGAACAAGATATGGTCTGTATCTTAATCTATTTTTCACAGAAAACTGAATTGAATTGTTTGGTAGGATAAAGCCAATATATTTACTGTGGTAGATGCGTTGTTCATTATGGTTAATGGTGGACCCTACTTATATGACTTGCGTTTACCTTTTGCAGAAAATCTGTATTATATATATACACTAGGGTGGAGCGAAAAATACTTTTTTTCTAGTATGAAGTTCTAATAGTGATTAAAAGTTGCATTTAGTGGACGATATATACCTGCCAAAACATGAGTTCATTTGTTTAAAATTTTCAGCTGCCACCAGGGGGCTAAAGTTAACACAATTTTGTGTAAAAAGGAAAAAAATGCTTCTATTTTAGGTTTATCAAACTATTATAAAATTTTATCTTAGAATTATCTAATAGTTTGATTAAGATTCTTAAATGATAAGAATTCGTTTTGTAAAAATGCCTTTTCATATGTTTAATATCTTCAGCTGCCACAAGAGGGCTGAAGTTAACTTAAAAATGACAATTAAGTATGATTCTGTATTTACTTGAAAAAGGGAACAGTAATAAATTAGGATGTCTCTCCTCCTTTATACTGGCTTGAGACAGTTAAGAAACGTTATTTCGTGCCTTAGCGGAGTTACCACCCTTTCCCCAACCAACCTCCCTCTAGAAAGGGTTCTTGCTGAAGACTATTTAGTAATTTGCTTTTGTGTCAAATTTTGGCTTTTTTCCTTGATTCTAATGTAGCACGAATCGAACCGTCTCTGTTTGTAGGTCCGCAGACTGATCCAGCAGCGTCTGTAACGAGCTTGACGCATCTCTCTACGGCTTGTGTATGACATGGAAACTGAAATAATTCTGAATGAAGAGTAGTACCATGTTTGATGCATGATTCAATATCATCAAGAGAAACTCCTGTGGTTATCGGTGGTTCTGCTATCTGAAAATCTTGCCACATAATGAGATCTGTATAGTCTTTGGCATAAAAATTTATTTCTGGCAGCTTAAAATACCTGATAACATCTGTTTCTTGAATGCATGCCCTTGCTTTTATGAACGCCTAAATCCCAACTGACGCACATGCTCCCTTTCATCAGCTATCATTGCAATGAGAATGTTTTCTTGATTTGCGTAATTTGCATTTCGCTGAATGACTGAGTCATGTACTCTCCTAAGCTCTTCACGGAGATACCGGCTTCTTGCAATCATATGCCACATTGCCACATATGTTTAGCACCATATTGGCATAATGGTTTACGCTTTATCTGAAACCACATTGGTGCGTATACCCTAACAATGAAAGTAGGTAATTCTTGTAAATTGCCTGAAGGATTCTCTGTGCTTGCATATAACCGCAGAGTCCTGTTTGCTGTGGTGAGCCACCTTGAATGTGATATATTGCCTGGACTCTTATGACTAAGACTCTTTGAGAATGTTCCACTTGATATAGCCTTGTGAATTTCAAGAAGGTATTTCTGGTCAGTACTTATGTCATCTACATCAACTTCACACATGTCCTCTTGAATTTCAATGGGTTTGAAGTTAACTATGGGAAGCTTTTCACAGTCTGAAAGTGCTCGGCCAATTTCTCCTGAAAATGCTCTTGGTCCAGTAGTGGTACCATCCAAGTGATGAAACAGATGGCGCAATGGAAGTTCATTAAGGTGTAAAAGGCATATCAGCCACTGCAATGGCTTATTAAAGGCTTCTTCCAGTAATCTTATTTTGCCTCCAATACTACCAGTGTTAACCACTGTCGAATCACAGCCAACTGCAACGATGTTCCCTATATCAACATTCCTTTCTTTCAAGCAATTCACTAGCGTGCAAATGTATTTAGCTTTGCCACTGGAAGGTGTCACATGTGCAAAGTACAGAGAGTGTGGTTCAGATATTATGCTGATATGCTCTTCGCGTTTGGTTCTTTGGTGGTTAGAGCCATCACTCTCCTGGACTTGAATCATTGTTTTATCCTTTCTGCCATCAAAGTATAATCCCCGCATGGTTTTTGGCTCTCCTATCTGTTGTAGTTCCTTTCTCTGTTTTTGTCTTTCACGTCTTAGCTTACTTCTGTCTATAATATTCCCTTTGTCTTCGGAAGTAACAATTTTAAGATCTGCCAATACTGCAGAAGCAATAGCAGCCCCAGCTCTGTCCGACATTTTAAATCTATCACAAGTAATTGCTAATGAAGGCAGTGGCTCACGCATCTGTTGTTCTGATATTACATATTGAGTCGAGGTTGTATCTTCCTCATTATCTTCAGATATCTCTTCTAGTTGTTGAAGTTCACTTGTCTCTGTTTCGATTTGTAAGTTGGACGTATTGGTTATAGCAGCACTAGTTGTTTGTGAGGATGCCAGACGTGCTTTTTCCATTTCCTTTCGATGTTCTCTTGCTTGTAATCGTCTTGTGTGTGCTATGTCAATGCTTCCTATCACCATTATTCTGCGTGTTCGTTGGTCATTTAAAAAATCCTGCTCTTTTGGAGGGACTTTCTTACTCTTTTCACATGAGCATCTCCTAAACTCCTTACATTTGCAGGTGCAGATGTCAAACAAAGTGCATTTTGAAGAGTTTTCAAATTCTTCAAGCTGATTTTTGTACTTAGGCTGATCCTTGCGTGACTTGTATGGCTTTAATAAGGACCTGTATTTATCATGGTACACTCGCATCATCTGTAAAACGCGTGTATGTGAAACTATTGGCAAAGAGGCCTTCTTCCAAATATTTTCTACCTTTTTGGAAACTGCGTCTGCTATTTCAGAAAATGAAGGCTCCTTGTTATTAATCTGCTCCTTCACTAAATGTTTTGTGAACAGGTAATCTTTCATAATGCAGTTATAAGTTGGTAGTTGCATATCACTCATCTCACAAGGTACTTCAAATATGGCACACTTCATATGTTCTCTAGTGAAATGTTTATATTTAGTATTTGATGCCATAATATTTTTAAGAAAAATTCACAATCACAAAATATCCTGTAACATCAAACCATTATATAATTAATATATATAATATATTTTATAAGTATATATAATATATTATATAAATATATAATATATTATATAAATAAACTAAAATTATATAATACATTATAACAAGCATTTTATAATAAAATCAATATTATCTCTATATAAATCACTTTAAAATATAGTTTTATAATATTCCGATCATATTAAAAAAAACTCCGATCAACTGAGCGACTAGGCCTACTACCTAAGAAGACAAGTGTTAACACAATGTTCTAATGACTCACAGAAAGAAATTCCTTCACACCAAAACCCTCCCCCACAACCCTCCCCAAACCCTCCCCCACAACATTCAGTGTAGTCTCAACATGACTCAGTTACTCTAAATTGTGTTAACTACAGCTCTCTTGTGGCAGCTGAAGATATTAAGATATGAAAAGGCATTTTTACAAAACGAATTCCTATCATTTAATAATCTTAATCAAACTATTAGATAATTCTAAGATAAAATTTTATAATAGTTTGACAAACCTAAAATAGAAGCATTTTTTTCCTTTTTACACAAAATTGTGTTAACTTTAGCCCTCTGGTGGCAGCTGAACATTTTAAACAAATGAACTCATATTTTGGCAGGCATATTTCGTCCACTAAATGCAACTTTTATTCTCTATTAGAACTTCATACTAGAAAAAAAGTATTTTTCGCTCCACCCTAATATACACATTATATATATACACATTAGAAAAGACTCGTATATGATATTTTTCTGTGATGTATTGTTCGGCACTGTGATATATATATATATATATATATATTGTATTGTGTGTGCATCCCAAGGGTAGATTGTTTAACGGCCTTACCTTCCAAATGTTTCAGATTTGATATTGAAATTTGTCCTGAGAAGCGCCAAATCGACCATGGTATTGTATGTTAAATTTGATAGGCCTAAACTTAATTTAAAAATAGAATACATACAATTTATATTTAATTTTCTCATTTAGCGAGCTGATGAGAATAGATTGTTCTTTCGACACGTGATTAGCCTTAGGACTTGAGTTGTTTAAACAATTCGACTAAATAAATAGTCTGGAGATAGCTGAGAGAAAAAATATTTTCCAAAACACGTAGCGACCTTTTTGAGATAGGTAATGGGATGCTAGATTATTTAAATACGTGAACGTCATTATTTTGTAATTTTTTGCAAAAATTTCCAGAGAATATTGGGATGAAAATTTAATGGCTCTGATCATTGCTCGATCTTTATCATCTCTTGGTACCAATGGGGTTCTCTGAATGGGGGAATTAAACGAGAATAAGGGGGTGAGTGAGACAGAACGGGACACGGAGAGTGAAAAAAAAAATTTACGCCAGAAACAAAAAATTAAAATAATATCCACAATAAATTAGTGTTAATTAAAAGTAAAAACAGATCTAAGACTGAAAGGTTAGAAATAAATAATAATAATAATAATCATATTAAACGTTCCGCATTTGACCCCAAAATCAATCCAGTAATTACGGTTAGATTTTAAGTGATAAGTTTTCTTTTTGATTTGAGATTTATCCACGCACGAAGTGAACATTTATTTTTATTTTTTAATTGAAGTGTTTCACGCCAGCTTTAGACGCACGGGGAGAGCATTAGGGTACCATGAGTAACAAGCTCTCTATGGGGTGCGAACCCCGACCCTTTTAGCACACGTACAATGTGACATCTGGCTCTATTACGTGTGAGTTTTGCGTTTTGCATCGTAAAACATAAAGACAATATATTTAAACTGTGTGTGTATATATATTATATATATATATATATATATTTCCTGTACTAATATGAATACAAGTATCGTGTATTTTCAATATATTTAATATAACTGCATATATTTTTATGTACGAATATTTGATATTGCAACGTTTTAAATGATTATATAACTTCCAATCTATTATTTGGCCATATATATATATATATATGACCCGTTGTATAGCCATTAATTCATAATCAGAATGATGTATTGGGGTTTTATTTGTTCCTTGTACACAATTATATAACTTGTTTGGGATTTCAGAACAATTAATTAATTGCTATTTAGCGAATAGATAAGTAACGAAGCTTACAGCTCAGCCTTCTAAGCCAAGTGGAATATAAGGAATAGTTAAATACATAGCGCTCTCTGGCAAATCAGCAGCCAAATGGCTGTGACGCCTGCTGGCTGATTAATACATGAACTAAATTAATAAATAACGATTCTCGCAACTCAGCAGCCAAATGGCTGAATAATATAAGGAATAATTAAACACATGATACTATCTGGCAACTCAGCGTGGCTAATTAACATATGCTTAATTAAAATACGTGGCGCTATCTGGTAACTCAGCAGCCACCTGGCTGTGGCGCCTGCTGGCTGATTAATATACGAATTAAATTAATAAATAACGAATCTGGCAACTCAACCGCCAAATGGCTGAATAATATAAGGAATAATTAATTAAATAACAAATCTGGCAAGTCAACAGCCAAATGGCAGAATAATATAAGGAATAATTAAATAAATAACGAATCTGGCAACTCAGCCAACTGGCTGTTTGGGAACCTATAAGAGGGTGGCGGGCGGCTGAAGAGCACAAATGAGCTCGGCAGTCGCCGAGCAAGGACCTCTGGGTCCTCTCCTCCTATCTCGCTCTCTCTCTCTCTTTCTTTCTGCCCTTTTGGGGGGTGAGGCGTCCCCTTCTCCCCCAAAGAGGCCCCTTAGGTTAGGTATGCCCCTTTGTGGGTGAGGCGTCCCCTTCTCCCCCAAAGAGGCCCCTTAAGTTAGGTATGCCCCTTTAGGGGTGAGGTGTCCCCTTCTCCCCCAAAGAGGCCCCTTAAATTAGGTATGCCCATTTGGGGGGGGTGAGGCGCCCCCTTCTCCTCCAAAGAGGCTCCCTTAGGTTAGGTATGCCCATTTGGGGGGTGAGGCACTCCCACCTTTTACCCCAAAGAGGCTTTGCAACAAAGTGGGGGCGGGGTTTGCAACAAAAGGTGGGGGTTTGCAACAAAGGGGTGTGGGGTTTGACACTCTTGCAACGTTATGCAACATTACGTAACATTGCAATTGCACCTTGCAATCATACATTTTTCCACTATCCTACTAGAGAAGAGTAATTATGTAGTCTTGTATTTTCGTAATAATTTTTTACTTCCAAATTCATCATACCTAACCGGATATTAACAGAAGTATCTTTGTTAATCGAGAGTGCAATAGGAGTTTATAAACCAATTAATATTATAATCACAATGACGTAAGTGTTCAGTAATTCCAACATAAAAAGTGTATAATGGTGAAATATGTTTACTATATAAAGTACGATATTTAATAAAATGGAAAAATAAGACATTTGAAAGGTGCTGCCACCTTCCCATTATCAGAAAAAAGAGGAACTTAATATGTCATATTAACATTAATATCAATATTTAATATTAAAATTGCATGAATTCATGTACGTGAACAGACATCAAACTAAAAGGAATTATCGTGCATATCATTATAATCTGTGAGCCTCCTTTCAACATTTATATTCTTTCTATTAAGTAAGACAAGTTCAAAACGTTCTTTAAGAAACTTACTTAAAGAAATCATGATCAGATGACACATTGAAATGAGTTACAGACGATTCATATATATTAAAAATTAAAAAATAAACGTGGAAGTCGCATGAATGTTAATGAGAACAAATTTCTAATAATATTTGTTTCACAGTAATAAGAATTACTAATTTTAGTAAAAAATAATGTTAAGACTCGCTTTAAGAAACAGAAAAGGAAAATACAAAGTTTATTTGTTGTATTTTTGGTGATATGTTTCCAATCTATGCTATGGAAATTTGTTTTAAAATTGGTGTAAAATCTGCGTGAACGATGTACTCGTATTTAAGAAATAGATATGGTCTCATAATCATGTACACATAATCTTGTCCATTATTTTAACAACGGTCAGTTATTTTTTATTTTTCGAGAATGTACGGATGATAGTGACAGTGACACAAATCAAACAGTCAAAGCTTGAATGAGCAATTACACTGATCTACAGCCAAAATGCTTTGGAAATAAAAATAGTCAATGTTTTTCTAATTTTGGGTCACTGATTACGAAAATGATGCCTAAAATTGCCAATTGGCTCTATTTATAAAGATATCAGGCAACCCTGCACCCTACTAACTGGACTGCATCTGTCGCGTAATATGTAGGCGCGTGTGACACATCAACGCATTGACTCTTCTGCGATTGCGAGTAGTTATATTTTTTATTTTAATAAATTAATGTGTGTGTATATATATATATATATATATATATATATATATATATATATATATATATATATAAAATAAAATGTAATTTTAAAATTATCTATTACATTATCTATTTGTAAATTATTTACTAAAAAATAGATTGGATTATTTTAGCATATTGCTTCCCATAATGTTTTTGATATTAATATAAATGGAATACTAACCTAACTTAACCTTACCTAATTTAAAATTATTAAAATGCAATGTAATTACATTAATTTATTTAAAAAAAAACTATAACTACGCGCATACGCAGTAGAGTCAAGGCTTCGATGTGTCACAGGCGTCTACATACATATTACGCCTCAGCATCAGTTCATTCGCGGAAGTCATACAGTGCACCCTTGTCAAACTCTTTTTAGTGTTTGCTTTTGAAACTGAATTTTTTTCAGCCTAATTTGAACAAAGATGCCTCGTAATTGCGTGAACAGTGTAGATAACTTCTGTTATGTTTGTGGAGAATTATAATTGACTTTTGCATCACAAAAGCGTGCTATAACCGCCGTGATTAGGAAAGCCTATCACTTTTATTTTGGCTGTAAGATTGGAGATCAGGACAAGAGCTGGGCCCCACACATATGCTGCAATACTTGTGCAACAAACCTTCGCCAGTGGTTGAATCGGAAAAGGAAATCTACGCCTTTTGCAATGCCAATGGTGTGGAGGGAACCAACAGATCATGTAAGCAATTGTTACTTCTGCATGGTGCCTCCAGTCAAGAAAGGTATTTGCAAGAAGAAAAAGTGGATTTTACAATATCCGAATATACCCTCTGCTATACGCCCGGTACCTCACGGCGAAGGACTACCCGTTCCTGAGCCACCACACTCATTCTCCCTGGAGTCAGAGGATGAGGAGGATGAAGGAACCTGCGATACTTGTGAGCCTTTAACTTCACAAGACCCTGAATTTGTTTATAACTTAACATCTTCTAAACAGCACATGCTAACTCAGAATGAATTAAATGTGACCTTATCAGAGATTTAGAACTGCCAAAGAGTAAGGCAGAGCTGTTGGGCTCCAGATTGCAGCAGTGGAATCTCCTCGCTGAAAATGTTAGAGTGTGTAAGTTTCGTGACCGTCAAAAAGATTTTGTCCCATTCTTCATCATGGAAGGTGACCTTGTAGCTTGCAACGACATCGATGGTCTGATGGCAGATCTCAACATTATTCACAATCCTGATGAGTGGAGACTGTTCATTGATTCATCGAAGTTGAGTTTAAAAGCTGTTTTGTTGCATGTTGGCAACGTATTGCCATCAATTCCAGTTGTTCATCCAGTCCACATGAAGGAAACATGACAACATGAAGCAACTTTTGAACTACATAAACTATGACAAACATCAGTGGTAGGTTTGTGGTGACTTCAAAGTTGTTGCTATCGTGCTTGGACTGCAGCCGGGATACACTAAGTATTGCTGTTTTCTGTGTGAATGGGATAGTCGGGCTAGGACTTCTCATTACATCAAGAAGGATTGGCCACTCCGACACTCATTGGAACCTGGAACAAAAAATGTTCAGTATCCTCCACTTGTAGAATCGAGCAAGATTTTGTTACCACCCTTACACATCAAACTGGGCGTCATGAAAATTTTTGTTAAGGCTATGGATAAAACGGGGGCAGCTTTTAAGTACCTCGGTGGTAAATTCCGAAAGCTCAGTGAAGCAAAAATCAAGGACGGTGTATTTGTTGGTCCACAGATCCGCGAGCTTCCTAGAGATGAGGAGTTCGACCGTATCCTAGGTGGTGAGGAGAAGACAGCGTGGAATGCTTTCCGGTTAGTAGCAACCAATTTTCTCGGAAATACCAAAGCTGACAATTACAGGGAGCTGGTGGAAAACCTGCTGTTGTCCTATCAAGAAATGGGCTGCAATATGTCTTTAAAGATACATTTCCTCCATTCGCACCTAGAATTTTTTCCGGCCAACTGCGAAGCAGTCAGCGATGAACATGGTGAACGTTTCCACCAGGATATCTCGCGATGGAGAAACGCTACCAGGGGAAATGGAGTCCATCATTGTTAGCAGACTACTGCTGGACAATAACAAGAGATGCTCCAGAAGTTGAATACAAGAGACAAGCAAAGAAGCGACAGGTTGAATCAATATAAGTGACTGCATTATACAGGTATGTTACTAATATATGGTATACATATAGCAAAATGTGTAACTTAAATTTTCTTGGAAACTGTAGCCAATTGACTGTTTTTATGGTTATATTCGTTTTCAGCACCCCAAAATCCATAATAGGAAACAGTTTATCTCCGAAGCACAAACTTTTTCAAAATTTGTAGACCAGTGTTATTTGTATTAGAACGACATGCGTATACGGAATCGACGTTGGTCTTTTCCAAATACCAATGTAATCTCGATTCGGCAGTCTTCAAATCTGACCGAAAAAAAGTATTTCACATTGCGCAAAGTTTAATTAACCGTTAACAAAACCATTAAAATCTTAAAAACGTGGACGTAAATTAATTCCACATATCTACCCTATCTAGTCATTTAGGCAGATATTATTCCAAAATGCTGTTGTTTACATTTTATACTGAATGTTATGCGTTGTAAAGGTGTCAATAATTTCAATGCAAAAGTGGTACTCACTCCATTGAATGGGGTGTGAGGAGGCAAGTGTTTAACAGTCTGTCGGGATCGTTCATTTTTGCATTATTGTATTACAGTCTGTTATCCGTGATAAATTTGTCGGTTTATTACCTATGTTAGCAAAAGGCGATGTTAAAAAGACAGCCAATCTCTCCTTTACACCTCCCAATACATAGCTCATAGTACAGATCACGCCATGTTCACATACTATCATAATCAAAAGAATGTTTCATATATGTTTCTTTCTCTTTGAACAACAAGTTCTACTATAAAACTTTGGCCGTTAAGAGCCCTATTATAGGTTCGGGTTTTTATAAATTAATTTCTTTTTCGCCTCATTATTTCTTTCTCGTATATCGATTGCGTACAATCGGCCCCGGAATCTTCCCGTCTTTCAGAAATTCTATTGCAAGGAATATTTTCCTGCAAATTCCAAGGTAGTCAGTTCTGCATTTAATGGCCTGCTAATTGTTGCATAGAAAACCACTGGCTTTATGGGCCATATTTCTACGAAGCTTATATATATATATATATATATATATATATAAAGAGAGAGAGAGAGAGAGAGAGATAGAGTACAATATCCGTTCTAAATTACTAAAGGGTCTCCAATATAAAAATAAAAGTTTCAAATTAAAAAGGTAAAACAATAAAATCTGCGAAGCTTTTCGAAGGCTCTACCTTCTTCTTTTAGGCAGTGTGATAAACCAAGAATAAAAGAAAATTAAAACGCAAACTAGCAGCTATCGTTCATCATTTGAGAAGTGAAAATGCTTCAAAAAGTTCTTTATTAAAACCTCTTGCGATAAAATGTGATTAGTTAAAGAATATACTGTATGTTGAAAGAACCCCGACAACTATTAAAATTGTTCGGGTTTTTTTAACAAATAAGGACTCGATTAACTTTCTACTGCTTTCATGGTTTGTGTGTAAATTAAATGCAGAGAGATGTTGATGTAAGGCAGAATTATTCAGAAGACAGTAAAGTTTTATCAACAGTAATGCTATAATTAAATGCAGAGGGCAAAATTATCGTTACCTATTCTCATACTATACTTCTGCTGGTAAGCCCTTCTTTAAAAATCATTAGTTTTTTCCAATATAATATTTATTGCAATAGTTACATGGAATTTTGTAAATGCCTGCGTTGTTATTATTATCACACTCAAAGCGATCTTTTCTCTATAAGAGAGACAGACTTTAGATATAGTAGTGACATCACCACCTAAATGGTTTGTATTTTGAGATGCGTTCAGATGATGTAGCGGTACATACTTCGGATCACATATAAAGCTGTAGGTCTCCTCCGTCATAAGATCTTTGCCTTTTCGAAGCCGGAATGCAAACATATGTGTATGTTTACTTTACAGTTAACTTCTCTGCGTACGTTTATTAATTACATACCACTCAGCACTTTAATATATAGTTTATCATGGTATAGATGGGATGTTAAATATGGCATATTTTCCTGTCCCTGATTGCTCCTAACTATTAAAAATGTAGAAAAAACTTGAAAAGTTTAGACACCCTCTAGGGCCGAAGCAGAGCATTAACTAATAAAAAATCTTGTTAGAGATGTTATATAATGCTCGATCTTTTTCTTTGTTTGTATAACAAACACACTCAGCGGCAGGACCGGACAAATGGAATGCCACACTGATCAAAAACTGCAAGAATACAATCGCTGAGCCCCTATATTGGATATGGAGACGATCCCTAGACACGGGAGAAATACCGGGCATCCTGAAGAGCGCGAACATAGTCCCAATATATAAAGGAAGAGATCGATCCGAGGCCAAAAACTATAGGCCAGTGTCGCTTACATCTCATCTCACTAAAATATTTGAAAGAATAGTTAGACAGAAAATCTGACTTTTTGGAAACTCAGAAAAAAATCAATGATAACCAACATGGGTTTCGGTCAGGCAGATGATGCCTATCACAACTAATGGAACACTACACCATTATTGATGCACTTGAAAGTAATGAAAACTATGATGTAATATACAGAGACTTTGCCAAAGCGTTCGACAAGTGTGACTATGGAATCATAATACATAAACTGAAGTATATGGGAATAACAGGAAAAGTAGGGAAATGGATATATAATTTTCTTAGTGTGCGGCGGCAACTGGTTACAGTACAAGAAGTATCTTCATCAGAATCAGAGATCCTCAGCTCAGTACCACGAGGAACAGTATTAGCTCCACGACTCTTCATAATCATGCTACCTAACATAGATGAGGACGTTACCAGATACAGCAGAGTAACATACTCTGCCGATGACACAAAGAACAGGAGAAAAATAAGAAAACCAGAGGATATAGCATCTCTACAAACCGACATAAGCAGAATTTACAAGTGGACGGAAGACAACAATATGAAGTTTAACACTGAGAAATTTCAACTGTCAAGATACGGAAAAAGAGAAGACCTAAAAGCCATGGAATACTATACTTCAAAAGGACAGGAAATTCAGAGAAATTCTAAAGCAAAAGATTTAGGAGTTGTAATTACTGATGATGCGAAATTTGAAACACAAAATAAGATAGCAGTAAACAGAGCAAAGGGAATAGCTGGGAAGATACTGAGAACCTTTAAACGAATGAATAGGAATATAATGATTCCTCTGTTGAAAACAGTGATCATACCCAAATTGGAATACTGCTTAGTCCAAACATCACCATATAAAAAAGAAGACATTAGACAGCTAGAAGGGATTCAGAGAAGCTTCACAGCCAAGATCAAGGGGGACAAAGAACTAAATTACTGGGAAAGGTTACGCGAACTAAACCTATATTCACTGGAAAGGAGAAGAGAGAGATACACCATTATTTACACTTGGAAAATAATGCAGAAACTTGTCCCTAATATTACTCTGAACCCTGTAACTCCCCAAACAACTGTTGAAAGTAGAAAAAGAAGACTGTGTCAATTTTAGGGAGCAAAGTGAAATCTTTAGATTTTGAAAGACTACTACTGACCAAATGATGCAGTTTTATGTGCTAAATCGAAATATGGCTTTAAAATCCAGATTTGATAACTTCTAGCTACTTCTATTTTAAGTTGAAATTTACGAAAAATCAGCAATTTTTGCAAGTATTTTTTTATTGTATATAACTACATTTTACATACATACAATTAAAGACATTTTTATTGTATTTCATTATTAAAACTTAGAAATATAGATAGGTTTCTTGAACTTTGCCAAGGATGCCATGTCTGCCTTGCTCTTGTTCCTGGACATGAGCTCCCTACTGGCCACCTGGCAACTGATGTACGCCTCCCTCCTCTCTTGTGAGTAAACATGTTGTTCTGCTTCAGTTTTCATCCTTACACACCTCTCTACTGACTGTTTGTGTGAAAGCCATGCAGGAACTTCCATTGGTCTATCCAGAAACTCCTTGATTAGAGCAGTGGTGAGGGAGCAGTCAGAGGAGGCTCAGTCACGCCAGAGTTCCAGTCAATAAGCTCCGAGAGTTTGGTGGCATCTGGATTGATGTCAGGAGTCTTCCTGGGTCTGACACTGCAGTCTCCTACCTGTGTGTCCTCATCTCCTTCACCTCTGATTTCCAGTATCCTCCTCACTGCCTCCCTCCTCTCCTCCTCCACCTCACTGCACAGCATGGCCTGGAGCACAGCCTCAGAGTGTGCATACCAGGCTGATCTCTTCACTGTAGGCATCACTATTTCTATCACCTCTTTCTTCTGACTTCTGAGCAGCTCCAGCTGGTACAGTACATGCCTGGGACCCTCCACCCAGCTGTGATTTAACTTGATGTTGAACCAGTTTGGCATGTAGACTCCCACTATGAATTCCACAATTATCCTCAGATTCTTCAGGTTCACACCCTTCAGCCCATGTTTGGAAATCCACAATCTGCAGAACTTTAGAGCCGTGGTGACCCACCTACTTTGACAGACTGGCCCAATCTCCAGGAGAGCTAGACTCTGAGGTATCTCTCCCGATCTGATGGCAGTGATGATTTTGTAGTGATATGATTGGTCTGTGCTGAGGTCCTTCACTACCTCCTGACTGAGATGGGATAGAGAGGACCAACAGTGATCCTCGTGAAGTTTGGGTTGATCTCCAGCTCAGTGGCAGTGTCTAACATCTTCCCTAGGGGCCCAGACCACTTGTTGCTCATTGTCTTGTCCAGTGCAGTCACCATGTGTCTGAGACAGCTCCCCAGTGTGCAAGTCACAGACAATCCACACCAACTTCCTGCTAAGCTTGGCCTCCACATAATGCATTACTCCTCCCTCCCAGCCAGTATTCACATTAATACTGTCACCTCCTATGGCCAAAAGGGTCTGGTCTGTTCCTCTCTCTTAGCCAGTTCACCAGATAATCAGCAATGACCACAGCATGAATTCTCTCCTCTGCAGCTTCCTCTGGTACAAAATGCCACAAATATTTCCCACCTGGTTCATTGCACACTGTGTAGTGTTCTTCCTTAATGAGGCCAGGAAACTGCCTGTCACTGCCCTGAGCTTCCATCATTATTTTGGTGTCATCTCTTTTCCCATCAAAGATGATACAGGTGATGTCATTTTCCCTAATCTCTTCATCGTACTTTTTGGCCAGCTACTTAGTCAGTCTCTCCTTAGCCCTCCTCACCTTGTTGTGGTCAATCACCAGTGCTGTGTCAAACACTGTGATAAGACCAGCATCAATCCAGGAAGCAGTGACAATCTCTGCAGTCTCTCTCAGCCTAGTGTGATGTCTCAAGCTAGCCAAAGCTATGTCGGTGATATCTTCTGTGTTGTATTTCTTCTTCTTAGCCACAGGCAAGGAAGAAGTTGTCGCAGCCTCTGGTATGAAGTCTTCGTCCTCCTCTCTCCTCCCTGCCTCCTCCAGTATATCTCCAGTCTCCTCCAACTCCATCTCCAGCAGCGACTCCTCCCTCAACTCCTCTTCTTTCTTGGCTGACTCCTCTGCCTTCCTCCTCCTCTTCCCATCGGCATTCCTTCTCTGCTCCTGTCTCTACAGCACTGCTTCCTGTCTCCTGGTCTCAGGGTGATCAGCTAGACCCATCTGGTGTGCCCCCACACTGCCCACCTTTTCTCTCTGACCTTTAAAGAAGGCAAGCTCCTGCACTGGTATCTTCTGCTCGCTCCTGCAGCTGCAGTCAATATGAACCTCACTGTTGCAGACAGGGTTGCAACCATGCTCACTGCAGCTCCTGATCAAACAGTGACAAGTCAGGATGTCTACCAATTTGTCCAGTTTCATCATGAACCTATCTTTGACCCTTCGCTTCACATTGCCAATGGACACCTTCACAGCCTCATCCCACAGTGCCTTCACTTTAGCCCTGATCCTGACCTCAGTGTTGATTACAGGTCCTGTGAATAGAGCGTTGGCCTTTCTCCACAGAACCAGTAGCTCTGGAACAATGCCGTTGTTAATCAGGTCATTAACTGGGTAATTCCTCCTGTCTTCCTCACTCATCTCTCTCCTCAACAAACCATACCTCAGCAGATCTCTGGCTGTGGGCAGCTCAACAGGGGGAAGTTCCTTCCCAGTCCCCACCAAGTGACTTAGGTGACAACTTGATTTGCTTCGGGTTCTGATTTCTTTCTGACTCATCCTTCAGACCTGTGAACAAAAGAAATGTCATTGAAATTTGGATAGGCCTACTGATTATGATTACATAAAATTAAGTTAATTGAAATTCATAATAGCTTCCTATAAGCTCAGATAAAAGGTTGTGTTGTTATAGGTACAAGACTTAATTATTCAAAGTAATGACAATTTCATATATTTATCATATCAAAATATACAGAAAGTTTGGGTCACACATAACATTTCGAATAATTTGAATTACACAATATTTACATTACGAAGTAATCAAAATTGTCAAAAAGGAGGGAAAACACATGCATTCACAATCAAAACTCCAGCATTTGTGACTATGTGAAACTTAGAAACCATACTGCACACCAAAAATAACCAAAGTTGACCATACATATCAATGGCACATTGATGTACGATGCTACAGTCATATTTAGGTTATATTTCAAACATTTATGGTCAAATATAAGTAGGTATATGGCGTTTTTAAACAACACTAAAGATATTTCTAAGTTTGCTAGAAAATATGACATCATTTGAGCATTAGTAGTTTTTGAATTGTTGATTTTACTAAAATTGACACACCCTAGTATGTGAGGTGGAGAGTACAAGAAACCAACTCACTACTTCACCAGGCCAGCTCGAGAGAAGTGGCGACAAGATTGACTTTCGTGAATCATCGCGCGGAAACTTTGAAAGGTTGAAAGGAAAGGTAGCATGTAGCAAGTATAGTAGTATAGCCACAAAATGGGAGAGTGCAATTGTAATTGCAATGTTGCAAAGCGGTAGGGGTATTGCAAAGAGGGTGGGAGTTACCCTCCAAGTTGTATGAAGGTGGTGGGGGTAATGGGGAGGGGGTTATGCAAAAATGGGGAGGGAGGTAACCCCCAAGTTGCATGAAGGGGAGCTTTGGCGGGAGACGGAGGATGACCTCCCCCAAACGGGATGACCCTGACCTAAACCCTAACTTTGGGGGAGAAAGTGGGATGTCTTCACCCCCAAAGGAGAGAGATGTTCGCGCTGGCATGACGCAAAGCATAATAATGCTCTCGGCCTCCGCACTTGTTATATATGGAAGGGTTGCCAGATAGCACTATTTATTTTAATTAATTATTGGTATTTGGGGGTTGCCAGATATTTATTTTAATTATTTATATATGGAGTGGTTCCCAGATATTTATGTTAATTATTTATATATGGAGGGGTTGCCAGATATTTATTTAATTTTTTATATATGGAGGGTTTGCCAGATAGCACTATTTATTTTAATTAGATATATATGGAGAGGTTTCCAGAAAGAATTATTTAGTTTGATTATCTATTTATTAAAAACAAGAGAGAGAGAGATGTTCAAAATGCTTATAGGGCGTTGCTAGATAGCACTATTTATTTTAATTATTTATTTATTAAAGGCAACAGAGAAATGTTCTCATACGTAAAAACAAAATGAATAATTTTCCTGAACATATTAAGTATTATTATTATTCTAGTTTTAAGAGAAATTACGAAGAAGTTAATTTATTTTTTAACTCCAACTTTTCTAAACTACGCGATATGCAAAGAACTGTATTCAGTTGACTACATCATAATGTTTGTGTTTTACTCTCCATCTCTGACTATCCTCTGCTTTCGTTCTTATTATAAATAATTTATCCTTAAGCAACAGTCGCAGCCACTTTGGAATGCGAACAATTCTGGCTGCCTGCTTTTTGACAAAATTCTCTGATTTTGCATAGTGGACAAATAAAATATATTGTAATTAAAAACTTATTTAAGTATTTGAATTTGAACGTAAAGATTAACGTTAGTTAGCACGTGTTTAAGAAAATTTTAAACGTACATTCAAAATTTTTAAGACAGAGAGAAAAGATCTGTGTATTTATGATTTTTATTATTCAAAACACCGTTGATGAAATACAAAATAAATTTGGTGTTTTCAGATTTCCAAGTATTATATCTGTTTCAGTTTAAAAATGCCGAATGGTTAGGTAGACTAGTTTAGGTTAGGTTAGTTAACTGTAGTGCTCTTTGCATTGTACGTACTTCAGTCTATATCCATCACAGTCTCCATTGTTAACAATTCAAAAAAAATCGAATTATTAAGGGTTCTCGAATAAAAAAATCACCCTTTACTTTTGCAATCAGGTTTGGAGGAGTTCAAATAAAATCGAAAATACTCTGAAGGATTAAGTGCTTTTCTCTTTCTAATATATATATATTTATTTATTTATTTATTTTTATAATAATAAAAAAGAAAGCACAGGACAGATATAAGTGAAGCTTCTTCATTGAACTCAGGTTCAGACAATAAAAGTTAAAGATTACAAGAATAAGGTGTGTGTGTGTGTGTGTGTGTGTGTGTGTGTAACATCTCTCGTTTCTGCCGTTGGTAGATGGAGGCAATACCAACTGGCCCACTGGTCCGGTGCTAGTGTCCCCGAACAAAATCATTCAGTTTCTGAAAAAGGATATGGTTTCAATTGTTTCAATGGTTTAATATGGGTCAAATGAATTACTCGTTTTTTGATAATTCCTGGTTTGGAGGAGTTCAAATAAAATCGAAAATACTCTGAAGGATTAAGTGCTTTTCTCTTTCTAATATATATATATTTATTTATTTATTTATTTTTATAATAATAAAAAAGAAAGCACAGGACAGATATAAGTGAAGCTTCTTCATTGAACTCAGGTTCAGACAATAAAAGTTAAAGATATACAAGAATAAGGTGTGTGTGTGTGGTGTGTGTGTGTGTGTGTGTGTGTGTGTAACATCTCTCGTTTCTGCCGTTGGTAGATGGAGGCAATACCAACTGGCCCACTGGTCCGGTGCTAGTGTCCCCGAACAAAATCATTCAGTTTCTGAAAAAGGATATGGTTTCAATTGTTTCAATGGTTTAATATGGGTCAAATGAATTACTCGTTTTTTTATAATTCCTGGAAGTTCCACAGTGTGTGTGTGTGTATGTGTGTGCATGTGTGTTTTTTTATAATTTGGTTTATTTATATATAAAAGACTGTTTTGTATTAACCGGTCGATTTAATTAACATTACACATATATATATATATGAATGTGTAATGTTAATTAAATCGACCGGTTAATACAAAACAGTGTTTTATATAAAAATAAAACCAAATTGTAAAACACACACACATACACACACACACACACACACACACACTTTGCAACTTCCAGGAATGATCAAACAGCGAATAATTAATTTGACCCATATTAAACCATTGAAACAATTGAAACCATATCCTTTTTCAGTAACTGAATGATTTTGTTCGGGGACACTAGCACCGGACCAGTGGGCCAGTTGGTAGTGCCTCCAGCTACCAACGGCAGGAACGAGAGATGTTAAACACACACATACACACACACACACACACACACACCACACACACACATTATTCTTGTATATCTTCAACTTTTATTTTCTGAACCTGAGTTCAATGAAGAAGCTTCACTTATATCTCTGTCCTGTGCTTTATTTTTTATTATTATAAAAATAAATAAATAAATTTTTAAAAACGATGACGGTGGATGGTCTACTTATGCCTTTTATTTGAAAATTAATAAATTAAAGCAAACCAACATTACACAAACTAAAAATAAAACAATCGTGAATTATAAAAGAAACCCATAAAATAGGTTTACAATGACAGTAAAAACATTTATAGATCCGACGATTCGAGGTATACAACACTCATCTTCGGTTAAATTCTAAAATTATAAAAAGGTAAATGTAAGCAACATTTTGAAAACAAACTAAAATATCATTAAATAAGTCTTACAGTTCATAAAACATTCGAAAAGATAAATTATAAATTTAAAAAATTATAAAAAATAAGAAACATTATACCCTCTATACTAAGTAGTCCTTATACTTCTGTGGTTTAATATCTAAAATATCGTGTTTTTCCGCTTTGGCCATTATTTTGTGAGAAAACTGATTTCAAAAGTTAACAAGAAATGTTCATATCTTTCATTTTCTATAATAATAATAATTTTTCGTATGCTGTATGTTAGATTTTTATGTAACATAGTACATTCTTTTCTACGGGTATATGCAAAAACGTTTAAGAATATTTTTTTCATTTCATTTAAAGAAATTGTAACTGTTTCTGTTGAAAATCAGTAGCGCCAAATATTGTTGTCAATACTTTTTATTTACCTGATCCAAGGGGAACCTAACCTAATCTAAAAGCCTAAGAAATAACCTAATGAGAAGGAATATAAGGGCAATCTAACCAAAAGTAGTGCCTTTCAACCTTTCAAATGTTCCGTGTGATGATTCCTCATTTCACGAAAGTCAAGTTTGTCGCCCCTCCTCTCTGAAGTGTATTTCAATTCAATATTAACGTCTCTCCTTTCTTCCGTATATACACCTGAATTCTATCCTTTTTATCTTATAAAAATAACTTTGTAAAAACTAAAATGATTACATGAAAGCTAGTTGAAGTTTCTATATTTTTTTATTTATTAATACAATCAAATTTCATAAATTAGGAATACAGAGATTGAGATATAAATTAAAATTGAAATATTCAAGTCTACGAATCGCGAATGAGGACGGTAGTTACAGTGGGTTTCAAAAATCTGAGGAGTGAACAAGCGAAATTTGATAAAGACATCTTCATTATTCTTGAAGGTGTCCAATCAGAACTTCAATGCCCAAAGCGTAGGTCCGTTACATCGGTGATACGATATCTGATTGGCATACACAGTCGGGAATCATGCATATAAAAGGGAGTAGTTGGAGCTGGAACTCACAGCAGTTATTTTCCCAGCGAATAATCACACATTCCCTCCGCCCTGGCTACTTCCAGTCAGTCACAAGAACAACTTTACAGTTTACCGGAGCTATATGAAGATGGAGACACTGACACAGTGGCCACAATTAGTCTTTTTAACGCATCCGATCGGAACGTATTATATGCAACGCAACCCGTTACTAATATCTGCACTGACGCTCTGTTTGATCCAGCTAAAGGTTTTACAGTTGAGGTGAGGTGTGAGTATAAAAATTTATGTACCTGTATTTCTACTTTATATTTTGTGTCCTATATTTAGTGGCGAACATGTTATTTATTTTAGTGTTCCTGAGGATGTCATTAGGCGGCGAAAGCTCTTGAGCACAATTCTGTGCTTCCTTCTTGGTTATTTCATCATACATATATATATATATATATATATATATATATATATATATATATATATATGGGGCGACTGTAATAATGTAGTTCAACTCATTACACCTTGTTGTAAATTGTTTCGTTAAAATAACAGGTGCCCTCATTTTTAAATTATAGATTAGTTTCAATTAGTAATAACTAATTAATAAATAATATTATGGAATCCTGTTTTGATATTTCTATTCATAGAGAATCGTTGAACTTCTTTACCTCATAACAATTAAGACTGCTTTGCAAGTTTTAATTAATTTTATAAAAATCCATAAGTTCATTTTGAAATGTTGTTATTCGTCATTTTCTCTTAAATATGCCACGAAGGTATTTGTGACTCGGAGTATTTCAGGCTTCACCTTGTAGCTCCTTGTAACTCCTTCTAACTCTATCTTCATATATATATATATATATATATATATATATGTATATATATATATATATATATATATTATATAAATATATATATATAAATATAAATATATATATATATATATATAATTATATATATATATATAATATATATATGGAATGAACTCAGAATGGTTCCCTGAGGTTTTTTATGATACACACAGACCGTGCATGGAACAAGGAACTCTTCTAGAAAAATTAAATCCACTATAGTCCAAATAAGTAATGGTAAATGAAAAATACTATAGGTTTTTCTTTTTCATGATGCTAGCCAGACGTGGGCAACTGGTCACTCGCAAAGAGGTCCCAGAAATATAGCTTCCCTCACCAGCTATCTGCAAAGCAGATAGGATCCAGCTTTGGGACGGGCTCTAGTTTTAAAGCAGCCTATCCCAGCTACATTTAGAACCTCAATATAAGCAAAAGACCCGCTGCCTTCACGTCAAATTGAATACATCAAAGAAAAAGGGGTAACTATTATAATTTTAGCCAAAAACCAAAACTTAAACCTCAACTGGCAGAATTGAGCGTCCACTTTTCAAGGCACATAACATAAATTAGCTACTGTTAGCTTTACTTTTATGCATTAGCACTGTCAATGTTAGCATTAGCACTGTCACCAGTGTGAATCCTAATTCACGACTCATTAATAAGTTGCATAGGCTATATATTTATGCTGTCAAATCCAGCAATATTTATAATAAAAATTTATATTTTAGGGTTGGTTAATGGAGAAAGGAGGTATGATTCCGCAACTACCAAATGAAACCAGATGGAATTCTCAGTTAGAATGCATAAAAACCTATTTGTCAAATTACTCTCTATATATAGAAATAAGAGGAGAGCATATTTAAGACATTGATCACATCGGAAAATTGATAGATAACTTATCTATAGAGAGAGAGGCACTCAATTTACAGTCAGAACTCTTACTTTTTGGAAATGCTCTACATAAGGTGTGTTTATATTATGCAGTTAAAATTACTTAACTTTAAATACCAATATTAAATTCAAGATATTTTATAGACTTAGAGTGCACATTTTATTTATAGAATCCTGCACTAAAGCACTACTAATAAATAATTAAAATACACTTCATTTTATGTGTTGTAACTTGTAACACCAAAAAATAAATTCTAACAATGCATAATTCTAAATGTTTACAGATGTTTTCATTCAGCCATATATAACTTTATAGTTTTTATTTTTTGGTTACAGTTGCAGGCTGATAATACATTATCTGATGCTGCTGAAATTTGGCTCAATTTAATCCAAGATGAAAAATTAGCTCCATACAAAGAAGATATTTTTAAGAGATTTAAAAAAGCTATGAAGCCATGTCATCTTTTGGCAAATATAACTGACCCAAAGTATGAAGGTAAATAGGACCTAAATGCTTAACTACTATCAATATATATAACATAGGTAACTCAACTGTATGGACAGAAGAGTTTTCTCTAATCTGAATCAAATCAACTGGCATTGTTATATTAGATAACAATTAGCAAAAATTAGATACCACAACATAAATTATATAATCTATATTATTAGCTTTATTTTTGCTTCAAAACAGTTCTATTATTTTTCAGGACAAAAACTGAATAGAGTTCAAGAGGAAGAGGCTGAAGAATGGCTGATTGAAATAAATTCAGAATACATGGCAGGATATTATGCATTCCGCTTAAAAGACGCATTCATTTTTCCTCCTTATTTATTCAAAGAGTGTAGAGTGAGCTCTACATCAGCTAGTAATTGGAAAATTGTTGAAATGAAAGAAAAAAAAGAAACCAGGTTACCATTAGGTTTTGCTAAATTTATAAGATCTATTCATAGTTGTCCGGCCAGTTCCGGATCATTGGAAAGATTTTTTTCAACGTTTGGCTTGGTATGGAGTAAAATGCGAAGTAGGTTAGGGAAAGTAAAGGCAGAAACGTTGGTTCGAATCTACCGCCACCTAAGGTCAAAAGATGCTCAACATACTGATCAATAATCAATATTAGGTACCATTTAAATTATTTAAATTATAAAGCTGAAACCAAACATTTATTTTTAGATATAGGTAGTCAATTAGAAGATAGATAAATTAGATACAGTATTAGGTATAAGGTTCATAATGAAGCATGTCAAATAAATAGTTTCTCGAAATTTTAGTTTATATTGGCCTTTTCACAGTAATTATTATAGTTTATAGTTGTTAGTATATAAGACTGCATAACCATATTATAAAAAATGCCAAGTTAAAAATAAGTTTAGGAGAAGTAAATTGATGTGTGTTTTTATGTTGGTTTTTTGGTTGGTTTTTGTTGGGTTTAAGGCCGAAATTCTCGAATTTAAAGGCGTAAAGGCGTTCTTTTTATATTTCCCATTCACAGAAGCGTGGTCCTGCTTGCCAATTAATAGCATTTTAGGTTGAGCTCCCAGGGAGATGTTTTCTATCTGTTTCGATGCCAACCTCGCGGGCACCGAGTATAATTTGATCTGTACTTTGTTAATTGAGTATTTTACTGACATGAAGTAAATTTTTTTCAATTTCTAACTGTTTAGGCGAACTTAGTTTCATTCGACCAAGGCGAAGGTGTTTCGATAATATGAATCACAACTAGCTTTGATCCCTCTTCTTGATCAGCTCCAAGATTTAAACAGATCTCAGGATTCATGCGAGTGAACTTTAATTTCATGTCGACCCATTCACAAGCAGCTTCTCCTGTTATGTGAAGTCTGTATGCAGGCGCCCAAAACTTTCGTATATCTTCTTTTTCGAATTTGTAAATTTGTCCTTTATACTGCTCTCGTCTATAGCCTGATAATAGCCCTCGGCAGTTAAAAACGTACCATTTGCTTCTTTACAAAAGTTGAGGAAATTTTCCCGATAAAATTGCAGGTGATAATTGCCCGTTCCTGCAGAGATGTTGAACTGATTTAAATACACATCACACTGGCTGAATATGGAGTGTAGAAAGTTTGTTTCGGGAAATACAACGTATTTATCATCACAATCCGTTCCATCTGAATGTGCTATACGTAGTTTAGCGTACATGTGCACGCAGCTTGGATCAAAAAAGTAAGGACGAATTTTATAGGAGCACTCGGGGAACTAATTGTGTTTAACGGGTTTATCGTAAGAACGAACTGTGCTCAATAGAAACTTGTATTGGGAGCATGTCAAAGAGGGACAACTCCGATTTAAAAAATTGTGAACTACACGGATGGATGAAACGTGACATGACGAGCCAGAAATAGTGCCACCTCTCTCGACAAGTAGTAAGCAACCTATGATTCATGAGAGTAATGTCCTTAGTTTATATCATTTAAAAAAAAATTATCAACCCTAGGTTGAAATCGCTTAGAGCACTTCTTTTTTTGATGTCCTTTTACGTTTAACGCCACGTGCTGATAACCCCTTCTTCTTCTTCGAGACAGCCCTCTTCTTCTTCCCACCACCGCCCATTTTACGATTTAAGTGCTTTTACGGAGCTTCTTTAGGTCTAGCCCCCGCCATTATGACTTCTACTGTGTTAAAACCTGAGTGTAACCTTTCCACCCGAGGTATCTGGCACCCCTCTTCAGGAAGGAGAGAGCCGTACGTAGTATGGTTGAAGAAATGGATTCAAGCCCACTCCCACGCTGAAATCTCACTCCTCGTTAGACTGTGAATAGCTTTCGTTCCATTATAACTCAGTGTGAAGAAAGTGGAGCTTCACCGTTAAGCTCCCATCACCGAATGGGAAACTTTTCCCCTCAATCGTTCTTATATATATTGAGATAGTGGTTAATAGATTAGTCACAACATTCACATAATGAGGTTTCTCATATGTAACCCTCAAGCTCTGTCCTCTAAGATTGGGAATGTGAGCGATACGAAGCAGGGGCGCTTGAGTATCCACAACAATCTCATGCTCCGCGATATTGCTGTAACTATAGCACATGTCTGAGGGTGGATAGCCATCGCCCAATTTCTCTAATTTCAGCTGATACAGCACATCCTGTTGTACTTCTTGAAAGGTATCTCTTTGGAGGGTTGAGCCATATCGTCCCTAGGTTATAATTTTGACCAACCCTTTGCCTTTAATATTTGTTAGCTTGTGATTTTAGGGTCAGAGTGTGTGCACGGGTTTCTTTGTTTACGATTTCGTATACTAAATCAGCCGTAAGACTTGAGCTTTTTAAACTAACGTTTAAGTCTCTCACAACATCCTCAGCTGCACCATAACGGCCCAGTCCTAGTGTTACCACTGTAGTGTAATACCTTCCATCCCCACTCCTGGCAGTACGAGTGGTTTCATCCAGAGTTACCCCGGCTTTTCACACTCATCAAGGTCTCTAAAAACCGTAAAAACGGCTTCTTTATAATCAATACTTAAAAAGAGGGTGTCCAGCTGAATTTCACATATCCTCATCTCATACGGATCACGACCCAATTCAACTGGGCCCATGGAGTTCTGTTACAAATTTGGTCAGGGTGTTGTCAGAATATACAAAAAGAGAAGAAGAGGACGGGAGTGTGACGTAGAAATGGTTACGAGCCACGTTGTATACTATTTAAGCTACATTATTGCATCAGCTTTTGTATAAGTGTTGAAGCTTTCCGGGTACCCTAGCCATTTCACCAGGTACATTTTTCTCTTTCTTGATCCTTTCCTACCTAAAATTTTTCAATTTTAAACACGTTTTTTCCTAAATTAAATGTCACTTTCTGCAACTCCTCGCGGTAAAAGCCTCCTGCGATTTCTTCCCCATTCAAATCTTCAACGTGATACATCATTATCTCGCCTTCAGGTCTCATAGCACTAACTTTAAAAATCTCAAGTGTCCAACCTTGCTCAAATCCCTTCGCGAATTTATTACCCGAACGAGACAGCCTTACATAGTCAGTGATCTTGAAACGTGTAGAGTGTGGCATGGTTCTATGAATATCTTTTCTCACCTCACAGTCTGTGTGCGTACCTCTTTCTAAAACCTCGTTAGGTGTTGTCCCAATCGTACGGTAGTTTGACTGGTTGTAGGATGGTGCCAGTGATTCCAGAATGTTTATATATATTTGTGTGTTTTTATTTGTAAAATAGCGATGCATGAGTTCCTTTATGGTACGTTGAACTCTTTCAGCTAAATAGGCCTTATGTATAGAATTGCTAGTGTGGTAGCTGATATTAAACTCTATCAACATGTTCTGAAAATCTTGGCCTATAAATTCTTTCCCAATATCCGTACAAAATTACCCTGGAATCCTGTTTTCTTTCAACATCAGCATTTTGGTGACTTTAGCAACTGTTTCAGGCGATTTATTTTTCAGAGGAATTAGCCACAGATATCTAGAAAATACATCTATTATGAATAGGATGTAGCGGTAGCCATCATTATACACTGAATATCTTTGCATGTCTGTTAAATCCGCCTGACAAATAGTCAATCGAGACCGCTGTTGTCTTTGCTGATTTAAACCTTTTTCTCACTGGTTTGTGAAGTGTATAAGCATCCTTCTCCCGCAAAAATCTCTCAACATCTTTTATCCCTACTCCATCATTATAAACACTTCTGTAAAGTCTATCAACGCCTCTATAGGAGGCTGGGTTAGAAATGTCATAATAGTTTCGTCTTAATATGTTAGCCATTTATTACGTGGAGAGGACTGACCGTTCTTGTTTGGTCTCTTCTTTCTCCTCTTCAGAGGTGCTACCTCTGGGGGTGATGGCGTGCTCAGTTGTGGCACATGCGAGGCTTGCTCCAAGTCTTTTAACCTGTTCAGATTTCCCATAAATGTTTTGGGGACATTTATTTGTTGTAGTCTTGCTTTAATATGCTTCCATCCTGATGGTGAGGGTTTATCCCACTTTCTCATCAGATCGTTGAAGATTTCTACGATACTCGAGCCCTCAACCTTTGTTCTTTCCACAATGATCTCACCTGTACCGCTCCACTGTATGATGGGGTCCTCACTCAATAGATTATAATAACTTAAACCTTTATTCCTCAATGTATGTGGGAGGCTGCTTTTTAATACATGTTCGAAATGTTGTGGCGCCGATCCGTTATTCTTTGGTTGGTCAGCTCTAACGTCGGAGCCAGGTCCAATGTCGCCATGCTCATCGTTGTTCGCGCTGTGCCTAATAACTATGGGGATCTCTGACGGAATCTTATAATTTTCGTACTCTTGAAGAAATTTCTGAAGAGTTTCTTGGTATAAAATTATTTTCTCATCAGATGACTTTTCACTGTTTAATAGGTCTAACAATTCGCTTTCCATTCTTTTAAGCCTGCTTTTACGGGGTTCTAGAACCGTGTCTGGAGTCTTTGAACTTTGCAGTGAAGCATACACCTCGTGGTGAATCACTACCACTTTCTTCATTATAGTAATCTAGTTAGTAAAGGCACCAAAACTGAAAATAAGATGGGGAGGAATGACCCCCCCTCTTTGTAAAATAATTCGTTTTTTCTTCCCTACAGTTTGACTTTTACGAGCGAGTGTACGTATTATGTTCTTGTAACGGCGTAAGCGAGCCTTCTGAGGGGGTTTTATTGGTACATTACATTTTATAACGTTAAGACAGATTTCAGAAATGCATTTTAAAAAGTCGGAATCAATATTTTTAACAAACATCTATTGCAATGCCCGGGACAGTCGATGATAGATTTTTATTAATTCATAGTATTTCTTTAGCCTCTTTGTCATTCTGGAATATACACCGTTTCAGGCTCGTTTGGAAATATATTCGTTCTTAGAAGCACCCTAAACGTGTTTCGCAGGTGAAGGTCACAAAGTAAATATCTGTAACGTTGACTTGTAGTTTCTTTACAAACTTCCAAAAACTCCTAACGCTGATTCGGGAGGCGTATATACAAACCCTGAGCTGTCCCTAGCCGTTCGCCATGGCTACAGAATACTGAAGATACATGAGGTGTGGAGGTTCCAGAAGCTACCCAACCTTTTCACGCCATATATAAACACTTTATTGAAGGATAAGGTAGAAGCATCAGGGTATCCGCGAGGAGTTGATATCGAAGATGAAAAATCGGCTTATATTCAACGTTACCGTGACCATGAAGGGATACAGCTTGACCATTCCCAAATTGTAAAGAACCCGGTCGAGCGCTTTAGTGCAAAGTTGTGTCTAAATAGACTTTGGGAAAAATTTGCACAGAATACTGGCGAACGGAACGTTCATTTGGCAAAAGTTATAACAAGGTGTGGGATTATGGCAACGCTCCCGATAAAGGGGTCATGGAGATCGTGAATGTAGGTAATACGTTCATAATAAAGTACAACATTACCGAATTTGCCACAGACACATCGTGTGTTACAAACATACCTGTAGCCAGCTTAACAACTGCCTACGCTGGCATCAAACTTTGGGTTCTATTGCATTCTCTTGGGCGGAGGGTTCTGTACGCCGACACAGATAGTGTGATATTCACAGAGAGGGAGGGTGAATACATGCCCCCTATTGGGGAATTCCTTGGAGAGTTGACTGACGAGATCAAGGATGAGTATGGTGACATCGCATAAGCCGACTCTTTTGTCTCAACAGGTCCAAAAACGTATGGGGTACGGGTAAGTGTGGGGGAGGAGATGAAATATATCGTGAAGGCTAAGGGTATCAAGCTTAACCAGGCGAACCGACAGATCGTTAACTTTGAATCGTTGAAGTAGCTAGTGTGCTTGGAAGATGAGAGCGACCAACCGCCCAACTGACTGTAGGGACTCACAATTTTCGGGCCCAGAAGCTGGTGTGTGTGAAGTAACTTAGGTGTACGAAAGTGTGCTTTATCACCTATAGCAAACGTTACCATGTGCCTGGTACCTATGATACCGTGCCCTTTGGTTACCATAACACTTAATTGTTATATATATATATATATATATATATATACATATATATATATATATATATATGTTTGTGTGTGTGTGTGTGTGTGTGTGTGTGTGTGTGTGTGTGTATTTACCTGTTAACGATGTTTATTTTTTATTACACGTATTTGGATATATACCTTGAATAATTCAATGGTATGTTTATTAATAAATCGTGTTTCAATTAGCGTTTCATTTTCTCCTTTGTGTGTGTGTGTGCGTGTGTGCGTATGTAGAGGAAAAGTCCTCAGCTCCGCCCCCTCTCTGATAGAGCAAAGGTCACTTCATTCCTGCTACTACCTAGGCATATCTCTACCCCTGCGTGCTGAGTTGACCGATGCAAGCCCTGGATCTCAGACGTGCATTTGAAGAAATCTCACATAGGCGAAAAATAATTATGGCTACCTTTAATATTGCGTGCTCGACATTTATGAAGTGGTATTCGATAAAGTCTGAAGATGTTGTGAACACTGAAAGAATCCCTATTCCTCCATCCTTTGAGACTCTTAAGGCTACATTGAACCGGGCGAAGCTTGAGGAACAAGAGGTTCAAATATTTTACGGCTATTCTGGCGAGAGCAATGCAGGATTTCGTGGCACAAACGATGTAATAGACTATGTTGTAGGACTAAACTGTATAAAAGCTTACATATACCATGAAGTGGAAGAAACACGTACAGAAGAGAAGCAACGGGTATGGTCAGTGAGTCTTGTTGATGAGCGGTGTGACAAGCGGTATTATGTTATAATGCATCATACCGAGTACTCGTACCCTGCGGCTGAGAATGTAATTCTTGTCATAATGGACAATCTGAAATATTTTTACAACTACATTAATATATATCATGACAGGGTTTGCAGTGAGGTTGTGGCTAAAGGCCTGCGTGAGATTTTAATAGAATTTAGAGACGAGTATCACTTGCTAGGCAAAAAAGAAAAATATGGGCACATGTTTCTCTCACATAGTGCGCCGGAGTGTGAATAAAATATGTTTAGTTCGTGAAAATCACCCTGAACAAAAATGTCTGGTGCGCATTCTGGGAAGTGGGAGTGATAAAACATTAAAGCCGATATTACTTCGTGTGTCATAGATGGAAAAGTTCTCTAAACGGTTGCCCAGTATAATGGGGCACAAGTATTCACATACACGTACACGAAACATTAACGCTTGGTATGACTCAACCGTGTGACTCGTTTCACACACCTTTCTCCGTGCCATACCGCGCACCGGTTGTTCAGTCATCTTAGAGCTTGAACTACCAGGACGTGCACTCCTCACAATAGAATACGATGGAACTTCCTTTGAGCAGCATTCTCAATGCCGTTTACGATGTGTGGATGACGAATTCATTACGTGTGTTCAGGCGTAAAACCGGGGCCGTTAACTATGCACTGGAAACGACTTGTAGACAAACAAACTCTAGTAAACGGAATGTTGTTTATTTAAGTGTCGAGGAGATGAATAGAGTCTTCGTGATAGTTGAGAAGTGGAGCGAGGATCGCTAGAAAATACCTGCAGGTGTAGGTAAAAGAAGAGAACAGATTAGTGATACCCCCCTCATATGCCATTGTTTGTACGTTGTGTATAAATAGCGATCACCCATGCATTGATATACGACTGATGTGGAAGAATGCGTCTGATAATAACTTTCTTGTCCCAACGCGAAACCGCTTCATCCTCGACAGAATGTTTGAGATCGTCGGTTTCCGCAAGCTTAAGCCTATATTAGACGCACGTGATACGAATGTATTTTATTTTGATACGGTTCTTGAATACGCATTCACCGCTCTGCTCGACGGGTTTACCGAGTTTAGGAATGAACATGGCGAGAATGGTCTGGAGATGGATGCTTAGTTAAAAGGTTTAGACTCTTTGAAATATCATGAACTTTGGTACAAAGGACTTGAGCGGTACAGGGCAGAGCTCACCCACACTGTTCACCCTGAAGAACTATTTCTTTATATAATGAGCAACTGTCGCTACGACTCAGAAGATTATTTCAGTTGCTGATATGCATTGTGAAGAAGAGTTCACGATTGAAAAGCTCGGATCTGTAAGAATAAACCCTCGATTGGAAAGTAGTGTTTATAAACTTGAATTTAATAATGATGTTGTGGTTAACGATGCCCTCTTTGTGCGTGCTTTTGATTGTATTCTGTCCTTGTTTAAAGCGAGTGATAACTTGCCCACCGAATGTAAAGTGGACACAAAAATAGTCCTGAACGAATTGAAGGCCCTTTCCATCGAATATAGGCATCCCTATAACTTAAGCAGTGAAATAATGTTGTTGTATTTATTTCCTAGTGCAAAGCAACAATGATGTAACTGTAGACTCGATCACGTGCGAGTTTAGTATTTTAGTTAAGCGCAGTAGAACATAATGTGCATATAGATGTCTCCTGTACTATATTATTTTGATGTTTATATATTATTTTGCAGTATAATTATTTTCTATATATTTGTTAAAATTTTCTTATTTAATATAAATGTGTATATAGATTTCTTCTGTACTAATATTATTATTTAAGAATGTGTATATATATATAATATATATATATATATATCGTTTAAAGTGTGTATAGAATTCTTCTGAACTATTTTTATTGTATATTTTTTCTATATATTTCATGAAATTATTTCCAATAATTCGTCTAAATAAACAGAATGATGTACTTGTGTTTGATTATCCAATAAATGCATATATATACGATATTAAGGAATATCTGGGGTGATGGAAATATTTATAAACGTTTGCTACAATAAATATATATATGTATACACTATACCAAATGGCTGTTTACGCCTTCTAAACCAACTGGCTGCTTAAGACAACTGCGGGATTTCTAAGCCATCTAATGCTGTCAAGAACAGCTCCACTAATTAAATAAATATCACAATCTCGCAACTCAAAAGTTAATAATATACACATACACCTAAACAAGCAATTTACACCTTCTAAGCCAACTGGCTGATTAAGACCTTCTAGGCCAAGTGCAAAGACCAAGAATTTTATTATGTGTCTGGCGGAAATAGGCGAACGATGGTCTCTCTCTCTTCTCTCTCTTAGGTTATGTGAATTCTCCAGGCTTGTGGCAGCTGGGGGAATCCCTCTTGCTTCCTTTTTTTGGCACCTTGCAACATGGGGAGGAAGGGGGTTGGCGCTGTGGGTGGGACGTGAGGGGGTGGGATTGGTATCTTGCAGCATTTGATCAACATTACAATTGTATGCTCCAATTTTGCGGCCATGCTATTAGTATTTTATTACCAATATACTTATCTACAGTTTTTATTGGAAGTAAAAACGAAGCTGAAAATAGTTTTTATAATGAAAAATTTTTTTTGGGCAAAACGCATTCAATACACATATATTTATGAAAAAGTTCATTAAGATTCTATTTGATTTAAAGAAGTTCTTAATGACTGTGAAGAAGCAAACCACCTAAAACACATTCTCAACATCTTTCGTAGGTTGCATCGATGAAGAAAGATTATTCAGTTGATATTTGAAAAAAAAATTCTTCATCAGATCAAGTAAGTTCTTATTCGATTTCAGTACCAACTTTTTGGATGTATACCTATTCTGCAGCTTGTAGGTCTAAGTTTAATTAAAAAGGAAAACTTTTATATATGTAAACTATACACGCAGAATATTCTTTCGTTTTCACAACATATACCCAAATGAAACAATATATTAATTTCTCTGTAAACGGATTTTCTATTACAGGGAACCAACAAAAAAAATATGAAAGTAGGCTATTACAACTATTGATTTCCCGCATCTGTTAAAAATAGGAAGGGATACACATCAGGGGTTTTCAACCGGGGGTACATGTACTCACAGGAGTACCTATTAGATTTTTCAGGGGAACACAGTGAAATGACGCTTTACGTGTTTTTCTTTCTTCCTTTTCTTTTGTAAATGCATTTTTCAAAACAGTTCAACAATATATATACTTACTTTATGATAGTTTGAACGACGGTTCAGGATCGACCTGAAGTGCGTGCGTGTGTAATATATATATATATATATATATATATAATATATATATATATATATACTTTTTAAACTCAGTACATATATACATTTTGTAAGCGGATACACAAAAATATGCTGACTTTTGAAAAGGGTGCTCGGGGAAAACGAGGTTGAAAACACCTGATGTACAGTATTGGGCTCGATTCACGCGATTCCGTTCATACAGTTATACAATATACAGTTTCATATAACTTACAATAATTTTTTATTAAACGTTTTATGTCATTACGTAACAAACTTTCTTAATATTTATTTCTTATTGGGTTAAAACGGAGTTCTTATGTGCCATAAAATTTATTTCAAATTCTGCTTTTTATGAAAGAGACATTAAAACGAACTGACACCAACAAATGGAATTTAAATTAAAAATGCTTTAATTTTAAATAGTTATATACATTTTATGATAATAATATCCGATCAAATGAAATAATAATTGCCTATTTCTTACTTTACAGTTCAACTTTTTAAAAAAACACACACACACACACACACACACACATATATATATATATATATATATATATATATATATATATATATATATATATATAAAATATATATCATATATATATATATATATACTGTATATATATATATATATATATATATATATATATATATATATATATATATATATACTGAATTTCATAGTTAAACAAATTAATAAATTATGTGAACCCACAGGAAAAGCAATTAAGCAATTCCAAGTTATTCCATGTATTTAGCAACACACCTCATCAGGGAATTAAGGAAAATGTCAAGCGACAGGATATATATATATATATATATATATATATAGAGAGAGAGAGAGAGAGAGAGAGAGAGAGAGAGAGAGAGAGAGAGAGAGAGAGCTGCACAGCGCAGACAAAAGAGTTAAAAGGGATTGGCAAAGCATTAACAAGTACTGATAAAGGGTAAAAGAGGTATACTATTTTAACAAGATACGGTCCATCATATAAGTTCGTGGAATACTAATAAATTCATTTACATAATACAGTATATGAATGCACATTCTAGAATGTTCCTTTCGGTTGTCTATTTTTTCATAGAATTTCAGAACCTTCCCAATTTCTACACATATATATAATTATTTAAACAATTAAAGAATACTTAAGGAAAGTTTTGTAATATTTTCAATATTTTTCTAAACTAGGGCCGTCCATCGAATCTGAAATGAAACTTCGAACGATATAGAAGAAAGTTCGATCAATATCGAAAATATCGAAACTCTCCTTGGCTATTTCTGAGTTTTAAAGTGCTTAAATCCTTTGTGTGTCTCATTTTTCTATTTATATACGCACTTTTTTCGGTGCTTAAATTATGAAACGAGCACACAAAGATAAAGCAAAATTTATTTCTACATGGTCCGAATATGGCTTATCGGCAACTAATGAAGGAGATTTAATTGATTTCAAGGTTTTTTTCGTATTTTACATGTTTTGCGTGTAAAAATAGGACGTAAAGGAACGTGAATTCTCGAATTAAAAGTGTATTACAACGCGGCTTAGCTTGCTTCCTTTTCACCGTCGGGCAGAGAGACACTTTCCAGAACAAAATAATCAAGATAGAGATGATTTAATCCCAAAAAATGCTTCGATCGATATCGAAATCCAGTTACTTCGATCGATATAGAAGTTTTGATATGAGTTGGTCAGCCCTATTCTTTACAATTTACAGATCTTAATTTTATATGACATAGGTTCATTTACATGTAAGCTTTTTAGGTAATGATAAATGAAGCGAACAGGCAGTCAGAGCACGTTTATAAATGGATGTGTTCCAATAAACTATCGCAGAGAGAGACACTTAACTATTCTAAATTCACACTAACATATTAATAAGAAACACCTAACAAGGACGCCCTTCCCATGACTGCCGTTTTTGGGCATTCAGCGTTGGCACATTTTAGATGTTGCCAATTAGTATTTTATATTTTTAATTTCAACAAAACATTATTAATTTCTTATTTACGTACAAACCATAATTATATTTCTGATTAAACATTATCTTCTTTACTAAACAAAACAATATTAATTTCTTATTTACGTACAAACCATAATTATATTTCTTATTAAACATTATCTTCTTTACTAAACAAAACATTATTAAATTCTCACAAACAGAGCATTATTAAATTATTATTAGATATTATTATCTTTATTTAAAAAAACAATACACGACACTCGCATCACCCCCTTGAAAATAAGTTTTCATTATGAAAACTTATTTATTTCATTTATTTTCTTTTAATAAATTTATTTATTTATTAAACAAATTTATTTATTTTTTAGTTTTTTTGTTGTTGTTTTTTCCAACTTTAACACTTTCAAAGTGAGAAGAGACAAGAAATAATTTCAATGACAAATTCCACACATTAGATATTTTGTATTATTTCATAAAACTCGAAAAAAATTAAAATTTTCGCGTTTGCATAAAATAACATTTCACACTAATAATAAACTGTACAACTTGTAACAAAGCTGTTACGTGAAAAATAAGGGATAATTTTCTTAAAACTGATAACAAATTTCAAGTTCACCACCTATTCCGGCGATTTCTCGTCAAAGATCGCTTTACATCCGAAAAATATTCATATAGTTACATACTTACTATCAGGGCAACATAGAAAGAAGAACATGTTTACAAAAAAATACTGACCAGAGCAGACATACTATTACACAAAACACTAAGCACGAAAATAAATGTGGGCAATAATCGCACTCTTTCACTTATAATTTCATTAAATAATAATCAGTGTACATTAATAACACTGGTCAACACTCATTTTATTGCCAATCATATTAGAGTGATTTTGGGGTAACTTTGTGGTGCTGATTCCGAATATGACATCGGTTTTGCTAGATTGGCTCTAATTTATGAGATAATTGGTACCCCATTGAAACACGTAAAAATGCAAAAAAATTTATGTTCAGGCGGAGCCTACTTACAAATCGCATTGAAATTGTCTCAAATCATACAAAAGTAAACACATGAAATACATAATGGCATTTTATTCGGTCTCACCATCTAGAATGTTCCGGTAGTTTCCCATATGCACGCGTTATGGTTACGTTTCCTATTAATTGAGGGTATTCATTATCTCAAGAACTAGAGCCAAATCGGAAAAACTACTTTCATTTTGGAATTCAGCAACACCAAAATACCCTAAATTCGTACGAATTTCCTTGGCAACGAAAAAAAAAAAAGTTTTTTTGTTGACTTGTGTAATGAACGATGTTTAGATAACATTCCGCAAAGTTGACAACGGACTTCTTAATGTTACAATCGCAGCTCTCCTGCTCACTTTTCTAGAATGCAAGGGGTTGCATCACCTTGCAACAGATCAGCACGCTTGAGGTCCCGTTCTCTCTCCAAAAAATGGCGAAAAAACAAGAGTCGTCCAATTCAAAGAGGATCAGAGGATGGAGATATACTGAAAGTGGAACCACGCACCGGAATTCGACGGAATTTGCAATTGTAGAATTCGATGAAGAAACATGCCTCTCTCATCTCAACTTTTGTCGGTGAACGCTGCTCCTCCTACGTCCAGCTGAAAGACTCCCTACATGGCATTAATCAAACGATCACTTGGCCGTAGGTGTTTCCACAACGAACCTACTGTATGCCTGTATGGACAGTAAAGTATTAAACACGCGTTCAAACGCTCGTGATTTGCCTACCGAGTAGTTAAGACGCATTTCAGCCAAGAATCGGACAGCGGGACCATGACTGGCCGAAAAAACCAGTACACCAACTTCGATCGAAACTGTCCTGCACTGAAGTCACTGCACATTGGGTTTCGACTCTCTCTCTCTCTCTCTCTCTCTCTCTCTCTCTCTCTCTCTCTCTCTCTCTCTCTCTCGGCTATCCGAAATAGGAAAGTAGCGTATAGGAAAGCGAAGGCCAATCGTTCCCACGAGAACACTGAAGCGTATGTCCGCCTGTGTAGGGAAGTGAAGGCGAAGGTTAGGCTAGCGAAACGTAACGAAGAACTACGGGTGGCAAGCCTCTGCAAGGGGAACCCTAAGGAGTTCTTCAGTTATGTTAATAGTAGAAAGCCCATTAGCCCACGGAAGCGGCGTTCTGCGGACCTCCGACGCGGACATCGCTAATGTGTTTAATGAGTACTTTGCGGGAGTGTTCACCAGGGAGGATACCCGCGTCATCCCCGAGCCAGGCGTGAGGCACGAAGGCGCTGGCCTGGATAGTGTTAGATGTACCGCGACAGTCGTTGCCGATAGAATAAACAAACTGAGCGCGTTTAAAGCTCCTGGGCCAGACCAGTTTCTCCCCAGAGTGTTGCGAGAAGTGCGCGACCAGGTGGCTCCCCACCTAGCTACAGTCTTCAACAAATCGTTGGAGATGGGCCAGGTGTATGGTGACTGGAGGGAAGCCGTGAACCCTATCTTTAAGAAAGGGGATCACGAAAGTCCAGGGAACTATCGTCCCATTAGTCTCACTACTTCAGTTGTAGGTAAATTATTAGAAGGGATAATAGCTGATAGGATCGTTGACCATTTGGATTCCTACAAGCTGCTTGGGGACTCCCAACATGGGTTTAGACGGCATAGGTCGTGTCTCACCAACTTGCTCGAGTTTTTCCACGTCATGTTGAGTGAGTACGATAAGAGTAGGGCGATTGATATACTTTATCTCGACTTTCAGAAAGCCTTTGATAAGGTGCCTCACCGCCGGCTAATGGCGAAAGTGCGCGCGCTGGGTATCGGTGGGGAAATAGGTAGGTGGATTGAAAACTGGCTGAGGAATAGGTGGCAGAGGGTGGTAATTAAAGGGGCTAGTTCGGGTTGGGCCTCGGTCACTAGTGGGGTTCCTCAGGGTTCCGTTTTGGGGCCACTGTTGTTTATCATTTACATAAATGATATCGACGGTGGCATCGTCAGTCGGATCGCCAAATTCGCTGATGACACCAAGCTTGGGGCCAATGTTGGGACGCCCGAAGCGATCGAGGAACTGCGTGCGGACCTAGGTAGGATAGGAGAGTGGTCCGAAAAATGGCAAATGCCGTTTAACTTGGGTAAATGCAAAGTGATGCACATTGGCTACGCCAATCCCAAGTCGGACTACTCGATGTTGGGTAGTAATATCGAGGTGACTGACTTAGAAAAGGACTTGGGTGTGCTAATTAGCAGCGATCTTAAGTTTACGAAACAGTGTGTAGAGGTGGAAAAGAAAGCCCAGAAACTATTGGGTTATATCAGGAGGCAATTTCAGTTTCGGAACAAGGAGATTGTGCTCTCACTGTACAATTCCCTTGTTCGGCCGCACCTGGAGTATGCTGTGCAGTTCTGGTCGCCCACCCTCAGGAAAGATATTGAGAGGCTGGAGCGAGTGCAGGCGAGGGCCACAAAGTTAATCCCTTCCGTTAGGCATATGGGCTACAATCGACGGCTACGCGCCCTAAACTTGTTTTCGCTTGAAACCGGAGGCTGCGCGGTCAACTGATCGAGGTTTTCAAGCTCTTACGCGGGTTGAACGATGTCGATTGTAGAAGTATGTTTAGTTTAAATGATAACCCAACTCGCAACAATGGTTGGAAGTTGGATTTGAAACGGTTTAGGACTAGTGTGTGTGGGAATTACTTTACGTATAAGATCTGTGACACATGGACAGGTTACCTTCGGAAGTTGTGAACAGTTCCTCTGTGGATCAGTTCAAGAAAAGGTTAGACCAAATCTTGCACACTATTTGAGTGTGTAAAATTTTCCTGGCACCCGTTGCCATTGGTACCTCCTCGGTATGGGCCGCAAGGCCTTTTGAGGTACTTCTTTTCCTTGTAACTCCTTGTAACTCTCTCTCTCTCTCTCTCTCTCTCTCTCTCTCTCTCTCTCCGCAGGGGGTATAAAGGTTATGACATTTTTCTGGATGTTGTAAACTTTATACTTGGGGTGTGACAGCCCTCCGGTCCCGAGTCGTGGGATTCTAGAGAAATTGGCTGCCAGTTCCTTTAGGTTCTCTCTCTCTTTCGGGAGGGCGGGTAAAGTATGTTGTACAATCCTGTCCCGTGGGTTACTAGGACCCCATCCCATCCCTACTCTGTCCTTTTAGCTTACATTAAGGATGTTCTCCTCTGACTGAAAAAAAAAAAAAAACCTTTTCTTTTAGTATAAAGTATTTTTCTCTTCTTTTACTATTAGGACCCTACTGCTACCTCATGCGTGGGAAGAGAGGCTTTGGAACCTCTATAAATAACACCATTTAACGCTCGTAGGTTGTGAGAGACTGGGATGGAGGGGTCCCAGGCGTAGGGGCGCGATGAATGGAGTGTGGCTAGTGCCCCGTTAAGCCCATTCCTAACGCGTAATGGCCTGACCAGCCCCCTGCGACCGTTCTTTGGTGACCAATTGATGGTGCTTGGCTGTACTGCTCTGAGGTGAGAGAGCTTTACTGCCCAGCTGGCTGCCAGGCCAGCGTAAAGTCTCGGGCGTAGACTCTGGGTCTGGTGGGATATCCCTTGAACACTGGATTCTAAGAGTCTGGCCGCTTGTGAGTGACTAGTAAGACTTAGTAAGGGGCTGCATCTCGCTGTCGCTCCTGGCGGAAAATCCGTGATGCCTGCGTCGCGAGTGTTTGTCAGTTGGTAGCTGCGACACGTTTGGGATTGTCCGGCCCTGGGGAGACCTTTGGTCGGTGCGGCAGCAGCGAGAGGTGTAGTCTTCTGGAAGGGATGAACGTCACTTGCAAGTAGGTGGATGCGTCTACGCGCGGGATGAATTCACCCCCCCCCTTTTTATATACTGGTCAGAACGTTTTTGATAGTTTTCATTGCTAGAACGCTTTATCTTATTCAGAGTATTCAGAAAAAAAAAGAGAGAAAATATGGCAGGGCCAGCTAAATTGAAAGCAGAATGCTTTAAATGTAAAGTTAATCATTGGTGCGTTGACTTCCCTGAAGGTAGTATCAGCGATATCACATCCCTTAGTGTATGTTTGTTTTGTAAACTTAGAGACAACCACGAAAAGGAAGTTAAAGAGCTAAAGGAATTAGTAAAAAAGCTTGAAGCTAGGGTCGTCGCACTGGAAATCCAACCCAGTGGACAAGATCAAACTAAAAACACACCAGCAGATTTAAACTGTAAGATTAAGCATCTAGAACAAAGCGTGGCACGCTTGGAAAACACGGTGACTATTCCGGAAAATAGAACGGAGGAACAAGAATTCAAATTGGTCAAAAATAAAAGACCCTCCAAACCAAAACCAAAACATAAGGATTTGGAACCCATTACCATCAAAAATAAGTTTCACTTACTTGCTGATGAGGAGGATGAATCCTTTTTAATTGGGGATTCTATGTAAGGAATCAAGGGGACTTTTTCGGAGCAAGACGGGCGACCAAGAGAAACTCCGATGTTTTCCGGGTGCCACAAGCCAGATAATTAATAGGGAATTAGGCAAAATTAATATCAAGAATAAGAGTTGCCCTATCATTGTCCATGTTGGTGGCAATGACGTTTTTCTGGGAGGGACAGGAGGGCAGACAGAGCCCATTATAAAAGAATTTAAGAACCTAACTGACAAGGTTAGGGATAGGACAGACATGGGTATGGTCGTAGGAATTCTCCCTCGAATGCGTGCTAGTGACTATACTCTAAGTAAAGCCATTAGCATAAATAAAAGAGTTAAACGCATGTGTGATGAAAAAGGCCTAAAGTTTGTGATTTTTGGCCTACATTCTACGGAAATGGGGAATACTTTGGTTCGGACGGGATACATTTTAACCAGAAGGGGAAAAAGAAGTATGGTGATTTACTGAACATTAATTTGTATAATCTTTTTAAACTAGGACCCCCCAAACCAGCAATTGATCCTGCTCCCCAAACAGTTAAACCTACTCCCCCAGCAGTTAGTCCCCCTCCCACAGCAGTAGTCCCCCTCCCCCAGCAGTTAGTCCCCTCCCCCAGCAGTTAGTCCCCTCCCCCAGCAGTTAGTCCCCCTCCAACAGCAGGTAGTCCCCCTCCAACAGCAGGTAGTCCCACTCCAACAGCAGGTAGTCCCCTCCCCCAGTAGTTAGTCCCCCTCCAACAGCAGGTAGTGACTCTCCTTCCACGTTGGAGGGGGCTCAGGCTCCTGCGGAGATTGTCCCCTCGTTAGTGAGGGGCTCTTCAACTCCCGACAGCCCTGGCTGTTCGGGAAACGGGTCGTGCTAGGGGGCGGTCAGAATAGGGGAGGCTCCCTCCGTGCAATGCTTTTTAATGCTAGGTCGATCAGGAACAAGTTTGGCGAGCTACGGGCGCTCTTAGCATCAGAATACCAGGATATCGTTGCTATCACCGAGTCCTGGATTCATACTGATCGTAGGGACTACGTTGGGGAGTTCGAAATTCCCGGGTATAGAATGTTTCGCAAAGACCGCACCCGTGGGGAGGGGGGTGGGGTACTAATATACGTCAGAGACACGTTGAGTCCGGTTGACTGCCAGTTCCGGTCGGAACGGGAGCTGCTTGGCGTCGATCTGAACGTGGGAGGGACGAACTATAGGTTAATCTTGGTGTACAGACCTCCGCATCTCCTCCTCGAGGAGGATACAGCCCTGTACACCGAACTCAGTAGCCTGCTAGGGGATAGGGGTGTGTAGTTTTAGGAGACTTCAACTGTCGCGGCATAAAGTGGGAAAACAGGACTGCCGATGCTGAAGGGAGGAGGCTAGTTGACTTTGCTGATGAGAACTTCCTCACTCAGTGGGTCAACGAGCCTACACGAGGCGAAAGCGTTCTAGACTTAGTATTCACGACCGAAGACAACCTCGTCACTGGCCTCACCGTTGACGAATCATTGGGCGGGAGTGATCACGGTCTTATTAGGTTCCGTGTGTGCGTCCCTCGGGTGAAGCGTAGTAACTCGAGAGGCAGTAAGCTCGATCTCCGGCGGGCGAACTTTGTTAGCCTCAGGGATAGCGTAGGAGAGATGGGGTTAGAGGTTGGCGGCGATGTTGAGGGAGTGTGGAGTGCATTCCGGGACGAGTTTATGGTGCTGCAGTCTGCTGCCATACCCTCAAAACCGGTCACCCCTGCTTCAACGCAGCCTAAGTGGTTCAATCGTGACATCGCTTCGGCTATCCGAAATAGGAAAGTAGCGTATAGGAGGGCGAAGGCCAATCGTTCCCACGAGAACACTGAAGCGTATGTCCGCCTGTGTAGGGAAGTGAAGGCGAAGGTTAGGCTAGCGAAACGTAACGAAGAACTACGGGTGGCAAGCCTCTGCAAGGGGAACCCTAAGGAATTCTTCAGTTATGTTAATAGTAGAAAGCCCATTAGAAGCATGATAGGTCCGTTAAAGGACGGAAGCGGCGTTCTGCGGACCTCCGACGCGGACATCGCTAATGTGCTTAATGAGTACTTTGCGGGAGTGTTCACCAGGGAGGATACCCGCGTCATCCCCGAGCCAGGCGTGAGGCACGAAGGTGCTGGCCTGGATAGTGTTAGATGTACCGCGACAGTCGTTGCCGATAGAATAGACAAACTGAGCGCGTTTAAGGCTCCTGGGCCAGACCAGTTTCTCCCCAGAGTGTTGCGAGAAGTGCGCGACCAGGTGGCTCCCCACCTGGCTACAGTCTTCAACAAATCGTTGGAGATGGGCCAGGTGCCTGGTGACTGGAGGGAAGCCAACGTGACCCCTATCTTTAAGAAAGGGGATCACGAAAGTCCAGGGAACTATCGTCCCATTAGTCTCACTTCAGTTGTAGGTAAATTATTAGAAGGGATAATAGCTGATAGGATCGTTGACCATTTGGATTCCTACAAGCTGCTTGGGGACTCCCAACATGGGTTTAGACGGCATAGGTCGTGTCTCACCAACTTGCTCGAGTTTTTCCACGTCATGTTGAGTGAGTACGATAAGAGTAGGGCGATTGATATACTTTATCTCGACTTTCAGAAAGCCTTTGATAAGGTACCTCACCGCCGGCTAATGGCGAAAGTGCGCGCGCTGGGTATCGGTGGGGAAATAGGTAGGTGGATTGAAAACTGGCTGAGGAATAGGCGGCAGAGGGTGGTAATTAAAGGGCTAGTTCGGGTTGGGCCTCGGTCACTAGTGGGGTTCCTCAGGGTTCCGTTTTGGGGCCACTGTTGTTTATCATTTACATAAATGATATCGACGGTGGCATCGTCAGTCGGATCGCCAAATTCGCTGATGACACCAAGCTTGGGGCCAATGTTGGGACGCCCGAAGCGATCGAGGAACTGCGTGCGGACCTAGGTAGGATAGGAGAGTGGTCCGAAAAATGGCAAATGCCGTTTAACTTGGGTAAATGCAAAGTGATGCACATTGGCTACGCCAATCCCAAGTCGGACTACTCGATGTTGGGTAGTAATATCGAGGTGACTGATTTAGAAAAGGACTTGGGTGTGCTAATTAGCAGCGACCTTAAGTTTACGAAACAGTGTGTAGAGGTGGAAAAGAAAGCCCAGAAACTATTGGGTTATATCAGGAGGCAATTTCAGTTTCGGAACAAGGAGATTGTGCTCTCACTGTACAATTCCCTTGTTCGGCCGCACCTGGAGTATGCTGTGCAGTTCTGGTCGCCCACCCTCAGGAAAGATATTGAGAGGCTGGAGCGAGTGCAGGCGAGGGCCACAAAGTTAATCCCTTCCGTTAGGCATATGGGCTACAATCGACGGTTACGCGCCCTGAACTTGTTTTCGCTTGAAACTCGGAGGCTGCGCGGTCAACTGATCGAGGTTTTCAAGCTCTTACGCGGGTTGAACGATGTCGATTTTAGAAGTATGTTTAGTTTAAATGATAACCCAACTCGCAACAATGGTTGGAAGTTGGATTTGAAACGGTTTAGGACTAGTGTGTGTGGGAATTACTTTACGTATAAGATCTGTGACACATGGAACAGGTTACCTTCGGAAGTTGTGAACAGTTCCTCTGTGGATCAGTTCAAGAAAAGGTTAGACCAAATCTTGCACACTATTTGAGTGTGTAAAATTTTCCCTGGCACCCGTTGCCATTGGTACCTCCTCGGTATGGGCCGCAAGGCCTTTTGAGGTACTTCTTTTCCTTGTAACTCCTTGTAACTCTCTCTCTCTCTCTCTCTCTCTCTCTCTCCTCTTTTTCTCTTTCGCATCTCATCGGTGATCGATGACTTTATTCGGGTCAACTAAACGCATTGGGTGGAATTCGGACTCAACTTTTTTGCTTTCAAATCGAGCCTCTCGAAATTTTGAAAAAAAAATATCTAAAAGTTTGTTCTGCTACTGATTATTACTTTTCACATTTAATTTACAAAATTTTCTCAACACTTCACTTTGAAACAATAACTATAATTTGCTCTGGCCAAATTTATGGAAAAATATGACAAATTTTACAAAATTTCGCAAAACTTTAATCACAGCCGAGCTACCAATAAGGTCACTTATGGCAGTTACATCGGAGAAGAAAATAAAAAGATTCATCAAACACAACGAAACAAAACTGCACAGTATAAATATGAACGCGCCCATACAGAGTAACCGTTATTATAATTTACAAAATATCATTAGTCAAACTACCTTCAGAAATCACAGCGATACATTTAAATACAAAAGACAAAAATGAAAACCAGAACCATCACGTCATCAACTCACGATAACCATGAACTATCTTACACTTTGTGGGGAGCGGACAAAGATACCACAAAAACGTTACTGGCAATCTAAATATCTAAATGCTCCATTTCCGGTCAGCAATCAATCTAGAGCTTCAACTGCACGAGGAAACCCAAATGAAGTTTAAAAAAAATAGCACAGTTTCCAAAACATAATCATTAAATAACAAAAATTTAAATATTAATAACGAGAGTTAATTTAACACATTAATTTCTACCTGCAACGCTAAATTTCACAGAAACAAAACTCGTAATTCACAACATACATCTGAGAGACGGTGTCCGGACAACTGCTCCCTGAACAACCGCCCCCTGGACAATTGCCCCCCGACAACACCGCCCCCGGACAATTGCCCCCGTAGGACAATCGCCCCCCGGATTATTGCCCCCCATAAGTAAATAAAAATTAAATAGAAATTAAATTTACGTTTAAAAAATGGCAAGCTAAAACAATATTTAACAACATTATTGCCAATTCTTGCTTAATTTTGCTTGTAGCCTGAAAAAAAATTATATTTAAAAAGTTAGCAATATTTAACAAAAAAAATTCCAATTATTGCTTACTTATTTATAATAAAATTATGAAGTTTAGCTACTTAATTTTATTTAAACAGTTGGCAAGACTTATTGTATTTCATATATACTATGGATTAATTAATTATATTTAAACAGTTGGCAATACTTATTGAAAGGTCGTTTTGAAAGTCATAGTTGGTGGTTAGGTTAGGTTAGGTTTGTTTTTTATAAATATTAATAAATTTAATTCCTATTTAATTTTTATTTACTTATGGGGGAAATAATCCGGGGGGCGATTGTCCTACGGGGCAGTTGTCCGGGGGGTGGTTGTCGGGGGGCAGTTGTTCGGGGGGCGGTTGTCCGGGGGGCAGTTGTCCTAGCATCCTGAGAGACAACTCTCTCCTTCAACACGAAACCCAGCATGGTTTGTAAATCACAGGAATTCCAGTAATTTATCGTTTCCAAGTGAAAGAATACAAATGTTCATCATTATTTTAAATAAGAACAGATATTACGAACCGAAAATACAGCGCAACCTACTACGTAAAGAAAAATTAAAATAAATCACTGCATTATGAAGAGTGTTCACTTTTTGTTGTAAGCGAACCTCTAAAGAAATATTCCTAACCGAATCAAACTGCATTACATTATGAAATAATTTTGTAATATTTTCTATGCAAACGAGCGAACGTAAAAAAAAAAAAATTCACTTATACCCAGAATTAAAATTTTAAGCAAAAACGCTCGGTATCAAAATAAAATATAATTTCAGAATAAAAAAATTAATGAATCAGCCTATCCAGACAAAATATCACCGAATTTTCATTAAAACTCATGAAAGAACGAAAAAATAAACAACAAAAATTTAGCCCACCTATAAAATAAAAATGAATGTATAAAAATAATTCAAAGAACCGAAATTAATTTATCAAAGGAATTTTCTAAAACAATTTTTGTATTACAAATAAACCAATTTTTGTTTTTATAACAAATTTAGCTTACTTTCAGATCTCACACACAATTTGCATACGGCAAGCAAATAAACTTCAGCAGTCCGAATCAACCCAGTATAAATTAGTGTCTTTAACCATTATTTTTCGACTGTGAACAAAAACTTTAAAATTACACTTATCTATCTTAAAATTACCCTTACTTACCTTAAAATTATACACATATGATGTTCATGTGTCGGCTTGAAATCCCTGTCGAAAATTAATCTTAAAAACAATATTTTTACATATACGCTCGAACCTCTTTGGCCTACCGAATGAAAATGCATATCACAATTTCATTAGAACTAAAATAATTTAATTTCATATAAGTAAGTGTGAAATTTATTTTCTAATTATTATTATCATTAAAATTATTAGGAATTCCGAAAACGTACACACAAAAATTTTTTTAAACAAAAAATAGGTAGGCTGTATAAAGAGTAATAAAAGTTGAAGACAAAAAATAGAAATGAGCCATCTGACGGGATTTCTAAATTTTAAATAAGTCTCTCTCCACGACTGAAGAAAAAGAAATCTGAAGTAAACGAAAGGAGAACGCCGCTATGAGGAGAAAAAAAAACCACTCGACAATTTTGATTCAAACTAAGTCGAACGGTTGAAACAGAGTCTGACTCCGTGAAGATTTCGAAAATGCCGCACGCCATATTGAATTATAGATACGATGAATTTTTAAGGAATGGGAATCTGAATTTGCTTTGAAATGAGGTACACAATGCATTTCACTGTTTAATTTACCGAAACAGAATATCTACTAATTTTATAAAGACGAAAAAACGGGTAGCAATGTAATTTGGCCGAAATATAAGGCTCGTACAGAAGACGTGGGAATGCCCTTCTTTCAATTTAATTAATAGGGACACCGCTAGCCACCAAAAGTGTCGTGTACCTCATTCTTTTTTTGTTAATTCCCTTAATTTATTAATTTCCTTTTTATCACTGCTCTTCTCTTTACACTCGCTTCACTGTACTTTATAAACACGTGCAGACGAGTAGACGTTGCCGTCATTGAAATTTCGAACAATGAAATGGACCGGGGATAATTACACGCTTTTATTTACTGTTCACTGACTTTTTATTTATGCCGACACAATTTGACAAACGGGGGAACATGAGTGCGGACTATCATTAACCTTTAATCGCGGAGAGAAAATTAACTATTCTAAATTCACACTAACATATTAATAACAAACACCTAACAAGGATGCGTCGGCACATTTCAGATGTTGCCAATTAGTATTTTATATTTTTAATTTCAACAAAACATTATTAATTTCTTAGTTATGTACATATCATAATTACATTTCTTATTAAACAATATCTTCTTTACAAAACAAAACATTATTAAATTATTATTAGACATTATTATCTTTATTTAAAAAAACCAATATACGACACCTGCGAACCCTCTTAAATAATGACAACAAACAAAGTCACAATTCTAAAATGTTTAAAAACTAAATATTTTTAAAATAAATGACATACAAATGTTGCTGTCAATATGTACGAAGTTATCAGTAAAAATCAACGTACTGAAAGAGCAGTCACCCAGCACATCACATCTGTCCAATCAAATATCTAAAATGTATAGATAATAAAAAGAAACTGTCGGTATTGATATTGTAAAACTTTAAGTAAATTGTAAATTAAGTAAATAATTTATTTTAGAATTTTCACTAACTGTATGTAGACTCAAACTTCATATACCTTGCAATTAATCCGGCAGTAGCTTTCCTCATTGATCCTACACCAAGCGAAGATCGGTGGTTTTGAAGGGGTTGCTTAACTCTTTCGCAACATCTGAGGCCATAAGACGGACGGAACCTATAGCATTACGTGTGATCCGAACCACGGAGCGCTACATAATCTGGACGCAGAGGAGTAGCATGGTGAAATGTATATTGTGCAGCTATAATTTCGCAGTTATGTTAGTCTCATAAGGCTGTTACATTTCATACAAATACTTTATCACTTCTACCTACTCCTTTTAATATTTAAACGAAGTCAGATGTGCTAACATAAAACGTCAGTTGACTTATGATCCTCATCTGTCCTTAACTATCATATTGTTTTAAATCAAATACTAAGTAATTTTGTGTTTTAGGTTTTGTTAAGTTAGGTTATAATCCATAATGATGCCATTTTCTTAAAATTTAAATACTTATGTTAATCTTTTGTTGAGTTACTTCTTTTACTGTCAACATATTCCACTAGCAATCCAATATATATATATATATATATATATATATATATATATATATATGTTTACACTAGGGGCACTCAATATATTTGCCCCACCCTTTTTCCTTATCTAAATAATAGGTCATGGGCCGGAAATGTCTTTTGGGCTGTAAGTTTGAATTTTCTGCGCTTCACATAACCGGATTTTTCCAGTTTGAACCATCCCTCCTTGTATAAAACCGCTTTTAAACGCCCTTGTATAAAACCGATGGTTAACGCACTTTCGAAAATGGCGTCTGACCATGATGTGCGTTGTAAACAGAGAGCTGTTATCGAGTTCTTAACCGCAGAGAAGAAAACAGTTGGAAATATTCACAAACGTCTACAAAACGTTTACGGAGATGCTGTTGTTGATCGAAGCACAGTTGGACGCTGGTCTAAACGTGTGAGATCATCGGAGAGATGGAGAGTCAGCCTCGATGATGAGCCACGACAGCGGTCGCCCGGCATCGGTTATGACATCTCACACTGTGCAACGTGCTAACAGCATCATTCGATCAAATCGGCGCGTCACATACAAGGAGCTATCACTGGAGCTAGGAATTAGTGAAGGAAATGTGAATAAGATAATTCACCAAGTGGGATACTCAAAAGGGTGTTCACGGTTTGTTCCTCGCCAACTGACTGAAGATCATAAAGCCCAAAGAAAAGAAATTGCTTCCGAGTCGTTGGTTCGATACGAGACAGAAGGGGATGACTTCCTTTCACGAATTGTGACTGGGGATGAGACTTGAGTACAAAACTTTGAGACTGAAACAAAACGTCAATCCATGGAGTAGCATCACGCAGCCTCCCCACGCAAGAAAAAGTTCAAAATGGCTCCCTCTACAGGAAACGTTATGGCCACCATCTTCTGGGACATGAAAGGGGTGATTCTAGTGGACATTATGAAAAAAGGACAAACAATCAACTCAGAGGCATATATTGCTACCCTACAGAGACTCCAGAGACGTATAAAGTGAGTTCGACCGGAGAGAAAACTGGAAGACGTCCTTCTTTTGCACGATAACGCAAGACCACACAACAGTTTGTAAACAAGAGAGGCCATCACGAAAATGCGCTTGATTGTGTTACCCCATCCTCCATACAGCCCGGATCTGGCACCTTCAGACTTCCATTTGTTTGGGCCACTGAAGGATGCTATTCGTGAAAGAAAGTTTCAGAGTGACGATAAAGTTGTTGAGCAGGTTAAGAGGTGGTTGCAGCGGAACCCAGCGGACTTTTACCAGCAAGGAATAAAGGCCCTTGTTTCGAGGTGGAGGAAAGCCGTAGAAAAGGATGGAGACTATGTGGAAAAATAGAAACTTGTAAAAAAGCTATGTAACTACTTGTGTACAAAATTTCTGGAACTTACAAGAAAACTTGGAAAGAAAAAAAAAGGTGGGGCAAAATATATTGAGTGGCCCTTGTATATATACACACACACACACACACACACTGTGTACATATATACATATATATATATATATATATATTATTTATATAATGTGCCTCGGTGGTGTAGTGGTTAGCGTCGCTGACTATGAATCCATCGGCCCCGGTTCGAGACCCGTGACTGCAGCCGGCGCGCAGCAAAACCCAGCTGTTCTTCCTTCCACACAATAAAGAAAGTGGTTGGTAGATAAATGGGTACCCTGGGTGGCCTAGACGCTGGGCTACTGGGGGGGCGTGGTTCGGATTCCACGTTAAACTGTAGGTCTAAGGTGGAGTGAAAAGCTTGACCTTCGTCAGAATGAACAATTCGGGCGGAAGCTAACCAAAGGTTATATATATATATATATGTGTATATATATATATATATAAAATAAGTGATTAACCTGATTCTGGTCCTCTCAGATGAAGATTGATTTATAAATATAATTTTATAAATGAAATAAATAAGCATTGGAAAGAATACGATTGACAAGTTACTGTTTTATTTACTTATTCCAAAGCGAGTGAAATTAGGAAATTCCACAAAAATGACTTCAGACTAAATTGTTAACATACAGTACTTAATATTATTATTATTATTATTGTAGTAAACCCAAAAATCAATTCCAAATTAAATATACTAAAGGCCATTCGCATCCACACCGAGTCGAAGGCGCCGCCTAACGGACCTAACATAAAGTGATTGTCCGAAGACAAAATAGTCTTCTTGGCCATCTACACTCTGTTTCTAATTTCTCAAAGTTCGCCTAATATGGTTCCAAACCGCCCACGCAATAGGAAATCCCATTACGTAAAAAGCTTCGTGATACGGCAAAACACAATTAATATAAACGTATATAGAATTTATAAGGCACCTTTACACTGATATGGATACACTGAATCTTATAATGTACTGTATGCAGCAGAGCAACCTGTGACTAAGACGAAGCCATTAAGATACTTTGGCTTTATCATCTGCATATGTTATGGCCTTTTTGCGAAATCGGCCTTTTTGCAAAAATATTGGCCTTTATGCAAAAGGGAGAAAAAGTAGACATTTTTGCATAATGGCATTAAATGCCAGGCTACTTTGCATTTTTAAAAATTTTATTGGGGTTGTTTAACCTCCTTCGCAACATCTAAGGTCATATGACGGAGGGGGACCTACATCTTTATGTTGGATCCGAACCACGGGTCGCTACATAATCTGGGCGCGGAGGACGGTCTCCCTTCCAACTACTACCCAGACCCAATGTCGCTTTACTTCACTGATCTCCTGGAAGTGGTGTTACGACATTGACTACGACGTAGCCCAGGCCACTTTGCAAAATGACTGATAATCCTGCTTGCCATTTTGCGAAAAGGTAGAACTTCAGTTAAGAGATTCACCCCAGTCCGATTGAAATTATTGAAATTATTGAAATTGAAATTACTGAATGCCCGGTTAGGTTAAATCAGTGTTTCCAACCTTTTTTTAACCATCGCCCGCTAACAGTTGTTTTTTTAAACAAAATCTTAAAACCGTCCCCCTTCCAACAGAAAATTAAAACAATGAAATACTTTCTACTTACAATTTTTATTCAATGGGATCCTTGTGCTTGATGCTTTTTAGCTAGAAGTTGAATGTCCGGTTTGGTATTAGTGAGTTTGATTCTAATGTCTCCCCTTGAACATATATCAGTTCTATTTCTTTTCTTTGTTAAAATTTGATTTACTGCACTAAAACCAGTTTCCACCACATAAGATGTGGGAAAACACAAAAGAACTTCGGCTATTTCGCCCCATACTGTTGGATAAAGCAATTTGATTGTTTTTGAACACCACAATTCAGCCATTCCACCTTTTTCGAATTTAAATTTGCATTCTTCATTGCAGTTTAAGTCAATGAGTTCGTCTTGAATGTTCTCATTAGCAGACACAGCATCATAAGTAAACGGGATCTAACATCCATGGCTCAACTTTGAAAGTAAATAAATCAGAAAATCTGTTTTCCATATCAGCTTTTAATAAAAGCAGATGTTCAGAATAATTTTTAATATCATTCTCGGTGAGACATTCATTAATTTCAGCTAACTCTTTTATGCTATGAAATTTTCTTCTCAATAAATTGCTTTGAAAAATATCCAGTTTTTCAGTAAATGCTTTTACTACGCGTTTGCAATCAATAAGCGTAACGAAATTTCCTTGAAGTTGAAGTGATACTTCGTTAAGTTTGCGAAAAATCCAAGGTATGTAGTATATATCGTTTTTGTGCTCATTGATCTCTTTTGCTAGTTTCGTGGCACCTTCTTTTTCGAGAGAACTAGTTATCATATCATAAAGACTTACAAATCTTGCTAAACAGTTGCCTTTCGAAAGCCATCGGACTTCTGTGTGTAAAAGAAGTCTAACATACTGTTCATAAACTCTGTCTATTAGAGTGGGTTTTTATTATCATATGCTGTTCATCATTATCAACACAAAATTTTCTGAAAAGGCGATCATATTTGCTATTTGACTTTATTTTGTTTATGGTTCTAATAACTATATTAAGAGACTCATGAAGAATTGGACTCATATTTTCTGCAACCAGATGATGGTGTACAACACAATGTATTGCAACAATTTCAGGACAGGCTTTTCTTAGGTGGGCAACATAGCCATTATGTCTTCCAACCATGGAGGGAGCACCATCGGTTGCACACGATATCAAGTTTTCAAATGGTACTTGTTTTTCATTAAACCATGATTTGACAGCATCAAAAATTGAAGCTCCAGTGGTGTCACTTGATAAAAATTTCACAAACAACATATCTTCTTGCAATTTACAGTCATCATCAAAATAACAAACGTATGCCATTAGAAGGGTCTTGTTGTCAATAACTGTGGATTCATCCAACTGAATTGAGAACGTCCTCTTTAATTTTACAATAAGCAACTCTTCAATGTTAACTGATATCTCATCTATCGGCCTTTGAATCGAATTATTGCTTAATGGTAAAACTTTTTAAACAGAAGAAGGATCTTGATGTCACAGTTGAAATTACTTCTTCTAATGCAGGTAGTACTGGGTGATCCAGATAAATGGGACCCATAAAAAAAAGCCAAATATTCTTAATATTTAATTCCTTTCATAAAAACTATATATCATTCGAAAGAGTAGAGTTACAAGTTTATTATGAAATATTTATTTTTTTAAAATGACTCCTTTCAAATGTGCTCCATTAGTTGCCAAGCATTCCAGTGTTCTCGCTTGTAAGTTCTGCATCACTTTTGCAAGAGTGTGCGGTGGTATGGCCTGTATCTCATTTGTGATGGCGGCCTTCAATTCTTGCAAGGTCTTTGGGTTATTTCTGTAGACCCTACTCTTTAAATATCCCCAGAGATAATAATCTAAGGGAGAAAATCCGGAGACCTTGCGGGCCATTCAACGTCTCCAAATCTTGAGATTAACTCGCCTGGAAACGTTTGACGCAAAACTGCCATGCAGTTCCTCGTGGTATGGCAGGTAGCTCCGTCTTGTTGGAACCAGTGGTTTTCTAGACAAAGATCTCTTAATTTAGGAATAAGGAAATCAGTCAACATTTTTTCGTAGCGATCACCATTTACAGTGACCGTGTTTCCGGTGGAATCCTCGAAAAAGTACGGCCCTATGATCTGAGATGCAGTAAGACCACACCAAACAGTTACACGCTGACTATGCAACGGGACTTCGGTAATATTCAATGGATTTTCTGTTGCCCAGAAACGACACTTTTGTCTTGAAAGATCTTTGAGCTGAAACTACACTTCTTCCATGCTCATAATATTGCTCAGTTATGAAACGCAGCTGTTCCACAGTCCATGCAGTCATCTTGAAGGGTTAGTTTTAACTAACACTTTTATTTTGTTTTGTATCTTATCTTGTCTTGTATTGTCAAAACCTATACAATCCTGTACAAACTTGTAACTATCCTCTTTCGAATGATGCGTATGATTTTATAAAAGGACTTATACTTTAAGAGTTACAGGGGTTTCTTTTGGGTCCCATTACTCTGGATCAACCTTTATAACAGTCTCAGCAACTGCATGAGCACTGCCAATTTTTGCAATGATTTCTGCAATTTTATAAGAAGCAATCAAACCATCGTCATTTGTCTGTGTTTTTTCTTAAATAAAGAATGAATTGTGTTGCGCTTCTCGAAATCCTCTTTCAAATTTTTAAAATATTCCATAGGCTTACCAACTTTATCTGGATGTTTCCTTTTTAAGTGATCAAGAAGTCTTGATGGCTTCATAGCTTCATTTGATAAGGAAACATTACACAAGAGACACATCGGCTGTCTTGAATCCAAAGCTTTCAATAAAACCATAAGATAAGTAGTCATCTCGATACTGTCGACACTTTTTCTTTTGGGCACTTGACATAATTTATAATGGGGTGAAAAATTACAATAATTTTTTTACTTTGAACTCTCAAAACTCACGCTCATCACCGCAAACGCCAAACTGACTGAACGAAAGTAGTGCTAGAAATCTTGGAGTCCAAGATCTGGCAACACTGTCCTCAACTTAGCGATTCTGTTCAACCCTACGTTTGAAAAGGTTTTCAAACGTTTCTTGCTATTTTTCATTCGTTTTTAATAAATAAAAAGGTTACTTCTAAACTAGCTTTGGCTGCTATGCTATAACTTTTTTTTAGTTAATTATTTATTTTTTATTTATTAGGACTCTACATGAAATATATATATATATATATATATATATATATATATATATATATATATATATATACACAGAGCTGGGCAATAAATACATTGAATGTATTTAAATACTAAATACTAAATACATGGGAGAAATGTATTTAAATACTAAATACTAAATACATTTTACGAATGTATTTAGATACTAAATATTGTATTTAAATACATTTTAAATACATACAAATTTTAACATATGCATTCACTAATTCATGTTTTGATAAATTTCTACTTTAGGGGACACGGTGAATTTCGAAATAAATACACCACTCGATAGATCAGACGATTTTAAAAGCTTTTTCATCAATGAATTTTCCATCGCTAATTGGATTGATTGCAACGAGTTAGTTACACAGGCCCACTTAAGGCAGAGCCGTTTTGTACGATTATTCGGTCAATTTCAAGATATTTTTTGATGTCTAAAAACACTTACCTTCAGATGAGTGTACAGATTCGTTGTAGCATTGCTTGCAGCAGAGACTTCGTGTTTACACAGCAAGCAGGTGTACTTTACCTTATTACCGTCTTTAGATTTAATTTTAAAGTATTTTCCATCAAACAGAGGGTGCACTAAATTGTTATCTGCAGATATATCACTGTTTGATTCACCGGATTTGCTTGTTGAAGCCATGACACGCACACAATAAAGAAACCAACCGCTTTCGACTAAGAGTGGCACACAACTGATTGAACTGACACGTTGAAACATGAACCATGCTGTACTACACTGTCGACGCGTCGTACTGTGCTAGTACAGAACGTGTATTAAACCAGTAAAAGTATTTACATTTTTATATTTTGAGTATTTAAATACATTGTATTTAAATACTCATTAAAGTATTTAAATACTGTATTTAAATACATGAAAAACAATGTATTTATAAATACAGTTCTAAATACACAAATGTATTTAAATACTGCCCAGCTCTGTAAAATAAAGAAAACAAGATATCCTCATTCCCTTGTTTACATGTAGAAACTCGTTTTCTTTTCCGGGATAACAAAGCACTGGATAATTCAACACAAACTAATATAAAAAATTATTTAGCATTTCCTTCTTGATTTATGAGGGTTTCTGAGCACCAGAAGGTAAGAACACGCTTTATTTAGGTAAATGGGAAGAAAACAAAGCAAAAATTCTTATATCATCATGATGTACTATATTGTCACCATTCAATTTTTCGCCCTCCAAAATCTATTTTCGCCCACAAGGGGGCGATATTGCCCCCGTTGGGAAACACTGGGTTAAATGAATACCCGGTTAGGTCAAGTGTCCGCCCTTGACGAGTGGTTAGGTTAAGTCGTGATATTTTCGTTAAACAATGAAAATATTACGACTTAACCTAACCAATCGTCAAGGACGGCCAGTTGACTTAACTGGGTATTCAATTAACCTAACCGGGCATTCAGTTTGCCTAACCGGGCATTCATTGTCCAGTTCGACACAGCTTCGAAGGGCATACGACAGGACTCCTCCGAAGCTATATCGAACTGGATTGAATCTCTTAATATACCGGGCTGTTTGCAAAGTGGCCTGGCATTTATTGCTATTATGCAAAAAAGCCGGCTTTTTGGCCGTTTTGCAAAAAGGCCGATCTTTTTGCAAACTAGGCGATTTCACAAAAAGCCCGTAACATTACCATATTATCAGAGTGCGTGATTGTTTTACCATATATACCGTAGCACGTAACCACAAAAGTAACATCCGATCATAAAGGGAAAGTGAGATCATAAAGAAGCGCCATTATACCTTATTCTAGTTTATAATATTTTTATAATATATATATATATATAGTTGCTTTGAAAAGCATCACATACACTGCAGTGATATCATTGGAATTTATTTATTATTAACAAATTATTTGTTTGTATAAAATCCTTGAAGACTTTTCTCCTACCCTATATATATATATATATGGTAGGAGAAACGTCTTCAAGGATTTTATACAAACAAATAATTTGTTAATAATAAATAAATTCCAATGATATCACTGCAGTGTATGTGATGCTTTTCAAAGCAACTATATGAGTCCAGGAATGACCCTAGGACAGAACAGGAAGGCCCTAGTCCCAGTCACCACCATTTCAGTAAGAATGGAATACAGTAATGAAGAAAAAGTGTACCTGGTATCATGCACTATTTCTTATAATAATTGTGAAGAAAGTTTGCGTTTATTTCAACAAAAATATAATAAACCACCACCAAATGTAACCATTCTTCAAAACAGGAAGCTCAAACTTTTGGAAACAGGGAGCCTGGTTAAAGATCGTTCAAGAAGCGAAAGGCCAGTAATGGCAACAGGAGACAGCAACAAACAAAATGTCCTCGCCACTTTTCAAGTCGATCCAACAACTTCAACGAGAAAAATCGCACAGAAATTGACTATTTCCAAATTTTCTGTAGCAAAAATATTGAAATCACAGGGGCACCACAATTACAAAACTATTTACCCTCACCCCCTATAGGACGATGATTCTGATAGATGGCTGCAGTTTGCTGAAACAATGAGGCAAAAGTTCAACAGTGATCAAGATTTTGTTCAAAAGATCAAATTTTCACATAAATGGGTCTTCGGTTTAACAAGTAAAGGGAAAAACCAATGTTCACTACTGGGCGAAAAAAATCCCAAAATACGATTGGGTAAACCCGTTAAAACGGCTGCACTAACAGTTTGAACTTGCACTGGTTATTCAGGACTCGTTTCCTTTGACATATCGAGAGATAGGATGGATGGAAAACGCTATTGCCAGGTATTGAGAGACAAAGTTTTTCCACACTTTACTAATGGCGTTGGCAGGAATTGATTTTATCAGCTTGATGGATCGCGGCCACATTACTCTGCAGCTGCCCTTGAGATTGTTAAAGGAAGATGGGTTGGGCGGCGAGGTCCCATTGAGTGTCCAGCCAGATCACCTGATTTAACCCATGTGATTTCTAGCCTTGGGCTTATTTGCTTAACAAACTCTACACTCCTGGTTTCAGCTATCCAAATGTAAATGCTCTTGGCCGCAGAATAGATGACCGACTGAAAAAGGATCCCACTCGATATGTTCAGAAGAAACAATGAAGAGTTTCGCAGGGAGAATCCACAAATGAATTGATCTGTCCTTCCTGAAGTAATCTCTCTTTCCTTGTGAACAGACGTATTTTATCGAGTGTCCAATGTTATCAACTGGATAAGTGGTTTCAGTCAAAGTAACTTTAAAAAAAATAGTGTTCGGTGGCTTCTTAACTAAATTACCTCGCGTTATTAATTATTCATAACCAAATATATTTTATTCATTGACTTTATTTATTATTATATTTACTTGATTAAACGAAGGCAAGTGCATATAGCTTCTTTAGTTTTGTTCGAGAAGTGTGAAATTCAATCTATTAGAAAACGTGGTGTAATAAGATTGATTTTTCTTTGCTAAGGATCACCACGTAGGGTGTAGTTATTTTTTTTATTGTTCATAAATTGCCTTTTATCTTTATCCCTCTTTATTAATACTTTTCCTTTTGTAGACTCTTCGTCGGTAGCTTAATTATGTATATATAAGTTCTTGTTCTTATTCGTTCAGTACTATTTTCTGTTACAGGAACCTGTCTTTTGCGTTTCAACAACGTTTTTGCGGGATTGCGTTGGTGACGTCACAACTAAGCACGCGGTAGACCTACGTTTTATTTATTAATTTCTTTTTACTTATTCCCAGAGACTTACTTCGTTATTAGATTACTATTATTAGCTCACTATTAATTACCAAACACTAGTAATTTAATTAGTTAATAGCATGGCATCCCCGTCAAGTACTTGCAGTCGGTGCAAAGGGAAGTTTGCTGCTTACGCGTTTAATTTAACTAATAATAATAATGATCATTAGTTTGCAGGCGCTGCTCGAACATGGAGTTGTTGAAGAAGGAGTTACAGCGTGAAAGGGAGGCCAGAGTGAGGCTTCAAGAAAGGGTGATGTTTTTGACGGCGAAATTAGAATCCCTTGGACCTTCTGAGAGGAGTTATTCTTCAGTCGCGGGCCCTCCTGCCTCAAATTCTACTCATGGTGTAAATAACTCAAACAGCCCCTCTTCCCCTACTTCCCGATCCTTCGTTGAAGTGCGTAATGGAGCCCCATTGAGACAACCTAAGATTTGTCTACCTGTAATAACAAACAATAAGTTTTCTGTCTTAGGTTTCAAAGACGCTGATGAACCTGAAATACGACTCGTTGATGATTCCATTGTTCGAGGGCAGCGCGATGAATTCTGTGGAAGAAACCCCGTCGTAGGCGCTGTTACTGCTGTTACTTCAGTGTTTACGAAAAGTGTTGACCAGTTTACAGACGGAACCTCTGAGGACACAACGTATGTTATTCATGTTGATACTAATAACATTTCAAATTCTAGATCGGAAGAGCTGCTGGCTAGGTACAGGGACTTACAGCGACTAAAGGAAAAACTAATAAGATTGCTTTAACAGGTATACTTCCTCAAATTATCCAACGTAACGAGTTCTACAGCAAGGCGACCTATATTGACAATAACTTAAAGTCTCTTTGCCAATAGGAAGGAGCACATTTTGCGAATTTTTGGAACAGTTTCTACGGCAGGGGAACTTGTTCTTGGGGATGGATTTCATCTTCATGACGATGGAGGTGCGCGTTTAGGAAGACTACTTCATAATACTGTCTCTTCTTTTCAGGCTGCCGTAACTCGAACGGTCCCAGCGTAATTTCCACAAATTTCCCCTGCGCTCGCGAAGGTGTCGCAATTACAAACAATTTGAAGGTTCTATCCTTAAATGCTCGTACCCTACGAAATAAAATAAACGAATTTTTTTCTTTAATTGCTTGTAATGACTGATTTAATTGCGATAAATGAATCATGGCTTAGCACTGAAACACGTGACCTTGTAGGGGATATCAAATTAGAGGTTATAGACTTTTTGTTAAAAAGAGAATAGGTAGGCGAGGAGGAGGTGTTATGTTATATATCGAAGATAATATTGCGAGCGCTATAGAATTAAGGCACAGAATTCCAGAGCCAATAGAATCGACTATGCAGAACATAAATTGAGCGATTTCAAACTTGTTGTTGCCGTAATACAGTATATAGGCCCCCCTAACCAAACAGCTGATAGAGACGAAGCGTTATATCGTGAACTAAAGAGAATAATAGGTAGTGAACAGGCCTTAATTATGGGTGACATTAATTGCGTTAACGTGAATTACAGTACAATGCAGGAAGACACGGAAGGTAATTGTTTTGTTAATTTTCTCAAGGATAGCTTTCTTATTCAAAAGGTTGGGGAACCTATGAGATTGGACAGTATTTTAGAGTTAGTAATAACTACGGATGATAAGCTTATCACTGCTTCAAGTAATAGAGCCGTTATGCAATAGCAATCACAATATGGTAGAGTTTGTCCTCTCAGTAAGTCACTCGAAACTTTTGTACATTTAGAAATGAATTGTCACGCGTCAATTGGGAAAACGTAATGGGACTTCCAACGCAAAAATAATGTGGGAATCGTTTGAAACGGTGCTTCGGACTGTAAATGGGGAATGTGTACCGTTCAAGACTAAGCGTGCGAAAGTAAATAACAAACTCTTGTGGTTTACTTCTAGAGTAGGGGATATTATAAAGAGTAGAGATATGGCTTATAGGCTACGTAAGTGCGATAAAGACAATTTGTGGTTATGAAACAACTATATATCTCTAAGGCGTGAAGCGAAAAGCGTAATAAAAAAATCCAAGCGCGGTTTTGAAATTTTCATAGCTCGTGACGGCAAAGAAAACCCCCAAGCTATTTTTCCAATACGTTAATAATAGGGATCCGGTAAAGAGCGTGTTAAGACCCTTGACAAATTCTGACGGTGAGGTAGTTTCTGAAAACAAGCAAATGGCTTCTCTGCTACACGAATTTTTTACGTCAGTGTTTACAATAGAAAATGTAACGAATATCCCTACGGTCATAGACATAATACCTTTTGATAATGGTAATACTTTAGATAATATTGTGGTGAATGAAAGGGAGGTACTGCACTATATTTGTAAAATGAATATGCTTAAATCACCAGGGCCGGATTCCATATCTCCCATACAACTAAAAGAACTAAAAGAAAGCACTGTTGCCCCACTAACAAAGTTTTTAATTCTGAAGGGTGCGTACCTGATAACTTCAAGTTAGCAAATGTAACACCTATTTTCAAGAAAGGCGATAAAGTTGCGGCGGTAAATTATAGGCCAATCAGTTTAACGTCTGTAAGCTACTGGAATCGATAACACCGCCCTACGAATTCAAATTTTTTGTAAGTTGTTTTAATTAAAATGGGTGAGTCTAGGCCAGTGGTCGGGGAACAGGGGTAAATTACCCAAATGGGGTAAATTTAAAACTTTTGGGGGTAATGCGTGCGGTATGAGAGACACTTTGTGCTGATATTTTTTTCGTATATTTTTATTTTATTTTGTTACATAAATGTGGCGTTATTCTAAATTTTAGAATATTACGAATTTACGTCCTGATTACGTCCTCAAATATATTTTGGGGTAATACCCAAGAACGTTCGCCGACCACTGTCTAGGCAATAAAAGCATGCTCTTCTCAGCTGTATATTTAGTTTTTTCCTATCACATCTAGATATTCCTCAATCACAAGTAACGTATAGATAAGAAAATGTTGCCAATTGGATAAGAGAACAGACGAATCATCTGGCATTGTTATTCAATTCAAACATTTTATAGTAGTAATGCATGCCCAGAAACACATTATGTAGCAAGTGTAGATTACGTCCCCCTGTGGTGCCTAGTGTAGTTTACGTTCTCCTACGTTATCCTAGTGTAGTTTACGTTCCCTTACATTATCCTAGTGTAGTTCGCGCTCCCCAACTTTGTCCGTGTATACCTAGTCAAATAAAACGTTAAAACTAACGAAAATATTACGACGTAACATAACCAATTGTCAATTTTATATATAAAAATTGACGATTGGTTAGGTTAAGTGGTAATATTTTCGTTAGTTTTAACGTTTTATTTGATGGATTCATTTAAAAAATGTCTCCTGAAGATCCTAGTGTAATTTCCGTTCCCCAACTTTGACCCAGAGTAGTTTGTCTCCTTTTGCGTCAGGGCGACGTAAACTACACTTGATCCCACATTATTACACACACACACACACACATACTCACATTATTACTACATATATACATCAATATATTATGATACATGTAGATACGGATTTAAGATACACTCTATTTATATATAAAAATTGTGAATGACTGAACAAACCATTCATTAACAGTAACGCATTGAATTTATTAGAGCCGTCAGTAGCTAAAGAAACTTCCTTTTCGTCGATTTTCTCTGGTGTACTGATTTCGGCACGTCTCTTTAGACTCCGTCAATAGTTTGCCATCATTCGAACATCCCATCTTCCCTGATACCTCCATTCCATTTCTGAAATATCCTGGTGAAATCTTTCTCCCTCTTCCTCCCTTACCGCGCCTAAGTTTTCAGCAAATAAATCAAGATGAGAGTCTAGGAAGTGTATCTTAACACTTGTTACATCCCAGCAACGATATTTTCGGATCATGTCTTTGACTATTTCTTTGTAGTCATCAGATTTCCTGTTACCAAAGTTGTTCACAACAGCCTTAAAAGCTAGCCAAGCATCTTTTTCATGACCTGTCAATGCATCCTTCAGCTTAACATGAATAATTTGAGGGAATTTTTGACATAAAAAATGGTATCCAGATCCTTCTTTGACGAAATTTTTCATTAATCCAAGTTTTTGTGGAGTGGAGGTAACAGTATCTTATTACGATCTACCTGTGGATTAGCAGTGATGTTTGCTTGTCCCTGAATAATCTGTTTTCTCTGAGGTCAATCTTTCCTCACATAGTGTTCCTCCCTGTCTCTGCTATTCTACATACATAAAAAGCATGAGTGTTTTGTAAAGACAGCCTGTTGGCCTAAAGGAAGGCCGATCACCTTAAGATCACCACAAACAAACCATTTGTGTTCTTCACAATTTATCTTGTTTAAAAGAAATGAAAGATTTCCATGAGTCTCTTTCAAATGAACTGAATGCAACTTTGTTTCCATTATGCAGTAAGACAGTTTTCAAACTTCGCTTTGAAGAATCAGTAAGTAGGCGCCAGTCACATTGTTGGTAGTGTTTTCCCATCGCCTTTACTAGACCTACTATTTGCAGTATACCAATGATCCTTCAGTCGAGAAAAAACTGATGAAATATTTTTCACGATGTCTGTACCAGTAGAATGTTGTCGAAGGAGTGAGTAGATTCCATTCCTTGAGCCTTGATCCCAGAAGTTCTGCCGAATGTTTTGGCAATACTAAATCTCTTACTAGGTCATTGAGATCACTCTGACTTACCAATTTTGGTGATTGATTTTCGACCACACTACATGACTCTGCTGTTATTGAGATGTTGTTTACATCTGAATCAAAATTTTCAAAATCACTCACCAATTTTTCAAAATCACTCACCACATCGTATATGTGGTGTGCCTCTTATTTTTATTATTATATCCAGCCACGATTGTCATGCAAAAATAGCAATCGTCGTAGTGATTTCTCAGTTCTCTCTAAATCATGGGGATGCCGAAAGGCATTTCCTTCGTTTTCCCACAAGCCACTGACGCAAAAATTCCACACATGATTTACAAACATAATGTGCAGCCCAAACCTTATCCTGGTCGTCGATATCACAGCCAAAGTAGGCGTGGTAATACTTTCATTCCTGTACGGTGATTTCTTGCCTTTGTTTAGAAGTAGTAAATCGTCTGCATATATAACAGAATGAATTAGGTGTATTATTACAAACTCTCGGCATATTTAATCCAAATCTGAAACAAAGAAAATGTACATTAGTTCAATTTTGAAATAAAATCAGATGCTTACTCATATGAAACTCAGCAAACCAACTATAATTGGAAATATAAAGAGGTCAGCAGTATGGCCGCAAAATGGGAGAGTGCAATTGCAATGTTGATCAAATGTTGCAAGATGCCAACCCCACCCCTTCCCTCCTTTTTGCAAGGTGCCAACCCCCTCCCTCTTATTGCAAGGTGCCACCTCCCCCCCCACGGGTCTTAATCAGCCAGTTGGCTTAGAAGCCTTAATCTGGCTTAGAAGCCGTAAATGGCTTCTTTAGGTGAATGTGTATATTATTAACTTTTGAGTTGCGAAATTGTGCTATTTATTTAATTAATGGAGATGTTCTTGACAGCATCAGATGGCTTAGAAATTCCCCAGTTGTCTGAAGCATCCAGATGGTTTAGAAGTCGTAACCACCCATTTGGTATAGTGTATGCATATATATATATATATATATATATATATATATATATTTTTTTGTAGTAAACGTTATATATATTCCCATCCCCCAGTTATTCCTTAATATCGTTTATATATACACCTAGGAAAGCATTTATTGGATAATAAAACACAAGTCCATTATTTTGTTTGTTTAGACAAATTATTGGAAAAAGTTTCCTGAAATATATAGAAAATAAATATACAATCAAATAGTTCAGAAGAATTTTATACACACTTTAAACGATATATATAAATATACATACATTCTTAAAAAATAATGTTAGTGCAAGAGAAGTCTATATACACATTTATATTAAATAGTAAAATTTTAGCAAAGATATAGAAAATAAATATACATTCAAAAAGTAATATATAAACATCAATAATACTACAAGAGAAATGTATGTACACATTTATATTAAACAATAAAATTTGAACAAATATATAGAAAATAAATATACTGCAAAATAATATACAGTATATTCATCAAAATAATAATAGTACAGGAGAAATCTATATAATGTTCTACTGCGCTTAACTAAAATACTAAACTCGCACGTGATCGCGACTACAGTTACTCTGCAATAAATACGATTTAACATTATTTCACTGCTCAAGTTAGAAAGATGCCTATACTCGATGTAAAGGGCCTTCAATTCGTTCAAGACTATTTTTGTGCCCACTTTACATTTGGTTGGCAAGTTATCACACTCTTTAAACAAGGAGAGAATACAATTAAAAACACGCACAAAAAGACGTCGTTAGCCACGTCATTATTAAATTCAAGTTTATAAACACTCCTTTCCAATCGATGGTTTATTCTTACCGATCCGAGCTTTTCAATCTTGAACTCTTCTTCACAATGCATTTCAGCAGTTGAAATAATCTTCTAAGTCGTAGCGACAGTTCATTCCTAAACTCGGTAAACCCGTCGAGCAGAGCGGTGTTTGCGTATTCAAGAACCGTATCAAATAAAAATATCCGTAACACGTGCATCTAATATAGGCTTTAGCTTCCAGAAACGGACGATTTCAAACATTCTGCCGAGGATGAAGCGGTTTCGCGTTGGGACAAGAAAGTTATTATCAGACGCATTCTTCCACATCAGTCGTATATCAATGCATGGGTGATCGCTATTTATACACAACGTACAAACAATGGCATATGAGGGAGTATCACTAATCTCTTCTCTTCTTGAACCTACTGCAGGTATTTTATAGCGATCCTCGCTCCACTTCTCAACTATCACGAAGACTCTATTAATCTCCTCAACACTTAAATAAACAACATTACGTTTACTAAAGGTTGTTTGTCTATAAGTCGTTTCCAATACATAGTTAACGGCCCCGGTTTTACGCCTGAACACAGGTAATGACTTCGTCACGGCATTGAGAATGCAGCTCAGAGGAAGCTCCATCATATTCTATTGTGAGGAGTTCACGTCCGGTCGGTTCAAACTCTGAGATGAACATGAGCAGCCGGTGCGCGGTTTGGCACGGAGACGGGTGTGGGAAACGAGTCACACAGGTGAGTCATACCAAGCGTTAATGTTTCGTGTACGGGTTTGTTCCAACATGAAGGAGTCATGAGAATACTTGTGCCCTATTATACTGGGCAACCGTTTAGAGAACTTTTTCATCCGCGGAACACGAAGTAATATCGGCTTTAATGTTTTATCACTCCCGCTTCCCAGAATGTGCACCAGACATTTTTGTTCAGGGTAATTTTCACGAATTAAACACATTTTATTCACACTCCGGCGCACTATTTGAGAGAAACATGTGCTCATATTTTTCTTTTTTGCCTAGCAAGCGATACTTGTCTCTAAATTCTATTAAAATCTCACGTAGGCCTTTAGCCACAACCTCATTGCAAACCTCGTCATGATATATATTAATGCAGTGGTAAAAATATTTCAGATTGTCCATTATGACAAGATTTACATTTTCAGCCGCAGAGTACGAGTACTCGGTATGATGCAGCCTCACATAATACCGCTAGTCACACCACTCATCAACAAGACTCACTAACCATACCCGTTGCTTCTCTTCTGCACGTGTTGTTTCTTCCACTTCACGATATATGTAATCTTTTATGCAGTTTAGTCCTACAACATAGTCTATTACATCGTTTGTGCCACGAAATCCTGCATTGCTCTCGACAGAATAGCTGTAAAATATTTGAACCTCTTGTTCCTCAAGCTTCACACGGTTCAATGTAGCCTTAAGAGTCTCAAAGAATGGAGGAATAGGAATTCTTTGAGTGTTCACCACATCTTCAGGCTTTATCGAAAACCACTTCATACTTCATAAACGTCGAGCACGCAATATTAAAGGTAGCCATCATTATTTTTCGTCTATGTGAGATTTCGTCAAAGATACGTCTGAGATCTAGGGATTGCATCGGTCAACTGAGCATGCAGGGCTAGAGATATGCCTAGGTAGTAGCACGAATCACGTCACCTTTGCTCTATCATAGAGGGGGAGGAGCTTATAGATTTTTCCTGTACATACACACACACACACACACACACACACACACACACACACAAAGGAGAAAATGAAACACTAATTGAAACACGATTTATTTAATAAACATATCGAATTATTCAAGGTGTATATATATTCAAATTCGTGTAATAAATAAAATAAACATAACGTTAACAAGTAAATAGACATATATTATATATATATATATATATATATAAATCAAGGGTAACGCACCTAGTTACGTTTCCTATAGGTTTTACGACACAATTTCGTACCCATAAGTTCCATCACACACCCCAGCTTCTGGGCCCGAAAATTGTGGGCCCCTAAAGTCATTTTGGGCGGTTGGTCGCCCTCATCTTCCAAGCACACTGCTACTTCAACGATTCAAATTTAACAATCCGACGGTTCGCCTGGTTAAGCTTGATACCCTTCACCTTCACAATATATTTCATCTCCTCCCCCACCCTCACCCGTACCCCATAAGGTTTTGGACCCGTTGAGAAAAAAGAGTCGGCGTATGCGATGTGACCATACTCATCTTTGATCTCATCAATCAACTCTCCAAGGAATTCCCCAATATGCGGCATGTATTCACCCTCCCTAGCTGTGAATATCACACTATCTGTGTCGGCGTACAGTAGGGTGTACCATTTTTGGGTCATTTTCAAAAAGTCAAGGTCCAGGAGTCTAATGTTGTGCCAAATGATGTCCTAAACACGAATTTTACAGGCATTTTCTAATCCGACAAATTTTGAATCCCCCCACCCCCCCTTGAAATTTTGCGCATCCCCTTTTCCTAAAAACCCCATATATCTCAAACACTATCAACTTTATCGAAAAATGTTATAGAATAAAAATGATTTAGAATCAAAAGTTCTATTAGAAACGTTCATCAAAATAGAAATTTACTTAATTTTGAAAATTTTCATTTATTTTTTAAAAATTTAAATTAAAAATTTTTTTGCTTGCAGTGCCTTCTTCTTAAATAAGGTGTTACCGCCACCTTTGAAGCATCACCCCAATGCAGCTTCGCGGCGATGGGCTTTGTATTTGCTAGTTATAATGCAAATCATAATTAGTTTTTATTATAACTAGCCTATACAAAGTGAGGACAACCTCAAAACTACATATATATAAAATAAAGCTAAAAATTAACACTTTATCTATAGTTGTGAGGTCCCATCGTTTTTTTTTTTCCTTTATTCAACACTTTCCTCAAAAAAATAAAAAGAAACAAGTTTCCTAATTAGAAATCATTGATATAAGAGCTTTTTAAACATAAAAATAAGAAAAGACAATTTATGGTATATTTAATAACAAAAAAAAATCAGCCTCTTCTAAATTAAAACAATCTCTGCAAATAAAAATACCTAATCTATCTGTTAATGAACTATTCTTTACTGAGTTTCATTCTTTTAAGAGTCTCTTTACTAGGATCAGGAATTAGTCTTCTATTCTCTTCCACAATTTGCAAAAGACCTTGAAATTCTTCTTCATTTTGACATTTGTCATGAAAGTCTTGAACCAGCTTGATTCCTCTTTCAGCGGTATCATTGACTACTCTAATAGATGAAAGAATGTTTTTTAGTTTGTTGTAGTCATCGACCTCTTCCCATGTTGATGCTGGTTTCTTTATCCATGAGTCTGGTTTTGACCCACAGCATTGAAATAAATGCCATGAAATTGGACCTACTAGCTGATGAAGCTTTGTGTCTTCCTTTAAAATGGGGAAAACAGGTTGCCCACGTACATAATTTTCTGGAACTGGATGTTTGTTTAAGGATTTTGCGATCTTATCTTTTTCATCATTACTTAGCGATCCAAAGAAACTCAAAGGGACCACTTCCTCCGTCAAATACCAGTAATGATTGGCAAAAGATTTCAAAGCAGCATTTGCAACTTCCCTATCTTCCTTCTTGTAATTCACCAAATCATGATAAAACTTCAGATCATTAGCTGGACTATCTAGTGAATTAGAACATAAAAGCCAGTATTTTCCATAAATTAATGCATTAAATAGACACATTCTCTTTAATTTCTTAATCAATGATTCATCATATGATGCTTGGTGGGCAAAAGCATACATTTTATTTGTATACAAAATCATTGCCATCCACCTGGCACGGTGCATTGCACCAGGTTTCGCCAATGACTGTTTTCTCTGGAAACCTCTCCTAAAAGCATTAAAGTTGTTTCAGCAACTTCCTTATAGTCATCACGTGGAAAGCAGTCAGATTTTCTTAAACATTGGGTCATAAATTCTACACATTCTTCCTTTAGGCCTCTTTGATACCTTGATTTAACATCAAGAACATTGTATGTAGATTTCGTATTAATTTTCTTCCATTTAGACTCGCGAAATTCTTTGAATAACTCAAACTCAGGAGATTTACTTGGGCCAAAAATGGTTTCATACAGAGCACACAAAACTCTTTCAGCCACATGATGGCGGCATGCTAACCAAATCAATTTCTTTTGCAAAAGTTCTTCAAGTAACTTACAGGAACCTTTCATCCATCCTGAATTGGATGCAGTGGTATCAAATGATACTCCAAAGACATTTTGCTTCAAGTTCCATTTTTCAATACTTTGAAATACAGAAGTGGCTTGAGACAATCCAGTGGAATCATCTATTATAGAAACTGAAAAGTTTTTCTACATTTGGGTATCCAGTAACAAGTATTGCAAGGCGGTCTTCTTGTTCTGAACATGATTTAGTAAGCAGCTTGCTATCCCAATGTACTAGGCAGTGATCAGGAGGAGTAAAATCCTTGATGCAAGTTTCATATTTTCGTTTTCTTGTCTTTCGAGCGGCTCTTGCAGATGTGGTCCTGGAGAGAGACGGTTTTTCAATATCCTTGCCACACCTAATGGCTACTGCAGCAGCAAAAACAGTCCGTTGTCCAATAGAGAGATTAAGTCTGTCTGCAGTGGAGGAAACCAATGGCAAGGCAAGAATATTTTTGGGGCTGGAAGCATTTGAAGGTCCTGCTCTAGGTTCTTGTCGCGGAAACTCTTCATAGCTGTCTGTCTCAGAACTGGTCGTGCTAGAAAGAGGGGTCTCTGATGTTCTGGCTGTAGTACTCACTTGCTTCACTGATTTATGTTTCTCTTTGCGTTTCTTCTCTTTCTCTAATCTAATGTACTTGCGCTGTACTTTTGATGCATAATCTGCATCTAGCAAACCTAAACATGTTTCTCGTTTTGTTCTTTGATCTTCTAAGAATGAAATATCATATGCTTTCTGAGGCTCAGTTCTCATGCGGTCTTTTTGGACTAATTCAACGGCATTTTGAGAAGAGATGTCAAAAAGGGAATCCATAATTTTCATGAAATTAGAGAGTTCATTTTCAAAGCTTGCTCTTTTTTTGTGCTTGATTAAATTATTATGCATTTCTTCTAGATTTAACAGCATCTTCCTGCCTTTAGGGTTTTTACTAATATCTATAGTAGGAATGCATGCTTTTTGCCATATTATTAGTAGCTTCTGTAGAACTTCATTAACAGTAGAATCTTTTGTAACTTTTGGACCCTTCTACTGCATTCTCCGTAAATAAATAAAATGGCTTAGAACATCTTTATTGGATGGTAAAACAATTTTAGATGAACTCATAATATCAGCCTGCAAGCGACCAAGAATAAAGTCATGCTGTTTGTAGCTGTTTGACTCATTTTTTATTTATTTTTCAAATAAAGCAGTCTGAAAAGAAACAATAAGAGTAAAAACAATGCTTGTTTATTAAAATTCAATGTAAAAAAGGATTTTTAAATTTGGATTATACTCACAATATACTCATAAATAATGTAACTTAAGCACCTTATTTTATATTAATACAATAAGGTGCTCTTGGACAAAAGAAAATGAAAATTTTCAAAATTACGTAAATTTCTATCTTAATGAACTTTTCTAATAGAACGTTTGATTCTAAATCATTTTTACTCTATAACATTTTTCGATAAAGTTGATAGTTTTTTAGATATATGGGGTTTTTAGGAAAAGGGGATGGGCAAAATTTCAAGGGGGGTGGGGGGGATTCAAAATTTGTTGGATTAGAAAATGCTTGTTAAATTCGTGTTTAGGACATCATTTGGCACAACATTAGACTCCTGGACCTTGACTTTTTGAAAATGACCCAAAAATGGTACACCTAGCGTACAGAACCGTCCGCCAAGAGAATGCAATAGACCCCAAAATTTGATGCGAACGTAGGCTGTTGTGAAGCTGGTTACAGCTATGTTTGTAACACGCGATGTGTCTGTGGCAAATTCGGTAATGTTGTACTTTATTATGTGCGTATTACCTACATTCACGATCTCCATGACCTCTTTGTCGGGAGCATTGGCATAATCCCACACCTCGTTATAACTTTCGGCTAGATCAGGGGTGGGGAACCTTTTTTCATTGGAAGGCCGCATTTCATTTAACCAAGAACCTATCAGGCCGCATGCTGAGAATTTAACATATACAGTACAACAAAATATCATATTTTAGTCTACAATCTACATATTTATTAATTTTAAATCAAACTTGATAATACGTGAGGGCTTTTATAATAAATAAAAAATTCAGCAAGTGCACATTTATATTTGGGGGAGAATAATTAACAATAGAACTAATATTAAGTGAAAAATGACATTAAGTGAAATGATGTTAATATTAAGTCGTGCATTTGGTTCCAATATCGTTGACCGTAGTTTTAGTTGGTCCTCCAGGTGAATATTCGTCATCTGAGATCTCAAGCGTGTTTTGATTTGAGTCACATATGAAAACGTTCATTCACAACAGTAGGTTGTGCCGAAAGAAGGCAACATTCGACGAGCATGTTGGCGCAGACGTGGATATTCAACGCCATTTCTCCATATTTCAACAGGAGCCTTCTCAGTATCAAATAGAGACTTAAAGATATTATCTTCTAATAGCTCAATCAACTCCATCTGTAAATCTTCAGGTGTTTTGGAGACACCAACCAGGTGTGGTTGGAAAGCTAGTTTCAGTGTGAAGTCATGTTTCTCAAAATCTTCAAATCTTTCATCGTATTCTTCAATCAGGGAGTCTAGGACAGCTGTGTATCCTTTCACATCGCATTCCCTTAATGATTTGCTTGTATCTTCTTCATCAATTACATTTGCCAGTTCAGGGAAGTGTTCAGCTGAAAGTTCTTATCGGGTAAGGATAGTTTTGGAAAAGCGCAGCTTCCTCCGAAAAGCCTGGATTTTTTGCCACATTTCATATATGGATTTAGTTTTACCTTGCAAAGAAATATTCAGGTAATTTTGCTTGACATTACGTCACACAAAAATGCAGCATTTCTGCAGAAATCCTTTTTTGACAATTCACATGGTTCATTGAGTTCCTCAGAAAATCTTGTGATTTGTTTTCGCAAAGACAAAAGTTTTTCAAAGACTTGCCCTTGTGACAACCAGCGCACTTTAGAATGATACGGAAGATCCACACTGAATGTTTCATCATCAAGCATAAGCATATTGCGAGATGTCGTGATGCATTTGTTCTAATGTAGTTCACAATACGTATAACTTTACTTAATATGTCACATGAAACAGTAGATTTGGCACAGAGATTCTGTTGATGCCAAATACAGTGAAAGGAAATCAAGCTATCTGGATTTGGCAGTTCTTTTTGTAGTAGCGCAACAAATCCTGCACATTTTCCTCTCATGGAAAGTGCACCATCTGTGCATACACTTACTAAATTACATAAATTCAGTTTCGCTTCACGGCATTTTTCTTTGAAGAGAGACAAGACGTCAATTCCACGTGTCTTCCCCGTAAGGGTACCCAAAGCCAGTAACTCCTCGTAGCATTGAAAATCTGCAGTTATAACACGAATAAAAAATGACACTTGCGCTGAGTCAGTAATATCAGTGGACTCATCCAAGGTAATCGAATAATAAGTATTTTCGCTTTGGCACATTGTATGAAGTTGTTCAGTTACATTGAGGGCTAATTCATGTTGCCGATCAGTTATGGTCCTTCTTGAAAGAGGTAGTTGTTTGTATTTGTTAACCTTGTCTGAATCTAAAGGGGCTACAACTTCAACAATGCATCTTTTATGATTTCCACATCACTATATGGCTTACCTCTTTTTCCAAGTATATATGCTACTTTATAAGTTGCTTCAGTGATTTCAGTCCTTAGGCCTGACATCGTTTTAAATACTTGCTGTTGTTGCTGCTTTTGAAGTTTCATCTTCGTAAGTGCAAACTTTCGGGGTTCTTCTTCCAATATAGCATACTTGTGGTTCTTATGAGTTGCATAATGCTGATATGCATTGTGTTTCTTCACTGTTGCAATTATGGCGTTGCAGAGCAAACACATCATTTTATCTTTCTCAGTAACTATGAAATACTGCAATTCCCATTCTTCATGGAATACTCTGTTCTCTTCCTTTAATTTTCTTTTCACAGTTTTTGACATGATTGGGGTACCAGAAGATTTTTAAATAAAAATGGTACACAAATTGATCCAAGATTTACAGTTTTAAAGGAAACAAGCGTGCGTGTCACTATCGGAGAATCGTCAGTAACTGTCATCCAGTCAGCCAGTCGAGTTGATCGTTGATAGGTAAGGGCGTAAGCCGTAAGGCAACTCTGCCAGTTTCAACTGGCAACGTTGCCATATTTCTTATTGTTCAAGCCATAAAGAAGGCTTGTATGTGTAAGAAGCAGTGAAGCTGAAACCATGATCTAATGAAATAGCCTAAAGCCCTAAAGTGGTATCAGTTGCTGTCCATTATCGTACGGTATGAATTCTGAATGTCAAATAGGCAGAAGGCCGCAACTAGTACCCCAAAAGGCCGCAGGTTCCCCACCCCTGGGCTAGATGAACGTTCCCTGTGCCTGTAGACTGCGCAAATTTTCCCCAAAGTCTATTTAGATAACTTTGCACTAAAGCGCTTGCCCGAGTTCTTCACAATTTGGGAATGGTCAAGCTGTATCCCTTCACGGTCACTGTAACGCTGAATATAAGCTGATATTTCATCTTCGGTATCAACTCCTCGCAGATACCCTGATGCTTCTACCTTATCCTTCAAAAAAGTGTTTATACATGGCGTGAAAATGTTGGGTAGCTTCTGGAACCTCCACACCTCATATATCTTCAGTATTCTGTAGCCATGGCGAACGGCTAGGGACAGCTCAGGGCTTGTATATACGCCTCTGATCTTCCGCTGATTGGTCGTGTGATTACAATTCCCATTGCTCTCTTCTGCGCACTTCACGCACACAGGGGAAACATGAGCGTGTGGTCCATAACGACGGGTAAGATCGGCATCCTTAAATTGCGAGGGGGAAACACGTCTACGAAAGAAAGACCGAAATAGTACTTGTTCAAATTTGTTAATAACTCTTCGATGTTGGGCAGGGCTGGTCCTGTCAGCTATTCAGGTGCTCCTACGGGATACGGATTGTTCTTCATCACGTAGGGAGATAAAGACCAGAAGTCGTAGTAATGGAATTACACGCCCTCCGTACGCAGAAAGTATAGTTTGAAGGGATTTGTACGCCCTCCGAACAAGCTCTCACCGCATTTCAGAGGATCCAACACCATTGAACGCTTATTTCTTCACAATACTGTCCATCTGTTTCCATCCGTACATCATATTCATGCTCCCACAAGATCTTCTGAGTGAAATGGGTGCCTATAAGCTGATCGCAGGTGCGGGTCCATGCAAGAATTTCAGCAGGAGATCTACCGTAGATATCTCCTACGATTCCACACTCAGGACGGGGATATCCGTGCCACCAGCAACTGTTAAAGGAGTACACAGTCTTCTCACCAGTGGCACGGTTTTCGCTTAGCCCATCAACCCAAAAAACACGACCATTGACCTTAATGGGTACTTCGCCCGTGTTGCGAGCATGTTTTATATATACACCGGTTTGCTGCTGTAGGTGTATGAGCCAGTAAATAGCCTTGTGACCATAACTGAGAGGGTTGTTTCTGTGAATGACGGTTAAGTTGTCTTTAGGTATGAAGTTGTTCTTGAACACCATAAAGCACAATGAAGCGGTCGTGGTTGTGACTTGCAGTGGGTTGCAGTTGAAACAGTCTAATGTACATCCTTCTAAAGGCCTGGAAACATACTGTAAGCAGGCGCACATTATTCAATCAATAATGCTCACATTTATCCGCTATATTTTAAGGATTATCTTCATTAAAACTGTTGTAGGAGCGGTCAAAATCTTCACGCTCACTATCACTCATGTTGGCGAAGTTAAAGTAATGTTTGGGGGATGTATCCTATGTAATTTAAAGTGTCGCTAGTAAGGAAAGTTTAAAGGAAATACCCTTTTGAAACTTCGGCGACTAGGCCCATTACCTTGGGTAGCTTGGCTAATTTACAACTGTGAATAATAAAGTGTCTTTAAACTGTACATTACCTATTATTGGCATCTGTATAAGTTTGTTTCCTCTTTTCAAGGGATCGCCTGTAAATATCTCCGATGACTCGTGCTCAAGCAGTTCCTTATAAAGGAACTGTGTGTCAAATTTTGCGCCGTTATGGGCAAGAACATACACAGTCATTTTTTTAAACTTGTCCGCTAAATTGACAATATAGGATACAAAGAGCTTCACAGGGTTGTTGTGTGCGATCTTTTTAAAAACGTTTGTCCGTTTACCACATTTGTGACACTCCTTACAGTCAGCCTCCATGTACTGATCGCAGATAGCCTGACTTAAAGTAGATGTGGGATAACCTCTTTGGTTTCAGCAACTGCATATGTTTCTGTATCGTAGTATACAGTTATACAAGGTCTATTTTGGGCTTAGCATCTTTCATATAACATACATGCTTTACACGATCTGCCTTATATTTCTCATGGCATGTAGGACAGTGAATTTCATCACATTTATGCTCGAATTTCCCCCAATTATCCATCATATGAAACATACCACATTAACAGATTCTCATTTTCCTGCATGTGCCAATTGACTTATGGAGCTCAAAACAGTTATTATTGAAAAATGTGCGTCTACACACATTACAATCCCTCTACTCAGCTTAAACTACACGGCTTTCACATTCGGAGCTTTTACACTGTTCACATACCATGTGGCATTGTTTACAATGTTTCACTATATCTTCCAGAAACTTGAGACATCCCTTACACAAATCTTGATGCCTTCCATATTTTCGACTTTTATCATAAATTGCGTAGAGAGTCCTTATAGTACGGATGGGGAGGTACGTTGTTCCTGACATCCCTAAATTAAGTAGGGGTCTTGTACGATCTCTCACACAGCTATTAAAAACATACACAGTCCTACGGCGATCATCCATTCCAAATACAACTGTGCGAACATTCATTTCGTGCTCTATCCTTCTCAGCTCTTCAGGACACATATTACAATGAAACTCGACCTTGCAATCTGAAGACAGTTTACGGGCACGCTGCACAACCCTAGGCAACCAAATTTTTTGCGTCCGTGTATTTAGTACAGTAAACATACGAGCCAAGACTAATGCTATAAAGCCGCAACCACGACCGGCGTTTATATGCTGTCTGTACATAATCTGAGAATTGAAGTTAAGTGTATAAGTGTGGCACTATGACCCGCAACACGGAATACACTGTCAATATCTACCGTGAAGTTTTCCATTTTGAAGGCTGTACTACTTTGAGAGGCCTGCATTATACGGCCAAATATATAATCTATATCTACAGCGGCCAAGCGTCTGAATGGTATTACAGTCACAGCAAATAAAACTGGGACCTTTCCATATAGAATTTGGCCTACTATGAAAATATGACAAATGAGCAGTTTAACACTTACATTAATATTTAGTTATGTTGCCCTTGGCCTTGATGACCATCTGGAGACGTTTCGGCATGCTATCACTCAGTTTTTAAAAATAATCCAAGGTCATGTTCTTAATCTACAACGACTTGATCTCGCGCTGCAGACTATCGAGTGATGTAGTGTCGATTTTTGAAAGCTTCTGCTTCATGACATTCCAGCAGTTCTCGATGGGATTCAGGTCAGGGCTATTTCCTGGCCACTTCAGCACGCTAATATTATTGTCAGCAAGCCACTTTGACACTTTTTTCGCCTTATGACAAGGCGCACTGTCGTGCATGAAAACACTGGCGCCGTGTATTTCGTAAAAATTAAGCAGATGATCCTCTAAAACAGTAGTATACCTGTCTGCATTCATGGTACTGTTTTTGGGCAAGAGATACAGACCACCGCGCCCATGAGAACCACTGAACAACACCAAACCATCACTGATGTCGGGTGCTTGACGGTGCAGATGGTGTACAAAGGGTGGTATCGGCTAACATTGGGGGGTCGTCTCACCTTACCAGCACGACTTGGAATACACTGAAAGGTGCTTTCATCCGACCACATGACCTTCCTCCAATGCTCAGGGGTCCAATCCTTATACGTCTTAGCAAAAGTAAGCCGTTGCTCCCGCATGCGTTTGGTCAGGAGTGGCTTCCGTGCGGCGCTTCTGCTGGGAAGTTGAAAATCCTTCTGGAGTCGATGACGTATGCAGCGTAAGGATACGTTCTGTAGCAATTTTGGGTGATTTCCTTTAAGCTGGGAGGCGGTCATTTGTGGGTTCTTCATAACTTCTCGCCACAGAAGGTTATCTGTGGACTTTGTCATCTTCCTAATGCGACCACGGTAAGGTTTGTAGGCAGGAACAACGTTTGGTGGTAGGCCCACAACCGCAGCAAGGAAGCGCATAATGGTGGATTTCCCCCGGCCGCTACGACGACATATTTCCTTGATGGGGACTCTCTCTTGCCTCCAAGCAATAATACGTGCTTTCTCCTCTTTAGAAAGATTGGTAGCACCCATATTCACTGTATGAATAAAAAATTAAAACGTCACAAAGCACAAGCTCCGTAATCCTGTGCACTTAGGTTTGAGCGGTAAAGGCAGTAACACTCCCCACAACTGCTACATGCACACTGAGAGCCGTTGATTTATCCCATACTCACGCTCTGCTTCCTGGCAAGTTGCCAGACACCGCAAGATTATTTCGTCACTCGTATAGAGCCACTCTGGCAAATTGAACTGGGGCAGCTTGACAATGAAGTTTATATGGAAAGGTCCCAGTTCCATTTGCCGTGACTGTACTACTCAAAAATCATCACATCCCCATCATCTGACCCGCACCCGAAGGACAGCCTCGTCCTGACTTCACGGTCGTCGCGGTTTTGAAGGGCAAACTCCACAAAACGTTAACTACGCGTCGCAGACGGTGTTCAACACCACTGCTAAGGACATTACTCTCATGAATCATAGGCTGCTTACTACTTGTCGAGAGAGGTTGCATTATTTCTGGCTCGTTATGACACGTTTCATCCATCCGTGTAGTTCACAATGTTGTAAATCGGAGCTGTCTTTCTTTGACATGCCCCCAACGCAAGTTTCTAGTGAGCACAGTTACTTTACTACGATTAACCTGTTAAACACAATTAGTTCCCCCGAGTGCTCCTATAGAATTCCTCCTTACTTTTTTGATCCAAGCTGCGTGCACATGTTGACTAGGCTGACCATATTTCCTTGAGACAAAAACGGGACATTGGGATGGCAAAAAAGGGACGGGGGTTATGTAATATTCTGTATTCATGAAAAAGTAAGTACATAAACATATTGAGCTTACAATTATTCTTCAGTGACAGAACCCATACAGAACCCATAAAAAAAACGGTACTGTCCCGTTCAAAACGGTACGTATGGTCAGCCTAATGTTGGCTAAACTACGTATCGCACATTCAGATGGAACGGATTGCGATGATAAATACATTGTTTTTCACGAAACAAACTTTCTACACTCCATATTCAGTCAGTGTGATGTGTATTTAAATCAATTCAACATCTCTGCAGGAACGGGCTATTATCACCTGCGATTTTATCTGGAAAATTTCCTCAACTTTTCAAAAGAAGCAAAGGATACGTTTTTAACTGCGGAGGGCTATTATCAGGCTAAAGACGAAAGCAGCATGAAGGACAAATTTATAAATTTTAAAAAGAAGATATAAGAAAGTTTTGAGCTTCTGCATACAGACTTCATATTCCAGAAAAAGCTGCTTGTGAATGGAATCGATATGAAATTAAAGCTCACTCGCATGAATCCTGAGATCTGTTTAAATCTGGGAGCTGATCAAGAAGAGGGCGCAAAGCCAGTTGTGATTCATATTATGGAAACAACCTCACGTACGCCGTGTGAAATTAAGTTCGCCTAAACAGTTAGAAATTGAAAAAAAATTACTACATGCCACAGTAAAATACCCAATTAACAGAGTACAGATCAAACTATACACCGTGCCCGCGAGGTTGGCATCGAAACAGAAAACTTCGGCCTGGGAAATCTTCCTGAAAGGAATTATTAATTGGTATGCAGTGCCACGCTTCTGTGAATAGGAAATATAAAAAGAACGCGTTTCAATTCGAGAATTTCGCCCTCAAAAATAAAACTTTATACGTCAATAGCATAGCGTTGGGGGAAAATTAGAGACGGATCACACCAGTACACATTTGAAAACTTGTCGATCGATTTTTATAAACTAATTGGTGATTCTATATAATTTGAGTGCGCTGATCTCAGAAATATAGTTAGTTTTTCCCTATCACGTATGGTTTTCTTACTACAGGGTGTGTCATAAATCCCCCATTTATCCCCAAATGTGAACCATCTTATCGAGACCAACATTGGATTGCACATGCTAAACCATAAATTTTGTTGTTATAGACTACAGTAACGTTTACATAATAATGTAGGGTAAATATATATAACAACCAGTCCCGTTCCCAGCAAAATACTTTCTCCCCTCCCATCAATGGGTGGTTAACATTTGGGGAGAGATGAGGTATTACAACACCCCTTGTAGCACGAAATTTTTAGGCGATAGAGTAAAACCTAATTAAAGCAGAATTAAATAGCTCCTAGCTCTTGGACAAGCATATTGCTTGTTTATGAAAGAATAAAAAAATAACTGAAAGAAACAAAATATATTTACCTTCTTTACTTGCAAACATTTCAGGACTTATTCCAAAGACTTAAGACTACGAAGGTAGATCTGACTAATGACGACTAAACCGGTGCTTCTTTGATGTTTTCTTATGCTCTGCGTTAGGCTGATCTCTTTGCAGACACCAGCAGTAATCCGCCATCATATTTGTATGCCATCTTCCTTGATATCTTCTTTCCATGGTTTTGATGTCCTGGTGAAATCGTTCCCCTTGCTCCTCACTGACATCTCCGAGATTTTCGGGAAAGCGGTCAAGATGCGAAAATAAGAAGTGAACTTTCAGGCTCATGTTGCAGCCTAAGGCGCAAAACTTTTTAAGCATATTTTCCACCAGTCTTTCATAATTTTGGCTTTTGTAGTTTCCCAAGAAGTTTTCAACATCTTTGAAACCAAGCCATGCTTTTTTTTCTTTATTGGTCATTGTTTTCAGGAAGTGACCGTCTGTCATTAACTTTCTAATCTGAGGACCAATAAAAACACCTTCCTTTATTTTCTCGTAGCTAATCTTTGGATATTTTGAACAAATGTACTTGAAACACTCACGTTCTCTATTCAATGCTTTGACATACTGCTTCATCAAGCCTAACTTAATGTGCAAGGGCGGTAGGAGGATTTTATTTGGTTCAACTAGATGTTCATGTAAAATGTCCTTTGATCCTGGGGTAAGATTCTCTCTAGGAGGCCAAGTTTTCCTTTTCCAGTGCTGGTCACGTGCTCGACTATCCCATTCGCAGATGAAACATGGCATCTTGGTGTATCCTGATTGCTGCCCAAGTAACATGCAAAGGACTTTGAGATCCCCACACAATATCCATCTGTGATTTTGATACGGAATTTTTTCCAGAAGCAGTTTCATGTTATCATAGGTCTCTTTTAAATGAGTAGAATGGGCCACTGGGATTGATGCATATTTGTTACCGTTGTGCAGTAGCACTCCTTTTAGACTGGTTTTAGAGGATCTATAAACAACCTCCAGTCACTGGTTTGGTATTCGATGCCTAGCTTGTACATTAATCTTGTGATGTTCTTGCAAAATACCAAGGGACCATCTTCTTCGAAAAAAGGCACGAAGTCTTTCTCACGATTTCTGTACCAAGCGAAGTATGTGTCGGATGCCAATAAATTGTTCTCCTGCAATCTAGACCGCAAAAGTTCTGCAGAGTCCTTTGGCAGATTCAAATCCCTGACTAAGTCATTTAGTTCGGCTTGGGTTAATGGTTTAGGAGGATCTTGGTAGGCTGTTGGCTGTTCATAAACATCATCATTGTCTGGATTTGGAGCTGAATCAGAATCTGAATTGTATTGATCCAGACTCTCGGGTGGGCGGGGAATAGGAACTTCTGGACCATGGGGTACCGGCCTTATTGCAGATGGAAGACTTGGGTATTGAAGGCTCTCTTTATTCTTTGCATTATAACCTTTAACATTGCAAGAACAGAAGTAGCAGTCGTCGGTATGGTTTCTAGGCTCGCGCCATACCATAGGGATCCCTAATGGCAAACTTTTCTTTTTGCCTTTGCTCCAATTCCTTAGTGCCGCAACACACGTAAGACAAACCTTGTGTGGAGCCCAACTTTTGTCTTGATCTCCTAATTTAATTCCAAAATAAGCATGATAAGCTCTCTTAATGAAGGTCGTTACATTTGTCCTTTGTTTTACAACAACATACCGACCACAAATATAACAAAATATGTCTGGACTATGGGTACATCCTCTAGAAACCATTATTAAAATTTTAAAGACGTAATGTTAGAATTATCTATCTGAAAAATATGAAAAAACGAAATTAATTAAAGATAAAAAAGGTAAAAAATTACAAAACGCCCCAAAATTGTTTTGCTAATAACTGTGGGTGATAGAAAAAAAACTGGTAGCATTTTTGAATTTAGCGCAGCGAACTTCTTCAGAATCACAACTCAAAATAAAGAAATCGATTTTCATGCAGACCGGTGCTATTCATCAGACACTGTGTTCCCGCTTTCCTCGAGAGCTTATAGTAATCTTGCCCATATCACCGGTGCATGTGATGAGTTAAGAACTGGTGTAACGCAGAAAGAATTCATCGATCAATTTAACCTTTATCCGTTTGACATCACTCCTGACTTATCTGCTAGTGTAAATACACACTTAAGTCCACAGCAGAGTGGAAACATTTCAGTCATATTCGATTTCGCCAAGCCGATAAACGGCCCTATTAGTGTACTAGTATACTTCGAATCACAGGCCTTAATCGAAATTGACAGATTCAGGAGTGTATTCATTGACTTCTAAAATGGATACACTCCAGGGAGTAATGAATAGTGACCGAATCACACGCTCCAAATTTATCGGTGTGTTTGCGAAGAATGAAACATTGAAATTACGAACTACGAGAGACTGCGGCGGACTTATTGTGAACACAGATGTTATTGGTGGCGAAGGGATTCAATGGATAGCTATCTACTTTAAAAATAGGGAGAGAATGTTCTATTTTAAATCGATGTGGACTCATCCTTGGAGCGACTCTATTATTGTAAAATTTCTCGAACAGATGCATATCCCCAAATTTGTCTGGAATCCTTACCGATTCCAGGGCTACTTTAGTATCCCTCGAATTTTTTAAAATTATTCGATCCATATTACACTGAGCGGAATGATGAGTTGGTATGCAGAGAAATAAAAAACCGTTTCCCGTTTGTGCGCACTCGATGTATTGTATATTTTACGCGTGTATATAAAATGTAACTTGAATAATTGCATCAATATTTTCTCCAATAATGTTAGTTTGTGTGCTCTTTATCTTAATTAAAATATGACGGATACTAATTCTGTAACTAATTTAAGTTGAATGTAAAAATGTTACTAATTTGTAAAACATTCCTTATGATTCAATCATTTAAAAAACATTTGTTTTTCATCAAAAATACATATAGAACACACATATATATATATATATATATATATATATATATATATATATATATATGTGTGTGTATATATATATATATATATATATTACGGTTGTTCTTATTTGGGCTTAAATTTAAAAAAAAATCCGATTTTTATGAATGCACCCTCGGATATTATGCGAATAGCTATAAAAACTAATAGTGTAAAGTTTGAAAGCGATCGCATAATGTTTATACTTCCCCCGGGTACTTTTGTATTCTACCCTGGGTGAATCATAGGATAGTGTTATACGTTTTTTTAAAATTGTCGTTGCGGAATGCCGTTGGATGGAACTGATATCTTTGGCATGTCAGTACTTTGTAGTAGAATTGTATACTAGGTCCCCTTCTACTCGAGTAATAGCCCCTCAATGGGGGGTCTCATGGGCGCCCATCTCCCACTCATTGTTGCCTAGTTTGCAGAAGTCACTGGGCTACTTCGCTGGGGCGGAGGACAAGAAGGCGACGTCGATGCCTCGCACGTGGAACAAGAGCCTCGATGACTGGGTGACGAAATCCGCATGGGTCTTGCCGTTCACCACAGCCGGCTTCGGCTCGACGACGACGCGTTTCAGGGGGCTGTCCGAGACCTGCTCCTCGAGCGCCTTCACCATCATGCTCTTTGTCTCCGTAGATGTGTTGTCGTCGAAGAAGGCGAGCAACACGAGTGGCTCGGTCAGATACCACAGGTGTCGGCGCGAAACCGTGGCCAGAACCTTGGCGAGAGCCTTGTCCTCGTAGCCGACTAGGTCCTGGAGGAAGGCAAGGTCGTTCGCCGGGGCAGCGGCGGGGTTCGGTGAAGCGAACCAGGTCGGAACATAGAGGGAAAGGGCAAAGTTGATGAATCGCCTGAGACCGGTCCCCTCCCGCGCGGTGAGGACCAACTGTTCGCGAAACAGGAACATCTTGAGGCAATAAATGGCCTTCGCCATCCAGCGCGCGCGGTGGAGGCCGCCTGGACGCATGAACCGGAAGCTGCGCGTGGGCACGCCGCCGAGGACGATAATGGACAGTTCCAAGAGCTCGCGGTAGTGATCGGGCGGCTGCTGTTGGGAGAGGTGGAAATGGTAGCGGGCGATGAGGTCGTCGCGCGCGTCCATGAGGGCAGCCGTGGTCTCCTCGTCGTCGATGACCAGGTGGTGCTCGATGTTGATGGAATCCCACCGTTCCTTGACTACCTTGAAGAGCTGGACGTTGGGATCGGAGGAGGCGGGGAAACACTCGCCGAACTCCTTGGCGGCGACGAGTTCGAGCATGTGGTGGCGGCAGGCAAGGTTGAGCAGATCCTTGCCCAGCTTCTGTTCGATTAACACACAGGCGCCAGCGCCCACGCCGTTGCATCGAAGCTCAGGCCAGCGACGCGGTTTGCGATGCCCCAGTCCTCCAGCGCCTCTACGGCAGCGTCCGCCATTGTTTGACCAGTGCCGGTGGCGAGCTTTTGGAGAGCGAGGAGCTTGGCGACTCCTTCGCCGGAGACAAAGACGAGCAGCCGTTCGACGTTGTCCGCGTCTCCCGTCACGTCGGCCACCAGCTTCCCGTCCCAGTGTACGATGAGCGAGGTATCATTCGCAAATGCCCGCTTGATGACGGCGGCGGCTTCCTTGGGGTGCTTGATGCGCGAGTGGTAGATCGACGACCGGTTGAAGGTGAGTTCCGCAACATTGTACCAAAGACTCTCGGCAATCGCCGTCACGACGTGGATCGCCTTGTTGTCTGTGATGTGCGCGCGGTAGAGCGCGGCGGCCACCTTCGGTGTGATGACATGCTGTCGCCCGCGGCGTTTCGGCGGCGGCTGCCTGACGGCGCTGGATGTCGACGGCTGGGCGTGGGCGTCGATGCTTTGTCGAGGGCGCCGTGGGCTGCCCTCGCTGGAGCTGGATTCCAGTTTGATTTTGGTCACTTCCACCTCAGCGCGCTTCCGTTCTGCCTCCTTCTCCTGGCGCGCGCGATCCTCGGCGATGCGCCTCTCGCGCCTCACTCTCGGCGAGGAGGCGGTCGACGCCGAGCATCGCCCGACGCCGATCGTACTCGCGATGGTCCAGGAGAAACGCTTTGTCCTCCTGAATGACGAGTATCTTCAGCGCGTTCCCGTGGGCGATGTCGAATAGATTGTTGAGACCGCGCGTCCAGGTGTTCCGCTTGTTCACGAGGAACGGCGTGGTTGTCTGCTTTTTCTTGCGCATCAAGTTCTTCCACTCCTCGTGCAACTTGATGAGCTTCTGGGCGCAACGATGATGAACGGAGGTCGGGATCCGGGCGATTTCCCCAAACTCGCGGACTTTGTTGCCGATGATGTGCACATGGAAGAAGCGGCGCAGGACCTCTCCTTTCGACGGCAGCTTTGAGCCGGTCAGGGACTCAGATGTGTGGCCTACCAGAAACACTTTGGTTTACTTCCGCGTCGAACGCTTAACAGTTGCAGTCGACGACATGATTTCAAGTCTGTGAAAGGAAAAATTTTAAAACTTATTAGAAAAATAGACACCTTATAACATGAAATATAACGATTAATATAAATTGATGATATAGATTTAAATAATGAATTAAAATGAAATGATATAAAATTAAAATATGATTCCCTCGCTAGCAAGCTAACATTGTCATCTACAAGTTTACTTTTCCACAATTTATTTGAGAAATCAATACCTTGGAGGCTTGGCTTCTAGGCCTATAAGGCAAGACGAAGCTAAAATATCTGCACAACTGACTCCGACGCTAGGATGGCAATAACTGAGTTATTGCGTAATATTATTTACTAAAATAGAACGCATTAGGAGTTGGAGCAATCGAAGAAGCACCCCAAAAATTCATTGAGTTCACAGGTGCGGGCGAATACAAAAATGCCCAGGGAAGTTTTCCAAATTATCTGATTGCTCTCAAACTTCACATGATTTGTTTTTATAGTATTCACACAATATCCGGGGGCGCAGTCATAACAATTAAAAAGTCGCAAAAGAAGAACAACCCAAATATATATATATATATATATAAACTTTGATTGCATTTACCGTAACAATATAATATCACTCAAACCCGCAAGGAAAAAATCATAAAACTATTGAAAAAGGCTAATTAATTTCAGCCGGTCACAACCAAGCCCTTTTCAAAGCTATAAACTGTTAAAATATCTAAAAAAGTTATAAAACTTCCGTCCCGCGGAAGAGCTAAAGTTAAAATGACTGCTAAGGCATAATCACGGACAGAGGGATGGTGGCTGTCGTACATCTGGCAGTTGGCAAATGCAAAAAACTGCCCAGATTTCAAACATTGAAGATGAGAAATCTAAGTAAAAATCAATCCTGTACATCTCGCAGCCGGTCACGACCCGAAATTGCCCTAAAATATTTTAAAATGTTAAAAATAAAGCTATCCACACTGAAGGACAGCTAAATATTTGAAATGGTGTTTTATATATATACTCGTAAATATCAACTTTAGTAATTCGAAAACAGATACTTTAATATGTTGGGATCCGTCTGTAGACGCTATTATATCATTCGAGATAGTTGAATAAATTCGGAATATATACGTAAAATTGAAATTTGAGTCCCCTTTAAGAGAAAATGTAAAATAATAATAAGCAGTAAGTCTATTCATTCACGTATACTTTGATACATTGTTTATTGTGAGGAAGGATGAATAGCTGGGCATAGCCTACCGACACTGGGACCCGAGCCCCTGGCAGATAGCTTTATACTTCAATATGTGATTATTATGGATCTTATAAAAATATTTAACGTTTGCAAAAGAATCTTGAATAGTATATGATTTTCGCTTTTTTGCCATTAACATATACTTCCATAAACATATATCGGGTGGCCCAAGAAAAAGCCTTGAGATTTGAACATCAGTAACTTCAAAAATGTAGTTCACACTTCCAAAATTTACTTAACGTTTACCTCTATCTATTGGTAAGCTATCACAAAAATTTCAGACCTCTAGATAAAATACTTTTTCCACAGCTGACGGAACGATGAGGTATGGTGAAAAAAACGAATATCATAAACTGAAAAAATGTTATTGATCACAACTTATCAACAAATATGATCAGTATGTCCGCCGTCCTGCTTACAAACTAATCTTAACCTTTTCTTCCACGACATGATACATTTTCTGATTTCTGCTAATGTTATTTTGTCCCAACATTCAAGTGGTTTTTTTTTAGTTGCATTTCTGTAAACTTTTCTCTTTGGCCTTCATAAATCTTCTCTGCTAGAGTGATTGCGGGGGGTCAGTCCTTTTTACCGATGAAGTTGATAACATTCTGTTGTAGATAATCCTGTGTGAACTTGCTAGGATGAGCTGTAGCACCATCTTGTTGGAGTATGAAATCGTTTCCATTATACAGACGCCGACAATCAGGCAAAAGATTCTCTTCTAAGAGGTTTACGTAGATTTCTAAATTAATTTTTTTATTTTCTGAAATGAAATGAATTTTCGTCTTTCCATTCCACGATACACCTGCTAATACCATGATTCTTTTTTGGAAAATCGACTTGTCTGGTGGTAAAGTCTCGATGGAAGAATGTCTTTCTTACGCCGATTATAAACAACATCGTTTAGGGAGTTCCGGGAGCAATCTCGATGATGAAATCTTTTTCATCTGTAAAAACTATTTTTTTTAACATCATTGGACGAAAATCTATCAAACAATTTTCTACAACAAATTTTTCTTTTAGCTCTTCCATTGCTGTCACGTCTTGAAGCACGGATCCTTTTAAATGCTTCAGATCCTACCGTTCTCTGCATTCTTAGTATGGAACTTCGACTGATACCTAAATTTCTTGCAATTTTCCTCTGAGAGCAGTATGACCCAGGTTGATCCTCTTGAGATAGGCTCATCATTTCGATCATTGCTATATTGTCTTGAGTGTAAACTGTTTTAGGACGACCACTTCCACGCTTCTGTGCCGTCGAACCGGTTGCTTTATGTTTTATAATTATTCTATTCACAGACGTAACATTACAAGTTATTCTTAGAAATTCCTCAAAATTCTTGCCCCAGTCCATCTTTTTTCAAGAAACACTTTTCAATCACCGCTTTTTCACCGTGAGTTAGTACCATAATTTGAAGGGTATGTTTAAAAAACAGTATTTAAGATGGGCGTAGCCTATATCGTCTGACGTTTTGCAGAGACTAACACATTATCCATGCGATAAGGAAACTACTACAAGTCTTAGAATAGTTTCCAGGTACAGCTATACACAATTATGACTTATGATATTAATTTTTTTCATCATACCTCATTGTTCCCGCAGCTGTGGAAAAAGTATTTTACGTAGAGGTCTGTAATTTTTATGATGGCTTATCAATAGATTGATGTAAAAGTTGGGTAAACTTTGGAAGTGTGAACTGCATATTTTTGATGTTATTGATGTTCATATCTCAAGGTGTTTTTTGGGGACACCCGATATATATACATACGAAGAATGAGTTACAAGGAGTTACAAGGTGAAGCCTCAAAAAACTTCGAGTCACTCAGAGAAGTTCGTGGTACATTTAAAAGAAAATAACGAATAATTTTACATTTCAACATGAAATTATTATGGATTTTTATAAAATTAATTAAAACATGCAAATGAGTCTTGATTGTTATACGTTAAAAAAGTTCAACGATTTTGTATAAATAGAAATATCAAAACTGGACTTTACCATAATATTAATTATTAATTACTTATTACTAATTAAAGCAAATCTATAATTTAAAAATGAGGGCACCTGTTATTTTAATAAAAAACATTTTACAACAAAATGTAATGAGATGAAAATACATTATTACAGTCCCTATATATATACAGTATGTATATATATATATATATATATATATATATATATATATATATATATATATATATATATAATATATATGATGAAATTACCACGAAACAAACAGAATGGTGCTCAAGAGCTTTCGCCTAATGACATCCTCAAGAACACTAAAATAAATAACAAGTTTGCAACTAAATATAGGACACCAAAAATAAAAGAGAAATACAGGTACATAAATTTTAATACTCACATCTCAACTGTAGAAACTTTATCGGGATCAAACGGAACGTCAGTGCAGATGTTAGTAACGGTTTGCGTTGAAAATAATACGTTCCTATCAAATGCGTTAAAAAGACTAATTGTGGCCACCGTGTCAGTGTTTCCATCTTCATATAGCTCCGGTAAACTGTAAAGTTGTTCTTGTGACTGACTGGAAGTGGCCATGGCAGAGGAAATGTGTGATTATTCGCTGTAAAATAACTGCTGTGAGTTCCAGCTGAAAATACTTCCTTTTATATGCATGATTTCCGATTGTAGTATTCCTTTAAACTTGTTGATTGGGTGTTAATGTAACTGGGCATGTCTATAGCATATGTGTTTGCTAATGAGATATCGTAATACCGATGTAACGGACCCACGCTTTGGACATTGAAGTCCTGATTGGACACCTTCACGAATAATGAAGGTGTCTCTATCAAATTTGGCTTGTTCACTTCTCAGATTTTTCTAATCCACTGTACTGACTTCCGTCCTCATTCGCGATTCGTTGGCTTCAATATTTCAATTTTAATTTGTCTCACTCTCTGTATTTTTAATTTATGAAATTTGATTGTATCAATAAATAAAAAATATAGAAACTTTAACTAGCTTTCGTGTAATCATTTTAGTTTTCAAAAAGTTATTTTTATAAGATAAAAAGTATAGAATTCGGTCATATACGGAACAAGTGAAATACCCTTCAGAGAGGAGGGGCGAAAAACTTGACCTTTTTGAAATGAGGAATTATCACACGGAACATTTGAAAGGTTGAGAGGCACTTTTTTAGGTTAGATTGCCCTTACATTGTTTCTTATTAGTTTATTTCTTAGGCCTTTAGATTAGGTTAGGTTAGGTTACCCTTGGATCAGTTAAATAAAGAGTATTGACAATAATATTTGGGGCGACTGATTTTCAACAGAAACAGTTGCAATTTCTTCAAATGAAATAAAAATATATTCTTAAACGTTATTGCGTATACCCGTAGAAAAGAATGTACTATGTTACATAAAAATCTAACATACAGTATACGAAAAATTATTATTATTATTATAGAAAAAGAAAGGTATGAGCTTTTCGTAGTGACTTTTGAAATCAACTTACTTACAAAATAATGGCCGAAGCGGAAAAACACGATTTATAAGGCATGTAACGATATTTTAGACCTTATGCCACAGAAGAATAAGGACTACTTAGAATAGAGGGTATAATATTTCTTGAAAAAAAGAAGTAAATGTAAGAGTTCTGTTGAGGTAATTCTTGATTTCATATTTTATTTTTAAAATTTTTACTTATCTTTTATTTTTTTATAATTTTTTAAATTTATAATTTATCTTTTCGAATGTTTTACTGTAAAACTTATTTAATAATTTTTAGTTTGTTTTCAAAATGTTGCTTATCTTATAATTTTAGAATTTACTTGAAGATGAGTGCTGTATACCTCGAAACGTCGGACCTATAAATGATTTTACTGTCATTGTAAACTTATTTTATGGGTGTCATTTATAATTTCACGATTGTTTTATTATTAGTTTGTGTAAATGCTTAAATTTGTAGTTGGCGTCGTATAGAACAAGAGATAGAGGCCCAAATGTAAGATTTCTGTTGAGGGAATTCTCGTTTGCATATTTTATTTAATATATATATATATATATATACCGGGTGGCCCAATAAAAATGGCACCAATTTTGAGAAGTGATATCTCAATAACCATTGCAGCTAGGGACTTAAAAAACAACCAAATGAAAGATACTTCTTTTCTCTTTAAATACTTATTCTATGGCTTGATGGTTATAAGCCAATATAATGCCCAAAAATTGGCTTCCAAAAAAAATATACAAAAAAAAGTTGCGCATTATATTTATTCCTTGATCCTAATTTTAAATGAAATTTTTCTTATTCCCAGACCCCTCAAGATGGATTGAGAGAATCTGATAAGAACATTATACAAGCACTACGTGAAGAAAAAGGATATTCATTAAACAGAATCCTTTACGAATTTCCAAATAGAAATTGGAAAAAAAGAACTGTGGCACATTTTTTACAAAAACTTAAAGAAACCGGCAGCAGTCAACGGCGTCCGGGAAGTGGTCGACCAAGAAGTATTAGAACGCCAGAAAACATTGAAAAAGTAAATGAAATGGTTTTAAGTCAAGAGGAACAACCGGGAACAAGTAAAAGTGAACGTGAAGTTGCGAAAGAAACCGGGATTTCACGTTCATCAGTACAGCGAATAATTCGCTGTACTGATGAACGTGAAATCCCGGTTTCTTTCGCAACTTCACGTTCACTTTTACTTGTTCCCGGTTTTCCTCTTGACTTAAAACCATTTCATTTACTTTTTCAATGTTTTGGCGTTCTAATAGTTTCTGGTCGACCACTTCCCAGACGCCGTTGACTGCTGCCGGTTTCTTTAAGTTTTTGTAAAAAAGCGCCACAGTTCTTTTTTTCCAATTTCTATTTGGAAATTCGTAAAGGATTCTGTTTAATGAATATCCTTTTTCTTCACGTAGTGTTTGTATAATGTTCTTATCAGATTCTCTCAATCACATCTTGAGGGGTCTGGAATAGAAAAATTTCATTTAAAATTAGGATCAAGGAATAAATATAAATGCGCAACTTTTTTTTTTATATATATTTTGTGGAAGCCAATTTCGGGCATTATATGGGCTTATAACCATCAAGCCATAGAATAAGTATTTAAAGAGAAAAGAATTATCTTTCATTTGGTTGTTTTTTTAAGTCCCTAGCTGCAATGGTTATTGAGATATCACTTCTCAAAATTGGTGCCATTTTTTTTGGGCCACCCGATATATATATATATATATATAGTGGGCACAAAGGAGAGTTAACCAGTCAACAGTACAACTTTTAAAAACAAATATTATCACTAAAATTAATTCCAGCTCGGCTATTTAACAATGCATTATTAATAACCTAAAAAGATCAGCTTTTAACGGATGTGATATATATATATATATATATATATATATAGAGAGAGAGAGAGAGAGAGAGAGAGAGAGAGAGACAGACAGACAGACAGACAGAGATAGACAGACAGAGACAGCGAGAGAGAGAGAGAGAGAGAGAGAGAAATGAAAACTCAGATGTAAAAGAAAGTGGAGATAATCTATAAGATGGGCTTAATGGAGGTTTACCAAAAAGTATACGTTAAAGAATGCGACATAATTATGTATAGTAGCGTGTAGCGTCATGAGCGATCTGGAGGCACATTTCAGGTTTTGTACAATCAACCTTGCTGATTTCAGAAAAAGAAATAAAAAAATTTCTGCAACAAGCAGAACACCTCCTTTTTCGCATGTAAAAAAATACAAAATTCTTATTAATTACAGTTGGCATCACTGACTGACATTGTACTTCTGGCAGCTTTGTAATTATTCTCAGTGAGTCATCTCCTGGAATTTCTTAGTTGTTGTGTTTTACATTGTTTATAAGTTTGTTATATGTCTTAGGGTGTATATATATATTATATATATATATATATATATATATATATTATATATATATATATTATATATATATATATATAATATATACCTATTGATATTTATATACATAATACATATGTGTGTGCAGTATATTTACATATATATATATATTATATTGGTAAACTTATTGTTTACCAATAAACCAAGCCTTATATATATATATATACATAAATCATAATCATATATATTTTTTATTTATACGTTTGTGTTTTTGTTTCAGTGTTCCTGTGTGATACTTGTTGAGTTTTGCTGGTACAATGAGCACTCAAAGAACACGGGGATCTGCCAGCCACATTGTCTTTGGTTCTCCACTATCAGAGCTTCCTCTGTCTGAACTTCCAACTCGTATACAAGTTGCAAGGCATTTCCTCTTCTTGAAGGAGAAAAGTACACCTGCAACAGGGAGATTCTTCCGGAGGTATGCCAAACACTCATTGATCTTTCGAATCGTGCTAACATTCCATCACAGCCAATCAAGAATGTGAAGACCAAGCTGCTTCGATTAATGGAAAAAGGCTCACTAGCATCGAAGCAAGGCAAGCCGGCCACAAAAACCAAGAAGTTCGAGGAAAGCCTGAATCAATTGTTTGACATAGCTGTCTGCCAATGCGATGATCTGTCTGCATGCCACTGTGAAAAGGAAATGAAAGTTCCACGAAGAGAGCATGCCTTTCTGATCGACCAGAGAACCACGCGGCTCATGCAGATCAGTCGGGTGGATACGACTGTGACTCAGATGATGGAGAGAAGGAAGTCAAGAGAGGATCGGATTCAAGAAAGACAAGAAGAGAATAGAAGAAAAACGGAACGGCAAGAGGTAGCATCCTCTGCAGATGTGGTCGAATCAGCTCAAGCAGAAGCAGACTCCAGTGGTGAAAGTGTTGGTGATGAGTGAATGGGTAATAGTGCCCAGGAGGACAGGAACATCATACCGATTCCCACTGTTGCTTTGGAAGCTGACCGGTATGGTGTATCGAACAGGGCTGCTGCAGCCATCAGCACTGCAACATTGGTTGACTATGGCATCATTAGTTCTGATGATCAGATAAACGTAATTGACCACCACAAAGTATGGAGAGCACGGCAGAAGGTACGGAGGGATCTGAAGGAAGCAGTAACTTACCACGATGTGGAAGTCACTGCTTTATTTTTTGATGGGCGGAAAGACATGACACTTGTCAAAAAGAAAAAGGGAAACAAATGGTATAGCACAAAGAAAGTTGAGGACCACTATATGCTGGTCGGAGAGCCTGGAACCTTCTATCTAAGCCATCTGACACTGGAACGAGGAACTGGCACTGTCATTGCGGATGGACTTCAAAATGCGATTGAAGAAATGGGTATTGCAGACAAGATAATTGCAGTGGGAGCTGACAGCACAGCCACAAACACAGGGCACAGAAGTGGAGCAATACACCTGCTAGAGTGCCGCCTGGGTCGCCCTTTGCACTGGTTCATCTGTAGTCTGCATTTAAATGAACTCCCACTGCGCCACTTGTGCAAGGAACTCATCGGCCCAAAAGAATCTGCAACTCAACGGAAAGGACCAATTGGCAAAGCTTTGGCCACATGTGAAAGTTTGCCACTTTCCTCTAGAGGAATTCAATGTATTGCTGATGGCCACACTCTCCCGAATGTTGACCTTACTGAATTGAGTCGTGACCAAGCCTACCTCTAGAGAATGATGAAAGCGATGAGGACTGGTGTAATTAATGAAGATCTTCTACGAGAGAAACCTGGACCAATCTCCCATGCAAGATGGGTTACAACTGCCAGCAGAATTTGTCGGCTATATGTAGCGATGGCGCAGCCAAGCGATGAACTGTATTCACTCACACAATTTGTCGTGTGCCACTATGGACCCATGTGGTTTAGCATCAAGTGCCATCCAAGGTGCACAGATGGCCCAAAACATTTCCTGGAGCAAATGAAGCTGCTACGATTACTGCCACCAGCTAGCAAGACTGTCACATGGCCTGTGATCCAAAGAAATGCATATTGGGCTCACCCTGAAAATGTTCTCCTGGCAATGCTTGCAGATGCAGATCAAGCAAACCGGAAATTGGCCATCGCTGTAATCAAGACCATTCGACGAGCTCCCAAACCTGCTCAACAGCAAGTCAGAGAATTTCGGCCACCAAAGATCAAACAAAGTGCTCAGAATTTGAAAGATTTACTTCCACCAGTGGAGGAGTGCATAATGAAACCACCACTCACGAAGCAGTTTTCTGTCGAACAACTCGATAAGATCACTGAAGAGCCCCTTGTTGTCCGGATACCATGTCACTCCCAAGGTGTAGAACGCTGTGTTAGGATGGTAACTGAAGCGTCTGGGGCAGTGTATGGAAAGGATTCAAGAGATGGTTACATTAGAGCAGTACTTACATCCCGTGACTTTATGCCGTCATTCAAAACTAAACAAGATTTTAATGTATCATTTACTAAATAAAACTATCTACTGTAGTCTACCTACCTACCTACCTATAGTGTATATGTTTATTCCAAAAATAATTTTTTCTATTTTTCCTGAAAAGCAGTACATTGTAAGGGGTCAAATGATAGCTCAAACCCTAGGAAAGCAAGTGTCCAAAAGTTATGGGTAACTAGCAATTTTCACGATTTGCACATGCGAAAAAGGAGGTGTTGCACTTGTCACAAAAAAATTTTGTTTTCATTTTTGAATTTAGGGAGGTCATTTGTACAAAACCTGAAATGTGCCTCTTGATCCGTTACACTTTGCCCAACCAATGACGCTACACGCTAATGTATAGTCCCTTCCATTAGCAGAGAAATAAACAACCATGTGTTGGTTAGTTTTAGTTTACTCATTTTCAAATAAAAGGCATAAGTAAACGATCCATCATCATCGTTTTTAAAATTTTATTTATTTATTTTTATAATATTAAAAAAGAAAGCACAGGATAGAGATATAAGTGAAGCTTCTTCTTTGAACTCAGGGTCATACAATAAAAGTTAAAGATATACAAGAATAAAGTGTGTGTGTGTGTGTGTGTGTGTGTATGTGTGTGTTTAACATCTCTCGTTCCTGCCGTTGGTAGCTGGAGGCACTACCAACTGGCCCACTGGTCCGGTGCTAGTGTCCCCGAACAAAATCATTCAGTTGCTGAAAAAGGATATGGTTTCAATGGTTTCAATGGTTTAATATGGGTAAAATGAATTACTCGCTTTTTTATCATTCCGGGAAGTCACAGCGTGTGTGTGTGTGTGTGTGTGTGTGTGTGTGTGTGTGTGTTACAATTTGGTTTTATTTATATATAAAAGACTGTTTTGTATTAACCGGTCGATTTAATTAACATTACACATTCATATATATATATATATATATATATATATATATATATATATATATATATATAGTAGAAAGAGAAAAGCAATTAATCCTTCAAAGTATTTTCAATTTTATTTCAACTCCTCCAAACCTGATTGCAAAAGTACAGGGTGATTTTTTTATTCGAGAACTCTTAATAATTCGATTTTTTTTTTAATTGTTAACAATGGAGACTGCGATGGATATAGACTGAAGTACGTGCAATGCACACAGTTAACTAACCTAACCTAACCTAACCTACCTAACCATTCGGCACTTTTAAACTGAAACAGATATAATACTTGGAAATCTGAAAACACCAAATTTATTTTGTATTTCATCAACGGTGTTTTGAATAATAAAAATAATAAATACACAGATCTTTTCTCTCTGTCTTAAAAAACTTTGAATGTACGTTTAAAATTTTCTTAAACACGTGCTAAATAACGTTAATTTTTAGGTTGAAATTCAAATACTTAAATAAGTTTTAAATTACAATATAGTTTTATTTGTCCACTAAGCAAAATCAGAGAATTTTGTCAAAAAGCAGGCAGCCAGAATTGTTCGCATTTCAAAGTGGCTGCGACTGTTGCTTAAGGATAAATTATTTATAATAAGAATGAAAACAGAGGATAGTCAGAGTTGGAAAGTAAAACACAAACATTATGATGTAGTCACCTGAATACAGTTCTTCGCATATCGCGTAGTTTAGAAAAGTTGGAGTTAAAAAATAAATTAACTTGTTCATTAGGGTGGAGCGAAAAATACTTTTTTTCTAGTATGAAGTTCTAATAGTGATTAAAAGTTGCATTTAGTGGACGATATATACCTGCCAAAATATGAGTTCATTTGTTTAATATTTTCAGCTGCCACCAGGGGGCTAAATTTAACACAATTTTGGGTAAAAAGGAAAAGAATGCTTCTATTTTATGTTTATCAAACTATTATAAAATTTTATGTTAGAATTATCTAATAGTTTGATTAAGATTCTTAAATGATAAGAATTCTTTTTGTAAAAATGCCTTTTTATATGCTTAATATCTTCAGCTGCCACAAGAGGGATGAAGTTAACTTAAAAATAACAATTAAGTATGATTCTGTATTTACTTGAAAAAGGGAACAGTAATAAATTATGATGTCTCTCCTCCTTTATACTGGCTTGAGACAGTTAAGAAACGTTATTTCGTGCCTTAGCGGAGTTACCACCCTTTCCCCAACCAACCTCCCTCTAGAAAGGGTTCTTGCTGAAGACTATTTAGTAATTTGCTTTTGTGTCAAATTTTGGCTGTTTTTTCCTTGATTCTAATGTAGCACGAATCGAACCGTCTCTGTTTGTAGGTCCGCAGACTGATCCAGCAGCGTCTGTAACGAGCTTGACGCATCTCTCTACGGCTTGTGTATGACATGGAAACTGAAATAATTCTGAATGAAGAGTAGTACCATGTTTGATGCATGATTCAATATCATCAAGAGAAACTCCTTTGGTTATCGGTGGTTCTGCTATCTGAAAATCTTGCCACATAATGAGATCTGTATAGTCTTTGGCATAAAAATTTATTTCTGGCACCTTAAAATACCTGATAACATCTGTTTCTTGAATGCATGCCCTTGCTTTTATGATACGCCTAAATCCCAACTGACGCACATGCTCCCTTTCATCAGCTATCATTGCAATGAGAATGTTTTCTTGATTTGCGTAATATGCATTTCGCTGAATGACTGAGTCATGTACTCTCCTAAGCTCTTCACGGAGATACCGGCTTCTTGCAATCATATGCCACATATGTTTAGCACCATATTGGCATAATGGTTTACGCTATATCTGAAACCACATTGGTGCGTATACCCTAACAATGAAAGTAGCTAATTCTTGTAAATTGCCTGAAGGATTCTCTGTGCTTGCATATAACCGCAGAGTCCTGTTTGCTGTGGTGAGCCACCTTGAATGTGATATATTGCCTGGACTCTTATGACCAAGACTCTTTGAGAATGTTCCACTTGATATAGCCTTGTGAATTTCAAGAAGGTATTTCTGGTCAGTACTTATGTCATCTACATCAACTTCACACATGTCCTCTTGAATTTCAATGGGTTTGAAGTTAACTATGGGAAGCTTTTCACAGTCTGAAAGTGCTCGGCCAATTTCTCCTGAAAATGCTCTTGGTCCAGTAGTGGTTCCATCCAAGTGATGAAACAGATGGCGCAATGGAAGTTCATTAAGGTGTAAAAGGCATATCAGCCACTGCAGTGGCTTATTAAAGGCTTCTTCCAGTAATCTTATTGTGCCTCCAATACTACCAGTGTTAACCACTGTCGAATCACAGCCAACTGCAACGATGTTCCCTATATCAACATTCCTTTCTTTCAAGCAATTCACTAGCGCTGTGCAAATGTATTTAGCTTTGCCACTGGAAGGTGTCACATGTGCAAAGTACAGAGAGTGTGGTTCAGATATTATGCTGATATGCTCTTCGCGTTTGGTTCTTTGGTGGTTAGAGCCATCACTCTCCTGGACTTGAATCATTGTTTTATCCTTTCTGCCATCAAAGTATAATCCCCGCATGGTTTTTGGCTCTCCTATCTGTTGTAGTTCCTTTCTCTGTTTTTGTCTTTCACATCTTAGCTTACTTCTGTCTATAATATTCCCTTTGTCTTCGGGAGTAACAATTTTAAGATCTGCCAATACTGCAGAAGCAATAGCAGCCCCAGCTCTGTCCGACATTTTAAATCTATCACAAGTAATTGCTAATGAAGGCAGTGGCTCACGCATCTGTTGTTCTGATATTACATATTGAGTCGAGGTTGTATCTTCCTCATTATCTTCAGATATCTCTTCTAGTTGTTGAAGTTCACTTGTCTCTGTTTTGATTTGTAAGTTGGACGTATTGGTTATAGCAGCACTAGTTGTTTGTGAGGATTCCAGACGTGCTTTTTCCATTTCCTTTCGATGTTCTCTTGCTTGTAATCGTCTTGTGTGTGCTATGTCAATGCTTCCTATCACCATTATTCGGCGTGTTCGTTGGTCATTTAAAAAATCCTGCTCTTTTGGAGGGACTTTCTTACTCTTTTCACATGAGCATCTCCTAAACTCCTTACATTTGCAGGTGCAGATGTCAAACAAAGTGCATTTTGAAGAGTTTTCAAATTCTTCAAGCTGATTTTTGTACTTAGGCTGATCCTTGCGTGACTTGTATGGCTTTAATAAGGACCTGTATTTATCATGGTACACTCGCATCATCTGTAAAACGCGTGTATGTGAAACTATTGGCAAAGAGGCCTTCTTCCAAATATTTTCTACCTTTTTGGAAACTGCCTCTGCTATTTCAGAAAATGAAGGCTCCTTGTTATTCATCTGCTCCTTCACTAAATGTTTTGTGAACAGGTAATCTTTCATAATGCAGTTATAAGTTGGTAGTTGCATATCACTCATCTCACAAGGTACTTCAAATATGGCACACTTCATATGTTCTCTAGTGAAATGTTTATATTTAGTATTTGATGCCATAATATTTTTAAGAAAAATTCACAATCACAAAATATCCTGTAACATCAAAACATTATATATTTAATATATATAATATATTTTATAAGTATATATAATATATTATATAAATATATAATATATTATATAAATAAACTAAAATTATATAATACATTATAACAAGCATTTTATAATAAAATCAATATTATCTCTATATAAATCACTTTAAAATAAAGTTTTATAATATTCCGATCATATTAAAAAACTCTCCGATCAACTGAGCGACTAGGCCTACTACCTAAGAAGACAAGTGTTAACACACTGTTCTAATGACTCACAGAAAGAAATTCCTTCACACCAAAACCCTCCCCCACAACCCTCCCCAAACCCTCCCCCACAACATTCAGTGTAGTCTCAACATGACACAGTTACTCTAAATTGTGTTAACTTCAGCTCTCTTGTGGCAGCTGAAGATATTAAGCATATGAAAATGCATTTTTATAAAACGACTTCCTATCATTTACGAATCTTAATCAAACTATTAGATAATTCTAAGATAATATTTTATAATAGTTTGACAAATCTAAAATAGAAGCATTTTTTTCCTTTTTACACAAAATTGTGTTAAATTTAGCCCCATGGTGGCAGCTGAAAATTTTAAACAAATGAACTCATATTTTGGCAGGCATATTTCGTCCACTAAATGCAACTTTTGATCACTATTAGAACTTCATACTAGAAAAAAAGTATTTTTCGCTCCACCCTATTGTTCATAATTTCTTTTTTAAAAACTAGAATAATAATAATAATACTTAATATGTTCAGGAAAATTATTCATTTTGTTTTTACGTATGAGAATATCTCTCTCTTACCTTTAATAAATAAATAATTAAGTTAAATAGTGCTATCTGGCAACCCCTATAAGCATTGAGCATATCTCTTTCTTGCTTTTAATAAATAAATAATTAAAATAAATATTGCTATCTGGTAACCCCTCTATATATAAATAAATAAAATAAATATCTGGCAACCCCTCCATATATAAAATATTAAAATAAATATCTGGCAACCCCTCCATATATAAATAATTAAAATAAATATCTGGCAAACCCTCCATATAAATAAATAAAATAAATACTGCTATCTGGCAATCCCTCCATATATAACAAGTGCGGATTCCGAGAACATTATTATCGTTTGTGACATGCCAGCGTGAACATCACTCTCCTTCGGTTAATTAAGGTTAACCTTCTTAGGTTAGGGATACCCCTTTGGGTGTTGAGGACATCCCACTTTCTCCCCAAAAGTTAGGGTTTAGGTCAGGTCACCCATTTGGGGGAGGTCATCCTCCCTTTCCCCACAAAGCTCCCTGCTTCATGCAACTTGGGGGATTACCCTTCTCCCCCTTGTTGCATAACCCCATCCCCCATTATCCCACCCTACATGCAACTTGGGGGTTATCCCGCACCCCCTTGCTGCATAACCCCGTCCCCTCTCCAATACCCCTAGCCCCCTTTGCAACAGTGCTCAACGTTGCTATTGCAACTTGCACTCTCCCTTTTTTCGGCCTGTCTACTGAGGTCATATGAGAGAGGTACATTTCTCAAGAAAAAGAAGCGTTTGAGTAGAATAACCTAAGTCACATTACTATCAATACTTTCGTCCCAGATACAAATTATGGAGAGTTTCTTAACTCACATAACATGGTCTTTACTAAAATAGAATGATTTCCTAAACAACTTATACAGCGCAGGGCAGTGTAATTTGGGATCGAATAGTCGAACACTTAGAATTGCACAGCTTGATTAGAAATACGTGGCACGGTTTAAGGCGAAACAAATCTTGCTTAACTAAACTTAGAATTTTTCCAAAGCGTATTTAAATTTAACAATAGTCACTGTACCGCACAAAAGATTCGTTGAAAACACCTAAGGCTCATGGAATCAGGGGTGTAGTAATAAATTGGATAGAAGAGCGATTGCGAGGTAGGAAACAGATGGTGGTCGTTGATGGATTGGTCTTCTTGGGCTTACTAGTATAGCCGCGTTTGGGTTGAGGAATTTAGAGTGCTTTAAAATTTGCCCCTGGAGGGGCCCCTGAAGGCATTCGTCTTCGTTATAAGGGGGCCCCCTTCCTTGAGTTCCTCACCCCATTAATTGGGTCTCACCGTCTTTAATGAAGGGCATTTAGGGGTTTCCCCTTGGGAAAAAAATAAAATTTTAAAAAATAAAATAAAAATTTGAAAGGATTTATCCTCGCCTTCCTTCATGAGAAAAAAATCATCCTCACCCTCCTTCATTGTCTTTCATGAGGAAAAAACAAACAAAAACAGACAAAAAACGCTCAATTTTTCCTCCTGGCATGCTTCACGATCTTTCATGAAGATTTCTTTAAATCCATCCGTGTCCTTATGGCAACATGAGCTTGACAAAAAAGCCTTGCAATGTGAATGATTATTTTGGTTTAAATAGGAAAAACGTTAGGATAAATAACTCGAGTATAAAGAGATTAATAGTTACCGAAAGCCAGCTTATTCTAATTGACCTATTCGAAGACGTGTAAGAGCTCAAAAAATACAGCAGAAAGCGTTAAAAATTAATTTTGCCCATTCATCGTTTCGGCTTAATATATTGATAACGATACCACACAAAGTAAAATTAGAATAAATACAGTTAATTCATAAACAAATTTTGTTTTCATCTAATATTGGTATTACGAGATAGATCCAGAATATATTATTTAAATTCATTTAAATTACATTTATCTAACCCAGGGGAAGCTAATATATTTCAGTCCGGTAAAATATGTATAGCATTGTAAGGGACAATCATCATGAACAGCAAATATTATCATTAGTATCGTGGCTAATTATAAAGGGTGATCCAGAGAAATGGGACCCAAAAGAAACCCCTGTAACTCTTAAAGTATAAGTCCTTTTATAAAATCATACGCATCATTCGAAAGAGGATAGTACAAGTTTGTACAGGATTGTATAGGTTTTGACAATACAAGACAAGATAAGATACAAAACAAAATAAAAGTGTTAGTTAAAACTAACCCTTCAAGATGACTGCATGGACTGTGGAACAGCTGCGTTTCATAACTGAGCAATATTATGAGCATGGAAGTGTAGTTTCAGCTCAAAGATCTTTCAAGTCAAATTTTCAGATGTCAAAATCACCTTCTAAGAAAGTAATCCGTCGGTGTGTCAGAAATTTTTCCCTAACTGGCAGCATTGGAAAAAGAAAACCAACTGGAAGAGTGCGCACAGCAAGGATAGACGAGATCATTAACAGAACTCATGAAATTGTACAGGATAATCCTAACATAAGCATCAGACGTGATTCTCAGCTGTTAGGAGTTGGATATGGAACAACACGCCGTATATTCAAGCAAAATTTAATGCTCTTTCCATATAAAATTCAAACAATGCAACAACTAAACGATGGAGATTTCGCACGAAGACGACAATTCTGTCAATGAATCCAACAGAAGGTAAATGACACCACCAATTTTCTAGCAACTTTGATTATGTCAGACGAAGCCCATTTTCACTTGAATGGAACTGTAAACAAACAAAATTGTCGTTTCTGGGCAACAGAAAATCCATTGAATATTACCGAAGTCCCGTTGCATAGTCAGCGTGTAACTGTTTGGTGTGGTCTTACTGCATCTCAGATCATAGGGCCGTACTTTTTCGAGGATTCCACCGGAAACACGGTCACTGTAAATGGTGATCGCTACGAAAAAATGTTGACCGATTTCCTTATTCCTAAATTAAGAGATCTTTGTCTAGAAAAAAACTGGTTCCAACAAGACGGAGCTACCTGCCATACCACGAGGAACTGCATGGCAGTTTTGCGTCAAACGTTTCCAGGCGAGTTAATCTCAAGATTTGGAGACGTTGAATGGCCCGCAAGGTCTCCGGATTTTTCTCCCTTAGATTATTATCTCTGGGGATATTTAAAGAGTAGGGTCTACAGAAATAACCCAACGACCTTGCAAGAATTGAAGGCCGCCATCACAAATGAGATACAGGCCATACCACCGCACACTCTTGCAAAAGTGATGCAGAACTTACAAGCGAGAACACTGGAATGCTTGGCAACTAATGGAGCACATTTGAAAGGAGTCATTTTTAAAAAATAAATATTTCATAATAAACTTGTAATTCTACTCTTTCGAATGATATATAGTTTTTATGAAAGGAATTAAATATTAAGAATATTTGGCTTTTTTTAATGGGTCCCATTTATCTGGATCACCCAGTATATATATAAATATATATATTTAACCTTACAAAGGTTCCGCGCGATGATTCCTCATTTCGCGAAGGTCAAGCTTGTCACCCCTCCTCTAGAGTTGGCCTGATGAAGTAGTGATTTGGTTTCTTGTGCTCTCCACCTCACATAGCCAGGTACGCCAGGCTCATCGGGGATTGTTCTGAGCCAGGCGTCTAATCTTCTTTTGAAGATGTTCATTGCAACTCCCTCCGTGCTTCTTATGTCTTTGGGCAGCTGATTAAACAGTTTTGGTCCTCTCACAACAAAACTATTTTCTTTCCGGGTTAAGGATGTTCCCTCTCTCGCCTTTAATTTGGGAACACGACACAGTCTTCTTTTTCTACTTTCCACCGTTGTTTGGGGAGTTACAGGGTTCAGAGTAAGATTCGGGACTAGTTTCTCCATTATTTTCCAAGTGTAAATAATGATGTATCTCTCTTTTCTCCTTTCCAGTGAATATAGGTTTAGTTCGCGTAACCTTTACCAGTAATTTAATTCTTTGGACCCCTTGATCTTGGGTCTGAAGCTTCTCTGAATCCCTTCCAGCTGTCAAATGTCTTATTTTTTATATGAGGATGTTAGGACCAAGTAGTATAACAATTTGGGTATGATCAGGGTTTTCAGGAGAGGAATCATTACATTCCTATCCCTTCGGTTAAAGGTTCTTAATATCTGCCCCATTATTCTCTTTGCTCTGTTTAGTGCGATCTTATTTTGTGTTTCAAAATTAGCATCATCAGTCATTACAACCCCTAAATATTTTGCTCTAGAATTTCTCTGAATTTCCTGTCCATTTGGGGTATAATATTCCATGGATTTTAGGTCTTCTCTTTTTCCGTACCGTAACAGCAGAAATTTCTCATTGTTAAACTTCATATTGTTGTCTTCCGTCCATTTGTAGATTCTGTTCATGTCGGTTTGTAGAGATCCTATATATTCTGGGTTTCTTATTTTTCTACTGATATTTGTGTCATCAGCAAAGGATGTTACTGTGCTGTCTCTGGTAACCTCCTCATCTATGTCAGTTAGCATGATTATGAAGAGTAGTGGAGCTAATACTGTTCCTTGTGCTATTGAGGACCTCTGATCTGATGAAGATACTCCTTTTACCGTAACGACTTGCCGCCGCTCACTAAGGAAATTATATATCCATTTCCCTACGTTTTATGTTATTCCCATATATTTCAGTTTATATATTATGATTCCATGGTCACACTTGTCGAAAGGTTTGGCAAAGCCTGTGTATAGTACATCATATGTTTCATTACTTTCAAGTGCATATATATATATATATATATATATATATATATATACACACATATATATGTAAAAATGAACAATGAATAATTCCTATATAATCTTTATATTCAAATATTTATTTTTACAGTAGGACCAAAGTCGCATAACGCAAGTTATATGTTGTTCAATTCATACGTCCAAGTCCTTTCTTGACCTTTATCTTTTGTTAATTATTCATTCAGCTACCTTTGTCTACCTATTGTCAACCTATTGTGTGACTACCAATATGTGTACAATACTTTATGCATTTGTACATGTCCACTGACGACGTACATAATTACCTTAGATGTAAGTACGTTCACATGTATACTTTGTATTTTTTTATTTATTTAGTTCGTCGCAAGATACAGGTTTATGCTGACGCAAATGTTCGAATTCCGATGACAACACCAAAGGCGGGCCTCTAAATACGAAATCTCCTCTCTTGCTTACTTCTAATCCCAAAACATGATTATGTTATATATTGTTATATATTATGCGTGTTGTGTTAATATAACTTATGTGCCTATGTACTTTGTGTTAAATCTCAAAATAATAGTTATCCTAATATAAATATGAAACACTGTAAACTACAGTTAACTGTGGTCAATTGTAATTAACTGTAATGATTTAATATGATGTAATTACTGTACTTTCATGAAACTGTAATTAACGATGATAAGTGAATGTGAATTAATTAGTAATTATAATCGTATTTATAGTAAACCAAAATTAATGTACTCAGTGATGTACTTTGGTTGTACTCAATGTACGACCCGACATTATGTCGCCATTTAGGAATGTATGCTCGGCGATATTTTTATTATTTTGTCATTATTATTTTTTCGTTGGGATAAATTTTTGATTGACTTCCTATTTGCCAAATAATTGGTGACTTGTTCTTTTTAAAAATTGCTTAATCATTTTTTAGATTCAGCCTAATAATCAATCCTGATTAAATTTTGCAATGTTCATGTTTTGTATACATTCTCTCTTCGTTATAAAATAAGGAAGTCATGCCTTGCCTCAGCATTTAATTGTAAATCTTAAACCTTTAATTTTTGCTCATATGCATATCTTAGTATAAAGAGGCCTTGTTTAATTTCCACTTCTAATTAACTCGCCAGATCGGGATAACATCAGATCTGAAAATACGCGGTTTAAGATAAAAATGTGGCTTCATCTTCAAATATCCTGTTTATCTATTTAAGCATTGTTACAGCAAAAAATTTACTTTATTTTCAAATATTGTGCAAAACTAATGCAGCCTTTTCAACATTTAAAAATAATGATGTTAACAAATTATGGGTATATAAACCCACAAAATTTCTTCAATTTTCATTCAGAATTAGACGGAGGCTGAGCACTACCTGTACAATTTAGCAGTAAATTACAGTAAGAAACAGTCTTTATCTTCTCTTTCGAGCCTTGCTCTCTTCAGAGAACTTAGTCATTAAAATCTCCCGATACGTTACAAGAAGAATCAGGGAACCTTCAGAGAATTTAGTAAGCCTCCCAGAATCCTCCGAACCACTATAGAAGAACTCGGAGAGTAGTATAGAAGAAACTACTGCAAGTAACCAATCCTTTGCTGCCACCTAACCAGAACACCCGTCTACTTCGAAACAACCCAGGCCATAGACGGAGGTGCTAACATATATATATATATATATATATGCTTGAAAGGTTTGAGCCTGTGTATCCACAAAAGCCTGTCGTCGCCCTTGAAATATATATATATATATATTATAGTTTCAAGGGCGACGACAGGCTTTTGTGGATACACAGGCTCAAACCTTTCAAGCATATATATATATATACATAACGTAAAGAACGACGCTTGTATAGGAGATATTCCGCGCAAGACGAGAAAGAGAAAACAACAAATGAAAAAATGAAGTACCACCTGGGAATCGAACCCGGGATCTTCCGATTGCCGGTCAGACGCGATAACCACTACACCATGGACTCCACTCTTCCAAATGCCGTAATTCCTCTACATACTCGCAGAAACCAATGCCCCAAGGGGGCACCTCCCGCTTGCCGTAACATTATATACATTCAACTGCAAAGAACACGCAGTATAAATAACGTAAAGAACGACGCTTGTATAGGAGATATTCCGCGCAAGACGAGAAAGAGAAAACAACAAATGAAAAAATGAAGTACCACCTGGGAATCGAACCCGGGATCTTCCGATTGCCGGTCAGACGCGATAACCACTACACCATGGACTCCACTCTTCCAAATGCCGTAATTCCTCTACATACTCGCAGAAACCAATGCCCCAAGGGGGCACCTCCCGCTTGCCGTAACATTATATACATTCAACTGCAAAGAACACGCAGTATAAATAACGTAAAGAACGACGCTTGTATAGGAGATATTCCGCGCAAGACGAGAAAGAGAAAACAACAAATGAAAAAATGAAGTACCACCTGGGAATCGAACCCGGGATCTTCCGATTGGAAGAGTGGAGTCCATGGTGTAGTGGTTATCGCGTCTGACCGGCAATCGGAAGATCCCGGGTTCGATTCCCAGGTGGTACTTCATTTTTTCATTTGTTGTTTTCTCTTTCTCGTCTTGCGCGGAATATCTCCTATACAAGCGTCGTTCTTTACGTTATTTATACTGCGTGTTCTTTGCAGTTGAATGTATATAATGTTACGGCAAGCGGGAGGTGCCCCCTTGGGGCATTGGTTTCTGCGAGTATGTAGAGGAATTACGGCATTTGGAAGAGTGGAGTCCATGGTGTAGTGGTTATCGCGTCTGACCGGCAATCGGAAGATCCCGGGTTCGATTCCCAGGTGGTACTTCATTTTTTCATTTGTTGTTTTCTCTTTCTCGTCTTGCGCGGAATATCTCCTATACAAGCGTCGTTCTTTACGTTATTTATACTGCGTGTTCTTTGCAGTTGAATGTATATAATGTTACGGCAAGCGGGAGGTGCCCCCTTGGGGCATTGGTTTCTGCGAGTATGTAGAGGAATTACGGCATTTGGAAGAGTGGAGTCCATGGTGTAGTGGTTATCGCGTCTGACCGGCAATCGGAAGATCCCGGGTTCGATTCCCAGGTGGTACTTCATTTTTTCATTTGTTGTTTTCTCTTTCTCGTCTTGCGCGGAATATCTCCTATACAAGCGTCGTTCTTTACGTTATTTATACTGCGTGTTCTTTGCAGTTGAATGTATATATATACATATATAAATATATATGTATATATATATATATATATATATATATCTTCCTTCCTCCGAACAAATTTGTGAAATCGTCGCGCCTTTTTATATCAGAAATACGACAATGGATATTCGTATTATTTTATAATGCATTATTGTATACTAACGGTTAAGAAGATAATTTAAGATAAATAGTTAATTATCATGATCATATTAATAATAATAATAATAACGAATATTATTATTATTATTCATTGTTAGAGAAAATAAAACTTATTTACTTGTCTGAAATCAGCTTGTGTGTCTGAAATGCCATATATATATATATATATATATATATATATATATATATACACACACAGTAGTGTATGTCTGGTTTTCATATTTCAGAAGTATAAAAACCAAATTCCGTACTCCTTCATTGCTATAGACCTATAGTGCAGACGGGTAAACTGTATTAACTGTTATTGAAGTTTATACAGGGCGTCCCATAAGTCCGGCATCATAGGAAAAATAATAAAAAGAGGCAAAACAAAAGCTTTTATTTACAGAACGTGCTCAATATGTCCACCATTGTTTTCAATACACAAATTCAGACGTGATACCCAGTCAGCAAGCACACGGTGAATGATGTCAGGAGTAATGGTGTTACATGCCCCAATAATGCGCTGCCGCAAATGTTGAACACTCCTAATTTTCTCTGCATATACCAGCGCTTTCAAGTGGCCCCAGAGATAAAAATCTAGTGGCTTGAGATCCGGGCTTCTAGCTGGCCATTCCACAGTCCCTCGACGTCCTATCCAATGACCATGGAATTGTTGGTACAGGTATTCCCTTACTTGGGTGCTGTAATGTGCAGGAGCGCCGTCTTGGTGGAACCATGTTTGGAAATTTCCTTCTTCGTTCAAGACACTGGGAAATGCTTCTTCCTTGAGCATACGTAGGTAGGTGCCTCCAGTGATATCTTCATCGAAAAAGAGGGGGCCTATGATGCGATCCTTCCAAATGCCACACCATACCATCACCCGAGATGCACCTTGTTCCTTTGAAGAGGTATACCAGAGAGGATTGTTTTGAGACCAGTAGCGGGTGTTCTGTCCATTTACCTCACTATTTCCATAAAAAACAGCCTCGTCACTGAACAGAATGGTGGACGGGAAATTGGCATCCCGAGCATATGAATTATGGTTTGTAGAAATAGAAAAATATGAATTTCTCCTATGATGCCGGACTTATGGGACACTGTATTATGTCTGTAAAATAAAACTTAAGATATGCTAGCATCAAACTTATGTATCAGCTCATTGCTTACAACAAATTGTGTGTAAAATTGTAGATCCCCTCCCCTCCGACACCTCGGAGGATATGCGCAATAAACAATTACAAACATAGTTAGGTAGACCAGCCATGAGTGGATCCTAGGTTCTTTCTTGGACTGAAACATTATAAAAATATAACAAATTAGCTGCATTGGAGTTTAAAACACCATGGGTCATGACATTTTTAAATGGTGAAAGATAATTATGCTGAAAAATTCGTGGTACTAACGCGTAAGAAAATGTAATTTTTTATGAATAATTTTATTCAAAATTAAAAAGGGGCGAAACACGCTAGATGCAGCAATTAATACAAGATAGTTCTTTTATAATAATAATATTGGCCCCCACTTTAGCGTCAATTTTGAATTCATACCGTCACCCCTTTAATCGTTATACATCTTATTCGTTATATATTGCTATAAAGAAAACTGAAAAATGTATTTTAACTCTGGGCTTTAAAAATCTTATTCAGAATCTTACGAAAAATACGAAAATATTTTACGTAGCCAATCTCAAATATTGCATACCTATTTTTAGCATATATGTATATAGTGGTTAATATGTTTTAAATGACATGTGCTGGACCTGTAAATCAAAATAACTTTTTATGAGGTAGTTTTAGTCGCTTTATTAAAATTTGTTACTCATTTTTTGTGCAAATGCATATTAATGGTGAAAATTATGATACTAATAATATATATATATATATAAATACACTCATTTTTGGTCGGACGAGTATAATTTTGGGCTATTTTTTCGCTATTGTGCAACTTAATTAGTTTGTTGGTTTCTGTTCTGGCTATTTTGTTTTCTAATTGGATTCAGTTTGGTGGTGTTTGTGATAGAATTATGACTTGCCGTTCGTGTGGTTTCGACTTTGAGAACTTGATTCGTCATGTGCCCTACATGAAGACAAAGCATTGGATGTTTTTATCAATTACGGTGTTATTCTCTCATCCTTAAGTTGCCCGAAATGTGACAGTGAGTGCCTAATACGAAAAGATCAGAAGATATTTAGGTGAAATAGCCAATATTAACCTGTTAGGTTAATTCAATGTCCGGTTAGGTTAATTGAATACCAGGTTAGGTAAATTGAATGCCCGGTTAGGTCAACTGTACGCCCTTGATGATTGGTTAGGTTAAGTCGTGATATTTTCGTTAATTTAAACGAAAATGACGAGAGCAAACTTTTCTGTTTAATTTTGAGGTGTTTTGAAGGTTTCCTGTGGTAGTGTGTCGTTTACGAGATCTCGTAACATGAACATGTTACGTTATGCTTTATTGTATAAAATGTAGTCAAAAATACATTTTCCAAGTGTATTTTTGTGTGCTTTGTTCGAATATGACCTTCATTTATTGTGCAAATGAACAGAAATACAGTTGTCATAGCATGGCCCAAACACGTATTTCTGTTCATTTGCACAAGAAATGAAAGTTATATTTGAACAGAGCACACCAAAATACATTTGGAAAATGTATATTTTATTTCACCTTCAGGCCATGTTATTTGCGACATAATTACCTAGTGGTGGACAATTTGGCCCACTAGTTAGTTATACTATACAAAATGTCATGCATTCTATAAAATACACTAGCGCTTGTAGTACCTTTAATAAGGTGTATTTTTTCATTCCTTCACATCGATATGTTAGTTTCCATATTTCTGTCATATTTACAAATAAATATAGATACATATATTCTTTTTTAAAGATATATGCTTTGCAAGAATATATGCTTTGAAAGATTGTGCATAATATTCAGCTTAATATATATATATACTGCAAAGTATCGATCTCGTCATACAGGAACTAATTAAGAAGCATACAGAAAAAGAAAAAGACGACGCTATAGAAGCGATAAAGGCTAACTCAAAGTACGTCTATAATTTCTCAAAAAGAAAGTCGAAAAACTACGACTATCAGATCTTTAAAAAAAAATAACAGTGCTTTATCTGGTGATCTAACAGAAGTATCTGAAATATTAAAAACTCAGTACGAGTCATCTTTCAGTATCCCAAAAATTAACAAACTGATATGCAATAGAAACGCGATCTTTGAAGAACTACAAGGGGAAAGTATAACGGACTTCGACTTTACGACGGATGATATTACACAAGCCATAGGAAAACTAAAAACACATTCAACGGCAGGACCGGATAAATGGAATGCCACACTGATCAAAAACTGCAAGAATGCAATCGCTGAGCAAATGTATTGGATATGGAGACGATCACTGCACACAGGAGAAATACCGGGCATCCTGAAGAGCGCGAACATACAGTAGTCCCAATATATAAAGAAAGAGATCGATTCGAGGCCAAAAACTAGAGGCCAGTGTCGCTTACATCTCATCTCACTAAAATATTTGAAGGAATAGTTAGACAGAAAATCTATGACTTTTTGGGAACTCAGACAAAATTCAGTGATAACCAACATGGGCTTCTGTCAAGCAGATCATACCTATCACAACTAATGGAACACTACAACAACATTATTGAGCACTTGACAGTAATGAGAATTATGATGTAATATACACGGACTTTGCCAAAGCGTTCGACAAATGTAACCATGGAATCATAATATATAAACTGGAATATATGGGAATAACAGGAAAAGTAGAGAAATGGATATATAATTTTCTTAGTGAGCGGCGGCAAGTCGTTACAGTACAAGGAGTATCTTCATCAGAATCAGAGGTCCTCAGCTCAATACCACAAGGAACAGCATTAGCTCCACTACTCTTCATAATCATGCTAACTGACATAGATGAGGACGTTACCAGAGACAACACAGTAACATCCTTTGCTGATGACACAAAGATCAGTAAAAAAATAAGAAACCCAGAAGATATAGGATCTCTACAAACAGACATGGACAGAATCTACAAGTGGACGGAAGACAACAATATGAAGTTTAACACTGAGAAATTTCTGCTGTTACGGTACGGAAAAAGAGAAGACCTAAAATCCATGGAATAGTATACTCCAAATGGAGAGGAAATTCAGGGAAATTCTAGAGCAAAAGATTTAGGGGTTGTAATGACTGATGATGCGAAATTCGAATCACAAAATAAGATAGCAGTAAACAGAGGAAAGAGAATAACGGGGCAGATATTGAGAAGCTTTAAACGAAGGGATAGGAATGTAATGATTCCTCTACTGAAAACACTGATCATACCCAAATTGGAATACTGCTTGGTCCTAACATCCCCATATAAAAAAGAAGACATTAGATAGACAACTGAAAGGGATTCAGAGAAGCTTCACAGCCAAGATCAAGGGGTGTAAAGAACTAAATTACTGGGAAACGTTACGCGAACTTGACTTATATTCACTGGAAAGGAGAAGAGAGAGATTCACCATTATTTACACTTGGAAAATAATGGAGAAACTAGTCCCTAATCTTACTCTGAACTCTGTAACTCCGCAAACAACGGTGCAAAGTAGAAAAGGTAAACTGTGTCGTGTTCCTCAATTAAGAGCGAGACAGGGAACATCCATAACTCTGAAAGAAAATAGTTTTTTTTGTGAGAGGACCAAAACCGTTTAATCAGCTGCCCAAAGACCTAAGAAACACGAAGGGAGTTGCAGTGTACATCTTCAAAAAAAAGATTAGACGCCTGGCTCAGAACAATCCCCGATGAGCCGGGCGTACCTGGCTATGTGAGGTGGAGAGCACAAGAAACCAAATCACTACTTCATCAGGTGAACTCGAGAGGAAGGGCGACAAGCTTGACCTTCGCGAAATAAGGAATCATCGCGCGGAACCTTTGTAAGGTTGTATGGTGTGTATATATATACACACACATACTCTGTGTGTGTATATATTTATATATATATATATATATATATATATATATATATACTGCCGATCATGCACTGTTATATTTTGAACTCTCACTTCTTTTCAACAGGACAGTACTTAATACGTATATATACGTATATATACGGCACTCGCCGACTAATATAATTTTTCATTAGTTTTCTAAGCTACAGTATACTTTCATCAGCAGGATTTCCTAGGAAATGCAAATGAAATTTGACTGAATATGTTTCAAAAGTAAATGCACGTTGTTACATGATTCCTTCATATGAATTTTATGTGCAACCGGAGCCGAAGGATAGATATTACCGTTGTGCGATAGTACAGCTTTCAAACTCAACTTTGATGAATCGATAAAAACACTACATTCCTTATGATTGTGCTTCTCCGCCATGTATTTAGTGGTTTTGATACAGTTAAATCGTCACTATGTGAAAGAGGTCGCACGGCTGTCAGAAAATTACTATATTGATTCGCATGTTTACAGTTGAGGAATGTCCAATTGTCCACTTATCTTCGTTAAACAGAAGTATCAATCAGTCGAGTGAGATCTTTGTTCCCTACATACCATTAGGACCCTCCTTTATATATATATACACACAGTATACTTATTTTTATATATATACAGGGTGGGCCGAAAGAAAGTCTGGATCCATAGGAAAATATTTATTTTAATACATAAATTACAACAAATGGTAAATACTTAAAATGAATATCAACTTTAACTCGTAAATGCGTATCCGTGATACTGTACAGTAGTTCGCCGGGTAGAACTTGTGCTCATGTACGCAAGACAGGGCGCTACACACAGAGAAGTTGCTACCGAATTCAATAGAAATCATCCTGATAAGCATCCAGTAACACATGCGACTGTTGGCAAGTTGTTTAAACGTTTCAAAGAAACAGGAAGTGTACATGATCGACGGCGTTCTGGTCGTCCAAAAACTGCAACTGATGAAAATACCTCTGCAATGGTATGTGAAACTTTAACGAATAGTCCAGTAAAGTCAACAAGAAGATTATCAAATGAAACACGCATCTCGAGAACGTCAATTCGAAGAATTATTAAAAATCATAAATTCCATCCCTAAGTGTCTCTATGTCAGAGGCCGCCAATTTGAGCATTTGTTATAATTTGTTGTTTATACTGGAGTACGAACCACTGTACAGTATCACGGATACGCATTTACGAGTTAAAGTTGATATTCATTTTAAGTATTTACCATTTGTTGTAATTTATGTATTAAAATAAATATTTTCCTATGGATCCAGACTTTCGGCCCACCCTGTATATATATATATATATATATATATATAGTGTATATAGTGAAGTGTCCCCAAATTAAGGGAGAGGCATTGGATCTATTCATCACTGAAGGAAAATAGCTTGGGTGTCAGGGAGCCAAGGTTTTTTAAACAGCTTCCAAAGAATCTCAGGAGCGCCACAGCAGGCAAAGTTAAAGTCTTCAAAAGAAGACTAGATGCTTGGCCCAGTGCGGTACCAGATGAGCACGGTGTACCTGGCTATGCGTAACAGAAAGTTAAGAGAACAATTCGCTAATTCACCAGGCCTAGAGGCAAGGTCCACAAGCATTGTCTGTGTGTGAAAACAGACCAATGCACGGAGCTGCTACGAGGTTGCGAGGTGTATATACAGTACGTAAAAATGAACAATGAATAATCAATATTCATTTTTATATAAGAACCAAAATCGCTTAACGCGAGTTTGGATAAAAAATTTATTTGTTGCTTTCTATTTTTGTTTCAGTGTCACATCCATGTTCTTTCTTGACCGCTATCCTTTATTAATTTTATTACTTATTTATTCATCTACCTATTGTCTACTTATGCCCTATCAACCTATCAGTCCATATTTACTCGTGTCTATTTTACGCACACAACCTATTGTGTTACGTACCAATATGTGTACAAAACTTTAGGCATTCGTACCTGTTCGTTTAAAGTCGTGCAAATACGTTCGCATGTATTATTTTTAATTTTTAATTTTTTATTTTAATTATTTCGCCTCTCGCAAGATATTCATAAATGCTTATGCATGTGGTCAAATTGCGCTAACCACAGCAAAAGCAAGCGCTTCTGAACTAAAAACCTCCTCTCGCTTGCATCGGATTTATAACACATTATTATATATGTTTATATATATATATATATATATATATATATATATATATATATACCGTATGTGCCCATGTACTTTATGTTATACTCCTAACATCCTGATTGTCTATAAATATGAAACACTGTAAACAAAAATATAGTTACCTGTTTAATTGTAATTAACTGTAATACTTTAATATAATGTAATTAATGTACTTCAATGAAATCATAATTAATGATAATGAGTGAATGTAAATTAATTGGTGATTGTAATCATAACTGTAATAAACCAAAATTACACCGTACTGGGATTGTACTCGATATCCGACACGACGTTGTGTCGCCATGTAGGAATGTACATTCAGCGATATTGTTATTTTTTGTTCGTTGGAATAAATTTTGGAGTTGCTTCCTGGTTGCCAAATAATTGGTGACTTATTCTTTTCCAAATTTTTAATAATTTTTTAGATTAAATGCATTCTCTCTTCGTTATAAAAGATGGAGTCATGTCTTGCCTTAACCCTTTAATTTTGCTCATATGCATATCGTAGTCTAAAAATGCATTTAATTTCCGTTTCTAATAACTCGGCAGACCCGGAAAACATCAGATCCGAAAATCTGCGGTTTAAGATAAAAATATGGCTTCCTCTTCCTTTATCCTGTTAATCTACTATCACAAAAAATTTACTTTATTTTTTAACTATTGTGCAAAAATAATATAGCCTCTTCAACATTAATAATGATGATGTTGTGAAATCGGGGTATATAAACCCCAATACTTCCTTCCATGTTCATTATGATCCAACCTACGAGGCTGAGCATTACCTGTAACATTTTAGCAGTAAATTACAGTAAGAAACAGTCTTTATCTTCTCCTTCGAGCTGTGCTCTCTTTAGAAAACTCAGTCATTAAAATCTCCGGGTACGTTACAAGAAGAATTGGAGAAACCTCAAAGAATTTAATAAGCCTCTTAGGATCCTCCGAGCCACTATAGAAGAACTCGGAGAGTAGTATAAAAGAAACTACTACAAGTAACAGATCCGTTGCTGCCTCCTAACCAGAACCCCCGTCGACTTCGAACCAACCCAGGGCCATAGACGGAAGGGTTAACATATATATATAAAACCAATATAAGAAAATCTATATTACTTCTATAGCTATGCGAAAAGGGAAACAAAAACAAATGACGCTATCGGGCCCTTAAGGAAGAGAAAGAATGAACTAACTGACGATCTAAAAGAAATATCTGAAACATTAAGAGCCCAGTATGAATCAGTTTTCAGTAACCCAAAACGTGACAAAGCGATGTCTGACAGACGCATTCTTTGAAGAGAAATTGCAAGGAGAATGTATAACAGCCTTTAATTTTATCCAGAAGATGAAGCGAGAGCTATAGGACAAATGAAACCGCATTCAACTGCAAGTCCAGATAATTGGAACGCATTATTGATTAAAAATTGTAAAAATGAAATAGCTAACACCTTCATACTAGATATATATATATATATTATATATATATATATATATATATATATATAAAAGAAAGGATAGACCTCAAGCAAAGAACCAGTGCCATTGACGTCCCACCTCACCAAAATATTTGAAAGAATAGTTAGAGAGTAAATCTACGATTTTTTGGAGACACTGGAAAGGTTCACCGAAAATCAGCACGGATTCCGATCAGGTAGGTCATGCCTATCACAACTAATAAGCCACTATAATAATATCTTAGATGCACTTTGTGAAAGTGCACTTTGTTAAAGCTTTCGACAAATGTGATCATGGTATAATACCAAATAAAATTAAATATATGGGACTAACAGGCAAAGTGAGAATATGGATCTAGAACTTCCTCAGAGAACGTCTACAGGTCGTCAAAATTCAAGGTATATCATCATCAGAATCGGAAGTACACAGCTCAGTACCACAAGGTAGCGTACTGGACCCCATTCCTGTTCATTATCATGCTAACAGATATAGACAGTGAAGTAAACACCAGCTGTACAGTAAGATCCTTTGGAGAAACAAAACAACTCAATCTCGTTTTTGGACGTGCGAGTACATAGGGAAAGCCCAGGTTTTAAGTTTAGTATTTATCGGAAAAAAAACAATTTGTCCTACGTACACTTTTACTCCGGACATGACACTCCCATCAAGAAAGCCATATTTTTTTCAATGTTTCTCCGCGCCCTTAGGATCGCCAGTCCGGAATACATGGATACTGAATTAGAAAAAATTAACACTATTGGAAGTGATTTGTGTTACCCACCTGCTTTATAGGAATTTTGTCTTAACAAGGAAAAACGAACTTTCTATCGTGTGAATAATAACTCGCACTTTGTCGAAGAATATTTTAGTACTTCCATTTCCTCCAGGCTTTTAGGGCATTGCTAATGTACTTTAACTTTTGAATATTAATGTAGTATTTTCATATGACAATATTGTGAAAAATATCATAGTAAAATATAGCCGTACCAATAATTCAGGCGTTATTTATAAAATTGGTTGTAAACAATGTGATTCCTTTTACATTGGACAGACGGGAAAGGATTTGCACACGTGTGTAAAACAGCATCTATATTCCATTAGAACGGGACAGTCGTCCAGTGCCCTTTTCGTAAATTTGTTAGAGTTATCCCACTGTATTGATTGGAATAATGCCTCAATTTTGTTTCACTTAAGCATTGTTAATAAAAATATTCTTGAGGCTGCCATTATTCAACTTACAAATAATTTCAACATTTGCCAGGGCCTTTTTCCGCTTGATAATGTTGTTTTGAATTCGTTCAGAACGGATCTAGACCAGAGGGGCAAAGTGCTAAAACTCTGGAAGCGTTTCCTTATAAATTTTTATGCTCCTCCTATAATTTTTATTTTTTTATTTTTTTTGTGACCTATATATAGTCTCGAACTTGTTATATATTTCAGTGTTCCTGAGGATGTAATTAGACGAAAGCGCTTTAGCACTATTCTGTGTTTCCTTTTTCCTTCGTGGTTATTTTCACGATATATATATATATATATAATATATATATATATATATATATATATATATTTTTTTTTTTTTATCTAGCTCCAAATGGGGGAAAATATATTAATAAATATTTTTTGGTAATTAATAAAGTTATTTCCATATATGTACATATTGGGATATATTTATGTACTCTTTCTATCTTCAGGTTTGAAGTGAATACATCATTGACACTAACATATATAGAGATGAACCTTTCAATTAAAACACCCAAATCAAAAGAATTATATTTCTTTATCTATCTCAACTCTATATATATATATATATATAGTCACAAATCGTACTGTGTATATATATATATATATATATATATATATATATATTAAACAAATATTTTGGAATTAATAAAGTTATTTCCCTGCACCATTTTTATTTTCTGCTGCAGCCAAAAATAATTATAACAATTTTATTCAGAATATACAAGCCTTACTACACATCAGATCAAGGAAACGTAAATCCGTTTTTATTTTAAAATAATTTACTTCTACATTTAAAACAACAACTAAAGCACACAATTAGTTCATCCTTAAATAACATACCAATTTCAAGCCAAAAGAATTATAACAATTTTATTGAGAATATACAAGTCCTATCACACATCAGATTAAGAAGACACAAATCCGGTTTTATTTTAAAATAATTTACTCTCTCTTTATACTGCGAAAAGAAGTTTGATATGAAAGATCGCGTATAAATCTGCTAAAACTGACCGCAGAAAATAATCCCAACAAATAAAGAAAGTTCATTGCATATCTCAAACCGAAGCACATATTATGTATTCTTCACCGAATTAACACGATATTGTTAAAGCTGGACAGGGACGCTTAAAAAAGCTCATTTAATTCGAACACCTAATATATTTAGCTGTAACACAGCTGCGCCTCGATTTACACCAAACGTATGCCGTATATTTATTTTCGTAATAATAAAGTGTGACACGCGCCTCTGATAGCTCGTCCCGGAAAACACAGGTGAACCTAATCCATCCAGGATATAGCCTCCTAGAAACAGACTTTTAAGGAAGGAGACACATCACCCATCTGCTACACCTTCTGATATCTTCCCCTTTCGTTTCACGCTCTAGTGTAAAATCAAAATTTAGAAAATAATAGCTTATTTTTGTCACGCAAATAATCCAGCAGCTGTAGAGCGAATTTAGAAACATTTTTATAAGGCGCAGTTATTTAAACGCGAAATATAATATCCCTAATCAAGTCAAAATGAAAACTGTAGTATCAATAAAAATGTAATAGTCCCAATCGAATCAAAATGAAAACTGTAATATCTGTAAACAAATGTTAATTTTAAAATGGTAGAAATATGTAAGATAAACAATTTTTAAAAATTTTCTGTATCTTTATCGAAATATTGTTACCATAATTAGACAGTGAACCTAAAAAACAATTGTTTGCCCATTATTAATATCATCATCATTATTATTATAATTATTATTATAAAATATTTACTTTTATTACATATATTCAACCCTAATACGTGTCAAATTCATTTCAAAGTATTTTAATAATGAATACGTTTTAAATAAGCATTTTTAATCGAAAACATTGTTTTTATTTTTTGCCAAGTAAATTAAACCATCAGTTATACAGCGAAATTAAAAACAGTTTATAATGCGTAGAATATTAAACGCGAAATGACAGTTCACTTACTAAGAATAAAAAATATATACATTTAATTGAAACAATTTCCATTCAATACATTAAAACAAATTTCAGTTTTTTTTTCAAGTACTCTTTTTGGCACAGTTTAGAATAATATCATAGATTTAACTCTACATTTATAACGAGATATAGTGATAGATCTTTGAAGGACATAGAAATGTTATATGTGCGTATAAAAACACGCAGTTTCATTTTAACAGTGTTACCTCAAGTAGTGCAACGGCCATTTTCTACGCACATATGTAATGAAGGAAAATGGAATTTTATTTGATGGGGCTCTAAATGAAATATGTTCAATGTATAAATGTTTTGCAGCAGGCCCCAATGTCTCTCCCTGAATACTATCTCTGGCACTAATTTATGAATTGAAAGTTTTAACGACCGACCACAGTCGAAAAACATATAGGTAAATCGTAACTCCTATGACAAATATTAACAATACAAAGACAGTTCACTTACTAAAAATAAAAATATATACATTTAATTAGAAACATATTTCCTTTCAATACATTAAAATAAATTCCAGCTTTTTTCTAAGTATTCTTTCGATAAATTATAGAACAAAGTCATAGATTTAACTATCTTTTTCAAGCAAATATAGTGGTAGATATTTTAAAGATATAGAAATGCTAAAATATTCCCTAACATTTATGAATATAAATATATAAATATATATACAGTATATATATATATATATATATATATATATATATATATATATAACACACACTCACTGTTTTCAAAATCATTTGCACGCAAAATATATTTTCTACGCACATCTATTAAATTATAAATTCTCTCTCTCTCTCTCTCTCTCTCTCTCTCTCTCTCTCTCTCTCTCTCTCTTGGTAAAAACTTAAGGACCTCCCACTCAACGTCGTTCAGAATCCGCCCACTAAAACACGTTCGGCCAGTGAGTGTTTTGGTTCATGAAAGTATGGGGAGGGGGGAAGTCTTTTCTTCATCATGCCCTATTCTAGAGGCAGCCTTCTCCCCTGTCCTATGAAAGGTGTGGCAGGGGCATATGCGAATCATTTCAGTTTGGTGAAGCATTTCAGTTGTTGAGTACAAACTTATATGCAAGAATACAGTCAGATGAATACCCCAATATCACTAGTGCTCTTAGTGAAATATATAAAATCTATTTCTCCTGTGTCATCATTTAAGTAGAGGTGTGTTTTTTCTGAAGTTTTCTTGCACAATTTTAATCAACTATTATTTTATATGAAGGTCCGATTCCACCATACAAGATTGTCTTAGCGAATATACAACGTCCGAGCTGTATCTATGCGGTGATGCAGTATGAGTAGCTATGTAAAATACCCATTCTATACGTATACTTCGTTATTTTACAGTAATAATGTGTGCGTTCATTTCATGGGATGAGTGAACAATGGCCGCGTATTTCCGAGTCAAGCCCTAGAGCAAACGCTGTCACAAGATTCACGACATGAGGCTGGCACTCACCCCGACAAGAGCAGTGACGATTACGTTATGTAAGTATTATGTAACTCGTAAACAGTCTATTGTTTAAGGGTGTATCTTAATAGCTCGTGCAACTTATCTCTTACATAAAACCTCTTTTGAAATGAATGCCGCAATATTTTTTACTTTTTCTATTTTAAAGACCTGATCCGGATCTATTTCGTTGCATGCTATAGTATCAGGGTACGTTGGAGCTGGAACCCCAAACCATCGACCTTAACGGGTAAGAATCCGTTTTTATTTTAAAATCTCTCTCTCTCATTATTCTATGAAATGACAATAACAAACATATCTCATTGACCTGGAAATATTAACAATAATAAATATCAATATCCTATGAAAATAATAATAATAATAAAGCGGGGCTTACAGTAATATTTTTTCTTTTAGGGGGAACCCGACGATATTACACGAACATATTTCCGATGATTGCGTAATCGTTCGTGAAAAGATGTCAGTTTTATTCTTTTACTTGTGTGTGTGTGTGTGTGTGTGTGTGTGTGTGTGTGTGTGTGTGTGTGTGATGAATAAACCGGGTATTTTCAACATTTTATTAATTAATAAAGCCGCGTTTCTTTTCTGTATTTATAAAAGGATATCTTTTGCATTTTATAACCTGATTGTACCACAGTTATCAATTTCATTTAGCGTATACGTCGCATTTTTGCGTAATATATATATATATATATATATATATATATATATATATATATATATATATACATATTACCAGTCAAAAGTATATTTCCACTGTTTTGCTGCTTAGGTCATGACAGAAACTTTAAATGTAAACTTAACAGATACAAGAGATTAATTTGCTTACCTGGCTTTCATATTGTATGCTTCAGTGCATCTGCCCTATGCAGTGTGTTGTAACACAGAGCTTCTTCAAAATATCCTTCAAAATGTGTTAATTTAAGTTTAGCATGCAACCTAAAATTAATGCCATTAGCTTTGCACTAAGGTCCAAAACCAGTTTAAAAGTCTTTACTGGGGTAGTGTGTGTTTCTTCAGGAGTATGTAAATACATGTGTTCGGTTATTAACATGCGCTGCAGGTCTTTATAAAAAATCCTTGCAGAGGAGCTGACTGTGTAGTTTATTTCTGTCTTTCAAAAGGCAAAAATGGGTGCCAAAGCTCAGTTAACAACAGAAAAAAGACAGTCGATTGTAACTTTGAGAAATGTGGGCCAATCACTAAGGCAAATTGTAAAAAATTAAAAGTTTCTTTGAATGCGGTTGCTTGTGACATTAAACGGTACGAAGAACCACAACAGATTCAGAGAAGTATATCTGAGTCACCAATCAGCGCAACAGACGCCTCAAAGCACCTGAAATCAAAGGCCAGCTGAACAACTCCAGAAGTACAACAGTTTCAACATCAACTGTTCAGAGAAGACTAAGAGAGGCAGGATTAGAAGGACGAACTGCAATAAAGAAACCAATGCTGAGACTCCAGAAGAAAAAAAAAATGCTAGCCTTGGCTAAAAAACACCAAAAATGGACTGTTGAGCAGTGGAAATTTGTCCATTGGACTGACGAATCAAAGTTCGAAGTTTTTGGATCAAAACGCAGAGTATTTGTGCGGTGCAGAGAGAGTGAAAGAATGACACAGTAGTGTGTTATGCCAACAGTGAAGCACGGTGGAGAAAGTGTGATGGTCTGGGGATGTTTTGCAGGGGAGCAAGTTGGAGATCTCCACAAAGTCACTGGAATACTGAACCAACGTGACTATCACAGCATTCTACAACGCCATGCCATCCCATCTGGACTGCGACTAGTTGGCCAACAGTTCATAATGCAGCAAGACAACGATCCTAAACACACTTCCAAGCTGTGTCAAAATTACCTGAAGCAGAAAGAACGGCAACGTCAGTTCACAGTTATGAAATGGCCAGCACAGTCTCTGGATCTGAACTCCGTCGAGCTAGTGTGAGATGAACTGGATCGACGAGTGAAAGTCAAACAGCCATCCAGTGCTCAGAAGCTCTGGGAACTCTTACAAGAGTGCTGACAGCAGCTTTCACCAGACTATTTTCTTTCTCTTGTTGAGCGCATGCCTCGAATTTGTTCTGCTGTAATTGCTACTAGAGGAAGCTATTTTGATGAGTCTAAAATTTAGACTTTGCTTTTGGTAAATTGTCCTGAGTTGTTATTTAACCTCTTTTGGACGACTGGGTCGAATTTGTACCGTTTCTATTACACGCACTTATAACTTAACCCTACAAAAAATTCAGTCGTTAAGAGGTTAAGTTCCCATGTTTGTACTTATGAATTTGTGTCATGATAACTTAGTTAATAAATAGAAAACTTTAAACAAAATTTGAAATTTATGAATATATCAGATTGTACTTAAACTTTTGACTGGTAGGCATATATATATATATATATATATATATATATATATATATATATATATTTAGGATAAAAAAGAAGACGTAGAGCAAAAATGTCATTATATTTGGCTGCAGCCGACGTTTCGGGCAACACTACCCATTTTCAAGGTCTAATAAATAAAAGCTAAAATTAATACATGACAAAAATATATGAATGGCGAGAATTAAAACTAATTTAAGGTACAAAATTAAAACTGTTCAAGAATAAAAATCAAAATTACAAAGCAGAAAACAGGCATAAGCCAAAATCAAATCAAAAATAGAAATTATATAAATGACAAAAATATACGAGTAATAAAAATAAAACTTAAAACTAAAAACATTCAAACGTAAAATAGTTAAAAAACTTTCCTAATAAAAAGTTAAACGAAATAAAAAGTTAAACGAAATAAAAAGTTAAACGAAATAAAAAGTTAAACGAAATAATTATAGTTTTTGCGATTATAATTACAAATTAAGTTCCATTCGCACTTTGGTGCATAGAGCTTATAATATTTGCCCGAACTTTGCCCTGCTTCATAATGAGTTTGAATTCCTTACTGATTTTTTCTTTAAAAATGGTTTTCCACGGGATCTTGTAGGAGGTATTATTGGTAAATTTCTTAATAATGCATATTCCCCCAACCTTATCCCAACGTATGATGTTCCTAAGAATTGTAAATATCTTGTTTTACCTGATCTCTACCATTTTAACACTTTTGTGAAAGAGCAATTGTTGAGTGTTGTGAAGAAACTTTATTTTCACACTGATTTTAAGGTTGCTTTTGTAAATTATAATACCCTTGGATGTTTTTTCCCATTTAAGAACAAAATCCCCCCCTGCGATGAGCTGTTCTGTTGTTTATTTGTTTACCTGCCATGGGTGTTCCCAGGGGAACTACGTAGGCAGTACAGTTCGTTCGTTGCAGGCGAGATTTTGCTCCCATATGGGTATTAGCCATATCGAAAAAGGAACCGTCTGCTATTAGAAATCAATCTGTCAAGTATAAGGTTGACATTTCTGTCAACAATTTTAAAATTCTTAAATCATTAAAATGCCCGTCCTCCCTCCGTATTTACGAATCTTTGTGTATTAAATTTTTGAACTCCAGTTTAAATATTGATTCTACCTGTTACCCCCTTTATATTAATTAGAATACCTACTTACTAAAAAAAAACTTCCCGTGTGACCTTGTCTCCTTTTCGCATCAGTTTTCTGTGGCTGTCAAGTGAGCATGGTATGTTTGGTTTACTCTTGTGGTTTTTCGTTTAACTTTTTATTTCGTTTAACTTTTTATTTCGTTTAACTTTTTATTTCGTTTAGCTTTTTATTTCGTTTAGCTTTTTATTTTGCTTAACTTTTTATTTCGTTTAACTTTTTATTTCGTTTAACTTTTTATTTCGTTTAACTTTTTATTAATAAAGTTTTTTAACAATTTTACGTTTGAATGTTTTTAGTTTTAAGTTTTATTTTTATCACACGTATAGTTTTGTCATTTATATAATTTCTATTTTTTATTTGATTTTGGCTTCGTAATTTTAATTTTTATTCTTGAACAGTTTTAATTTTGTACTTTAAATTAGTTTTAGTTCTTGACATTCATATATTTTTGTCATGTATTAATTTTAGCTTTTATTTATTAGGCCTTGAAAGTGGTTAGAGTTGCCCGAAACGTCGGCTGCAGCCAAATATAATGACTTTTTTCCTCTACGTCTTCGTTTTTATCCTAAATCTAAAAATACGTCTCGTTAGGAGGGATCCTATTTCATATGTGTGTATATATATATATATATATATATATATATATATATATATAATATATATATATTATATATATATATGTGTGTGTGTGTGTGTGTAAAAATGAAAAATGAATATTTCTTATATAATTCGTATATTATATAATCCTGTATATTCTTATATATTTATATTTATATAAATCCTTATATTCATTACAATCTTTATATCTATTATATTCATACTGTTCTTATATTTATATAATCTTTATATTCAAATATTCATGTTTACATGAGGATCAAACTCGCATAATGCAAATTTGGATGTCTTTAGTATTCAATGTATGGTAAATTCTTTAACATAATATTATTATTCGACCATATTCATCCATACGTCCATATCTTATCTTGACCGTTATCTTTTATTAACTGTATTAATTATTCATGCATCGACCTACCTCTTGTCTACCTATTGTCTACTTATGCCTTATCAACCTATCAGTCCATGTTTACTCGTGTCAGTCTCTATTACGCACACAACTTATTGTGTGATTACCGACATGTGTATAATACTTATGCACTCGTACATGTCCGCTGAGAGTCATGATTACGTACATGATCATGATTACGTACATGTAAATACGGCCAGATGTATTCTTTTCATGTTTTCTTTAAATTATTTAACCTCTCGAAAGATACTCGTTCATGCTGACGCAAGTGTTCTAATTCCGATGACGACACCAAAAAAGGGCATCTGAAACGAAATCTCCTTTCTTGCTTGCTTCTAATCCGAAAACATCAGTATGTGTGTTGTGTTATTTATATATATATATATATATATATATATATATATATATATATATATATATATAATATATATATATATACCGTAAGTGCCGAAGCTGTACTTTATATTATATTCCTAACATCCTAATTGTCTATGAGTATGAAATACTGTAAAACTATAATTAACTGTTTAATTGTAATTGACTGTAATAATTTAATATGATGTAATTAATGTACTTTAATGAAACTGCAATTAACGATAATAAGCGAATGTGAATTAATTGGTAATTATAATCATAGTTGTAATAAACCAAAATTACAATGTACTCAGTGATGTACTTGGGATTGTACTCAATGTAAAACTCCGACATTATGTCGCCATTTAGGTATGTATACTGCGATATTATTATTATTATTTTTTGTTTTTTACTTTTTCGTTTTATTTTGGAATCTTTCAAAACACTGATGTGAGTTCAAATCATACTTAACGTCCAAGAACTGTTTAGATCTCCAGTTAAAGGGGGAACTTAACCTTCAACTGCACTCTACCAAATTTAGACTTATTTAATTCTTGTATTGAAAATTCAATCACTTCTGTCTTAGCAGCCCTTCAGCGAGGAGGCCGGAGCCCTCCTCGAGGAGGCCGAGGGCCTCCTCACTTTTAAATTCTGGCCTGAGCCATGGTCAAAAGAGGTCGAACCTCTCCCCCTGTAAAAGTCTAATCTAACTTCGAGGCTGAGCATTACCTGTACATTTTAGCAATAAATTACAGTAAAAGAAAATTTTTAGCTTCTCCTTCGAGCCTTGCTCTCTTCAGAGAACTCAGTCAATAAAGTAGAGAAAATAATTTCCCGATACGTTATAAGGAAAATCGGGAAACCTTCAGAGAATTTAGTAAGCCTCCCAGAATTCTCCGAACCACTATAGAAGAACTCGGAGAGACCAGAACCAGAACCAGACCAGACCAGAACCCCCGTCGATTTCGAACCAACCAAGGCCATAGACAGAGGGGTTAACATATATATATATATATATAAGTATAATATATATATAGTTTGAAGAGCTTTTAAATTAAATGCAAGATACTTTTAATTTTTTTATTTTAAAGGTCTGATGCGGATCTGCTTCGTTATATGTTACAGTTTGAACAAACGTTGGAAGCTCAAACTGTTGATCTTACCGGATAAGAATCCGTTTTTATTTTAAAAATTTCTCTCTCTCTCTCTCTCTCTCTCTCTCTCTCATTATTCTGTAAAATAATAATAATGACAAACATCTCTCTCATTAGCCTGTGAAATAATAAAAATAACAAATATCTGTCTCACTGTTCTGTGAAATAATAACAATAAAACATCTCTCTCGCTTTATTCTGTGAAAATAATAAAGGGTACGGTAGCTTATAGTAATATTTTATCTTTTAGGAACGACTCGGTGGCATTCCGCGAATATATTTTCTGGGAATGTGCGATCGTGGTGAAACGGTAAGTTTCTTTATTCTTTTTTTCATGTACGTCTGTGTGGATCAAGGTAAGAATAACCCAAGTATTTTCAACATTTTATTAAATAACAAAACCAATGGTAACATTTTAAGTATATTTATAAATTAATGCATAATTCCGTTTACTGTATACAACACATTTTTAACGTAATATTGGCTTCAATGTTTTATCGTGCATATTGAAGTGACAATAATTCTTTACACATTATATATAGAGTTTAGAAGATATAAAACTAGGTGCATGATTTTTTATTACACTGATATAAATTAACTGTAGCGCAATTTTAACACACAAGTCTCCCTTATTCCTACTGTACATGGTGTATATATATATATATATATACAGGGTGTCCGAGAATTATCTGTACAATTTTTGGCTGTTATTTAAAGTCAACCATGAAGTGTAGAAATTCCAGTGTTGTCCCATTTTACAGAGAATCTCATTAAGTTTTTTCTGATACCAAGTTTTGACAAGTTTTTTAGAAATTCCAGTGTCCGAACATTATCTCTACAATTTCATCTTTTAATAAAATTCTTGATAACACACGTAAAATTCTTAAACAAGATTATTTAGAATCTGTATTTTCAAAAGTTTCTTTTATTAAAGTAACGTTGTTACAAACATTCGATATGTGCACCATTAGTGATTCGCAAAACATCCAATCGATACTCCAAATGTTGCCATGTACGCTGCAGCATATCCACATCAATTCGCTCAATAGCAGCTGTGATTCTTGCTTTTAAATGATCAATGTCTGTCACCCGCGTACATTTCTAAAAAACTTGTCAAAACGTGATATCAGAAAAAACTTAATGAGATTCTCTGTAAAATGGGACAACACTGGAATTTCTACACTTCATGGTTGACGTTTAATAACAGCCAAAAATTGTACAGATAATTCTCGGACACCCTGTAATATATATATATATATATATATACACACCCTGATGTTCTTATTTTATACAATACGCGTGTTTCCTTCACATATAAGGGGGAATCTCCTATCTCTCTAAACACGAGGTTATCATTACCCTCATAATCTAAGAAATCCAGCTTTTTTAAGAAATCAGAATAGCTGTTCCCACGAGCTAGAAATGAAATAAAGAGAGGCAATGATGTCCGCACACATTTGAGAAAATACTCTGATAACATTAGGGGTTCCACACGACTCGTGGTACACGTAACTGTTTTATAAACCCCATAATTACGGGAGTCGAGCCATAATTGTAGTGCTAAAGATTCATAACAATAGACACATTTTCTAACAAACATCCCGAACCAATGGGTACCCGTGCTACCAAGGGAGCCGGTGTTTACTATAAATGTAAATGCGGCATTTTTTTCGTAATCGGTTGTTTCAAATTTTCATTTTTTGTACAAGTCCCGATGTATATGTTTCGCGTGAAGTAATCCTGCATCATAACCTCGCATATCGTCATTTCATCCATTATTTTTTAAAATTCACCAGATACACTTCTGAAGCGGTCAATGTCGATGATACCCTGACTTTCCGAGTAAAACAGTACACTTATCGTGTTGGCTTATGCTTCACCAAATTCAAACTTACACTAAGAGTGCCATGCAACTGGGGGTTCAGATGTGTGCTCACGCTGCCACAGTGATCAGCCGATAGATCAAAAACAAACAATGTGCTTCCATTTATAAACTCGTCTATAGTGACACCCGAGCCAAACACATCACACCCATTAATATCACGGAACAGTTTGTGATATGCCCGTGAACATAAAGAACACTCGGTGTCTGTAGAGTAATTCACTTCCAAAGCTCCCTCAACAGATGCGCCATTAACCCTTTCACTGTCTAGCGGCTTTTCATTGTATATCCCCATACGTTTTTATGTTTATCAAGAGTAGGCATATGCATAGATACAATTTTTTTTTACCAGTATTTATGTAATTTTATTCAAAAGATCATAGGCTAAAAAAAAAAGAGTATCATATATGATACTCAGGCGTGTCATTAATGTTATTTACGTCATACGCCTGAGTATCATTTCTGATACTCAGAGCAAATTTTCTACTGTACTGTACTAGTAAAACCCCAAAAGAAGAGTTATGGAAGAAACCCTCAAATAAAATTGTCCAGTCATTTAAAATGTTTTTTATTATTTCTTTGTATTAAAATTATCATAATGCAATTCGTAATAAATGCTATAAATTTATTTTTTTTGCAAAATGTGGTGCAATAAGCCATATTATTCAAAATGATGCAATCTTACAAAAGATGACACTTGTTCTTGAGAAATGTTGCGAAATAGGATATTTTGGAAAAATGTGGTGCAATAAGGTACATTCAAAATGATGCAATCTTACAAAAAATGACGCACTTGTTCTTGAGAAATGTTGCGCAATAGGATATTATATAAGTCGAGTGCTTTCTACTTTTTATTCATACCTTGTTCGAATTTCAAGTGCAATACATTTTAGCATCCTTATCTCAAATGGCCAAAAGGAAGCATACATCAGAAGAACTTGTTCGCATTCTAGATGACTACCATATTAGTAGTGATGAAGACTACATTCTTCAAGATTTTGGAGATAGTGAACAGAGTAGCGATGGAGAAGTTATACAGGATGAAATAACTTCAGCTTCATCATCTACAAGTGAAGAAGAAGATCAACCAAACATCTTAGGGAAGACTCTTTCAACTCAGCCTTTGCCAACTGTTAATCCAGTTGCATCCAACTGGACCTCGAACTTTTCACAGAAAATTCAATTGAATTTTGCTGGAAATTCTGGACTTCAAAAGAGAATTTCAGGAAGTAACATAACACCAATAATGATTTTTGAACAATTATTTGACAAAGACATTATTGAGCTAATGGTTACTGAAACAAATAGATATGCTGAGCAGTACCTTGCCAAAAAGAGACTTTCTCGCCAAGTACGGATGAGATCCTGGAAAAGTGTAACAGAAATTGAAAGGAAAAAGTTTCTCGGAATTATTATTATAACTGGACTTATTAAAATGGTCAATTTATAAAGAAATTATTAATTTTTCCTAAATAAAACATTTTTGTCTGCAAAATTTTTCATTTTCCTATTGTAAAGACTATTAAGAAAAGTAACAAATCACCAATCTTAGAAATAAATTAGTTACCCATAAAAAAGTATTCTTAGAGAATATTGAACTCCTCTCGAGCGTCTGGAAAGGTTTATCTCAGTCATTGATGTGCGCTTTGAATCATTAAGCTGAATTGAAATAACACTGGTGTGAATATCACATATGATACTCAGGCGTCTCGGCAAATCATACTGAATATCATATATGATACTCAGACAGTGAAAGGGTTAATATGTAACCTTCCGCTTTTCAAGCCGAAATTTTGGAATTTGAAAGCTGATTTCTTATACTCACCAACCATGGCGTTATGGTTGAACAAGCCGATAAGGCCACATTTTCTATCTGATTAGTAGTTACTCTACACCAGCCGTGACGATATGCGTTTTTAAAATCACGCGTCTCATTGGATATTTAACTGTATCTTTAAATAAGCGCTTCTCAATTTCCATCTGTTTGGTGGTAGATAGCCTCACGCGTCGAACTCTAGCATACGTATCTAAAATGTCTACAATAATAGGCTTTATAACATATCTCGGGGGCCGTACATGTAATTTTAATCCTCATTTCAACACCGTTCAAAAGCAGTTCATCTTCTGACAAAAAAATCAGAATGCCACCTTGTGTAGCAATCGTAAATTTTCTTTTTATTTATTTTTATTTAATTTATTTTTTACACTGTCCATTAATTGGAGGGTATAATACCCCTGAGCCGCCAAATGTGTGTCTTTTGCATCTCGTAAAGTTCAAAATAGTTTCTATGCTCTATAATGATGATAGCTAGCGCCAAGGTGAACCGTTAGTTTGGTTTAGGCACACATCACATTGACTTATCGACGTGTGTAGGAAGTTGTTTTCGGGGTATACTGCAAAACCCTCTTCACAGTCTGTGCCATCCGAGTGTGCAATTCTTAGTTAAGTGTAAAGAAACACGTATGAAGGATAAAAAAAATGACTCCCTGACGAAAAAATCACGAACTCTATAGGCGCCGTCGTTAACCCAATAGCGTTGAGAGGATGAATTTTAACGAATTTGGTCTCCACAATACTTGTTTGCGTTGGAGGCACATGAAAGAAGTTTAACTCGGATTTTCAGCACTCCGAACTGTGGGGGTGAATAAATGGGCCACAGCAACCGTTAATGCAGCCTTCCACTTCAGTTCTACAATTACGTATGAGAGGCAGTTGTATCAGATTTACCTTTTGTTTTTTCTTTCTTTTAAAACCCTCGCCGCGCATTTTTCCCTTCGCGTTTTCGACGATTTCATCCCATGTACGTCGTAAATGTTTTCTGAAATAAATGCAAAAAACTTCACTTTTCTACGTGAAGGTCAAAATATGATAATAAAAACCCACTCTAATAGACAGAGTTCATTTCCACAACAGTTTCGATGGCCACTGGCATCCTCTTCGGGTGGCTACAGAAATTCGAAGAGGATGCTAGTGGGCATCGAAACTGTTGTGGAAATACACTGTCTATTAGAGTGGGTTTTTATAATCATGTTTCCTGAAAGTTTCTTTGTTTGGTACCTGACATTATATTCTCAAATGTGTTAAGTCCTGATTGAAGGGCCTTCCTTTCCAAGATATTTGGGTCCACTTTTCAATAAGGGTACTTCTGTGCGCAGTATAGCCAAAAAATTTAACCGATGCTACTTCCACGCTGGTACCTCACCCATTGGAAGATGGATACTGGTTAGTAGATTAGGTGCAACTTTGACATAATGAGGCTTATCATCTGTAATGCTCAAACTCTTACCTTATGATCGGGAATGTGCACAAGCATAACAAACGAGCCTGGGTATTTCCAAGAAATTGGTGGTCCACGAGATTACTGTAAACATATCACATGCCCGGGGGAGGGCATGTGTTATGTTTACAGTAATATCAGTAACTTACAGTAATTTCAGTAATTTTAGTTGGTACAATAAGCTGAATAATTCATGCTGACTCGTGAAAAGTGTCTCTTTGGAAGGCCGCGCCATACTTGCCTTCAGGTATAATTTTAAACAGTTCGTTGTACTTAATATTTCTACTAGCTGTTGATTTTAACAACAAAGTATGGGCCGGTGTCGTTGTTTACGACTTCAAAAAGTAAATCGGTGGTGAGGCTTCACCTTTCCAGACTCCCATTTAAAGCCCTCACAATATCCTCGGCTGTGTCATAATGCCCAGGGCCTAGTGTTACTTTTGTACTGTAGTACTACAACTCGCTGCTCCCGGCTGAACGCATAGTATCATGAAAAGTCACGCCAATTTTTTCACACTCATCGAGTCTTCTAAGAATCAGAAAAACGGCCTCTTTCTTCTCAATACTTAAAAACTTGGCGACAACTGAAATTCACACAAGCCGACCTCGTATGATTCACGCTCCAAATCGATAGGTCCATGCAGTTCTGTTATAAACCTGGACAGGTTGTTGTCCGGATGCATGCCCAAAGAGGAAGAAAAGGGTAGTGACGAAGAAGTGATTAGGCATCATTTTGTGTACTACTTAAGTTTCATTACTGCTTGAGCTTATATATAGGAGTTGAAGCTTTCAGGGTACCCTAGCCACATCACCAGATACATCTTTCTTTTCCCTGTACCTTTACTTCCTAAAATTTTCTCAATTTTAAACACTTTTTTACCTAAATTAAACGCCACTGTCTGTACCTCCTAGCCATAAAAGCCCCCCCCGAACTTCTTCACCATTCAAATCTTCAACGTAATACATCATCACATCGTTTTAGACCTCATAGATCTAATTTTTTAAATCTTCTGAGTCCACCGTTGCTCAAAGCCTTTCGCGAACTTATTTCCCGCTCGTGACAGTCTTACATAATCATTGATTTTGAAACGCGCTAAGCGTGGTGGTGCTCTACGGTTATCTTTTCTCACTTTAGGCTCTATATGGGGGTCTCTTTTTAAAAGCTCGTTAGGAGATGTTCCAATCATGCGATGGCGTGAGCGGTTGTAGGATGAAGCCAGCGACTACAGAATATCTATATATATCTGAATGTGTTTTTATGTGTGAAATAACGATGCATACGTTCCTTTTTGGTACGCTGAACTCTTCCGGCTAAAGATGCCTTATGTATAGAATTGCACTTGTAGTAACTCATGTTAAATTCCGTTAACATGTCCTGGAATGCTCGGCCTATAAATTCTTTGCCCAAATCTGTTCAAAAGTAGCCAGGAATCCTGTTTTCTTTCAACATCAACGCCTTTGTGGCTTTAGCAACTGTTTCAGGCAATTTATTTTTCAGTGACATTAGCCATAAGTATTTAGAGAACATGTCTATTATAAACAAAATATACCTATACCCGTTATTATACACTGAATACCTCTGCCTGTCTGTTAAATCTCCATGCCAAATATAATCAACCGAGGCTACTATTGTCTTTGCAGTTTTAAACCTTCTTCTCACCGGTTTATATAGTGTATAAGCACCCTACTCACGCAAAAACCTCTCAACATCTTTTTTCTCTACTCCCTCATTATAAACGCCTCTGTACAATCTATTAACACCCCCGTAGGAGGCTGCATTAGAAATGTCTTAATAACTTTTTCTTTATATGTTAGCCATTTGGTATTTTAGAGCCGCGTGAGAAGGGTTGTGCGTTGGTGCTTGGTCTCTTCTTCCTCTTCAGAGATGATACCGCCGGGGGCGAAGGGAAGGTGTGTTCAGCTGTGTTATATGCGTTGCTTCCCTCAAGTCTTTTAACCTGTTCTGTTTACCTATCAATGTTTTTGGGATGATCATTTGCTGTAGTCTAGCTTTAATATATCCCCATCCTGTTGGTGCAGGTCTATCCCACTTTCTCACCAAATCATGTAGGATATCAATGATGTTCGAGCGATGTACCTTTGACCATTTAACAACAACCTCACCTGTATCGGACCAATGTATATTGGGGGTCCTTACTCAATAGATTATAAAGACTTAGCCTTTTATTCCTCAATGTATGAGGTAGACTACGTTTTAACACATATTCGAGGTATTGCGAGCCCGCTCCGTTGTTCTGTGGTTGTTCGTCTCTAGCCTTGGCCCCAGGTCCTATGCCGCCACGCTCAACATCATCAGTGCTATGGCTGATAACTATGGGGACCTCGGCCGGCTTCTTATAATATTCGAGCTCTTGAAGAAATTTTTGTAGAGCTTCTTGATACAAAATTCTTTTCTCGTCAGGGGGCTTCTCGATGTTTAATAGATTTACCAATTCATTCTCCATTCTTTTAAGCCTATTTTTACCAGGTTATATTACTGATTCCTGGTTCTTTGTATTTTGTACATCTCGTGTGGAATCACGACTACTTTCTTCATTATACTATTATACTGGAGAATAAAGACCCCAAAACTGTAAACAAGATGGGGAGGAACGATCCGCCTGTTTGCACTATGATTCGCCTTTTCTTTCCTACACTCTATTTTTTACGAGAGAGTGCGCTTGTGACGACGTGCGCTTGTAACGACGGAAGCGCGACTTCTGAGTGGCCTTCATTGGTACATTGCATTTTATAACGTTAAGGCAGATTTCAGGTATGCATTTTAAAAAGTCTGGGTCAATATTTTTAACAAACATGCGTTGGAGAGTGTACGGCAATCGTTGGTAGATTTTTATTAATTCACGATATTTCTTTAACCTCTGTCATTCTGCGATGTATACCGTTTCAGCCTCGTTCGGGAATATATTCGTTCTTAAAAGCACCGTAAACGTGTTTCGCGGTGACTGTCACCAACCAAATATCCGTAACGTTGACTTGTAACTTCTTTAAAAACTTCCAAAAACTCCTTACGCTGATTCGGGAACCTCTGACAGGCTAATACCCCAATTTGTGCTACATCTGTACGTTGTGCGAATAAGATTAGATATTGTGTATTTAGCGATACATCACGCATGTATCTATTCTTGAAAAACAGGTTTTGATTGATGAAGAACACGCTTATATTAAGATTGTGGGAGACCGCTGTAAATGTCTCGGCAAACGTTTTATCCATTTCTAACATGAGATCGTCAATTACAATAACCGTGTGCTCATTACCCTTTATAGAACTAACATCATAAACGCCTTTGTGGAACAAAATATCATCTTGGTATTCGTTGAATACAGCTTGGATGTTAAATAGTACCATATGACTTTGTGCACAAAATTTGAGAACAGATCGTCCTTATCTTTAATGATTTTAAGCATAAACAGTTTTACACACCTGTAAGACCGGATATAATGCATGGAGAAGGGCATGTGAACCTGAATTTTTCTACAGAATCCATCTCTAACACGACACACTCCTAAGTGGAACTTTTACAAAATATAATAAAATTTTAAGTGTTGCATCCTTATATTCTACACTCTTGTTTTTCTTCTTCCCCAGAACCGTGAATGATGACAAGGATGAGGTAATGTACCAGCAACATGTCCCCATTATAAATATTGCTGATGATGGTGACGATAGTGTAGTTGAGACTACAGACTCCAACCCCGCCAGCGAACCATCAGCAGTGACAAACGTAGCACCTCCACTCGTCAATTCGAGAAGAAATCGGGGGCATGACAACATCGGTGAAACACCTTCCACGTCAAAGCGCATAAAATCGTTGACCGTTAGAGGCACAGTAATAGAACCGCAACCCTCCACGTCTTACGGTACGCCCCCTTCAGTAGTACCATCTACAATTAAAACTAAAAATGTACCTACTTATAACCATTCAATACCGTCCTTGCCCTCCACCTCGACTGCAACGCAACAACCTGTAGACAGTAGCATATCATTCGAACTACTGTAGTACGCAGCGTCACCACCACCCCATCCCTGACTAGAAACCGATACGTAGTCAGGATCGTCCCCGAGTCATGTATAGTAACGGCTTTGAACACGGACTGCGTCGCATGCATGGTTGAACGTATTGTGGAGTTTGCCCTTCAGAGCAGTGAGGGAAGTGAAGCCAAGACGCGACTGGCCCTCGGGTTCGGGTCAGATAATAGTGATGGAGACGAATTTTGGGTAGTAATAACCTACAGACGTCTGGCCGCTGTAGATGTAGAGTACATTTTGGGACGTATAATGCAGGTCTCTCAAAGCGGCACCGAGCTTAATTTGGAGAATTTCACGATTGATATAGATCACGTCTTCCGACCTGTAGGTCACAGCGCAACGCCTTATACTCTTAACTTTAACAGTTACCAGATATACAAAAGACACTGCTTTCAATCGTTGTTGCGGCTTTATAGCATTAGTCTTGGCTATATGTTTACTGTGGTAAATACAGCTGCCCAAAAAATTTGGATGCCTACGGTAGTGGAGCGTGCACGTAAACTGGCTGCAGAGTGTAGACTTGATTTTGACTGTGATATGGGCCCTTAAAAGCTACGAAGGGGACTGCAGGAAGTGGGTGTACGTATAGTTATGTTTGGATTGGATGATAGCCGTAGGACTATGTATGTTTCTAAATACAGTGTGAGAGAACGTACAAAGCCTCTACTTATTTTAGGCTTGTCTGGGACAACGTATCCACCCATCCGTAATATAAGAGCACTTTACGCGAGTTACAATAAAAGCCGAAAATATGGAAGACATCACGATTACTGTAAGGGTTGTCTCGAGTTTACGAGTGATCTGTTGAGGCATTGTAAGGAGTACCACATGGTTTGCAACCAGTGTAAAAGCCCCAGGTGTGAAGGTCGTGTAGTTGAAACTAAGAAGCGTGATTGTAAGGTATGTAAGCGCATGTTTTTCAATAATACCTGTTTTGGAATCCATAAATCAAATGGCACGTGTAGGAAAATGTGAATTTGCGAGTGTGGTATATTTATACAATGGACAACTGGTGGAAATTCGAGCACAAATGCGATGAAATTCACTGTTCTACTTGCCATGAAGAATATAAGGCGGATGGTGTAAAGCACGTATGTTATATGAAAGATACGAAACCTAAAAATAAACCCTGTATAACCGTGTATTATGACATAGAAACTTACACAAATCCCGAAACAAAAGAGGTTATCCCTCATTTACTCGTAAGTCAGACTATTTGTGATAGATGTATGAACATGAATGTCGCAAATGTGGTAAGCGGACAAACATTTTTAAGATGTCTGCAAGAGATTCTCCTCTGAAACTGTCTGTGAACTATATTGTCAAGCTAGCGGACCACTTCAAAAAATAACTATATTCTTGCCCATAACGATGCAAAGTTTGACACGCAGTTCCTTTATAAAGAGCTGCTTGAGCATAAGTCCTCAGAGAAATTCACTGGTGATCCCTTGAAAAGAGGGAACAAACTTGTACAGATGCAGACAAAAGAAACTGTTCAGTTTAAAGTCAATAACGCCCTTATCATCACACGAAACCGTTTCATTCTCGACTCGACAGAATGTTTGAGGTCGTCGGCTTCCGCAAACTAAAACCTATATTAGACGCACGTGTTGCTGATATGTGTTATTTTAACACGGTACTTGAAGACGCGTACACGGCCCTGCTCGATTTTACCAAGTGTAGGGACGAACAAGGCGAGAATTGTTTGGAACCGGATGCGTATTTAGAAGGCACAGACGCCTCGAAATATCATGAACTTTAGTACAAAGGACTTGAGCGGTACAGACCTGAACTCACTTTCACTGTTCACCCTGAAGAATTATTTCTTTATATAAGACGCAGTTGTTGGCACGATTTAGAAGATTACTTCAATTGCCGATATGAGTTGCGAAGAAGATTTTACGGTTGAAAAGCTCGGCTCGGAACGAATAAACCCCCGTTTGGAAAGGGGTGTTTATAAACTTGGAATTTAATGATGATGTTGCGGCAAACGATGCCATCTTTGTGCGTGCTTTTGACTGTATTCTATCCGCGTTTAAAGAGCGTGATATTTTCACTCTCAATTGTAAAGTGGGTACAAAAATGGTGTTAAACGAGGTGAAAGTCCATTATATTGAATATAGACATCCACATACTTTGAGTAGTGAATTAATGTTAAATCGTATTTATTGTGTAGTAAAAAGCAATGGGAATTTAACTGTAGACTCGATTACGTGTGAGTTTAGTATTTTATTTAAGCGTGGTGTGTATTTTGATGTATATATATATATATATATATATATATATATATATATATATATATATATATATATATATATATATATGTCTACGGTCCAAAACGAGTTCGTCTCTGACGAATTGCGTTCTAATGTTAAACCCAAAATTCCTTAGTCCTCACATCACAGAGTGTGCAATCTTTCATATGCTGAGTAACCCCATGTAATCCGGAGTAACCCCATGTAATCCGGAGTAACCTTATGTAATCGGGAGTAATAACCCCTTGTAATCCCATGTAATCTCAAAATAAATCATTAAATGGACACATATATGAAAATATGTTCATTGCATGAATCTTCGATTCCCCACCTCCGACATCGTCAACAACACGCCATGTAAGGCGAGCGTCTATAAACATCATTTTTTTTTTTCATTTTTTGATTAGTTAAATTTTACTAAAATTCTTTTACCATTCCCATAGATAAAGAACAATTGTGTCAACCTATATACCGCCCATCTTCTCTTATCCTAATCCAATTACACGCCAAATTTTTGCTGCCTCTGATCAATATTTATCCTATTCTACAAAATCACTTAAATTTATTTTTTCGAATATAAAATTCAGTTGCACTCTGTAATTTCCCTTCCAACCGATTCCTTTTTGTAGAGGCTTAACTCTACCTTAACGCCGCCATCCTGGTGCCTCCAGGCCCTACAATTATGCTTTATTATCAAACGAAAAATGTAGACTTTGCAGAAACTATTTCAATCTTGATTGGTTTACCCCCGGAACTCCCCAGAGTAAATATTTCCAGTCGCGGCTGTAAATTGATTTTACCTCCGCCCAATCTGAATGTAAAGAACTATCATAGGCGTTTGCTGATAAACTCCGCCTACCCCGAGCTCTTAAAATCCCTGAGAGCGCCGATAACGGGGTTTTTTGCTCTCTTGTTGTACTTCCAACCAGGCAGGCTCTGTGATTGATTGTGCTGTGGCACTACCTCCTCTTAATCTAATTAAACTCCTTTATAAGTAATGTAGAAATGAATGTAGAAAAGACAGAAGTATTAAGTGTATGTCGAAGAGAAGGAGAATTTGGAGTTGAAATAGGAAATAAGGAAAGAAGAAATGTTGAAAAATTTAAATATTTAGGGAGTATGTTTACTAAAGAAAGTGGTAATATGCAAGAAATAACTGAAAGAATTGAAAAGTTTAGTAAAAATGTCGGAATGTTATACCCGCTACTGAGAGATGAACATATGCCCCTTGGGACTAAGAAAATAATCTTCGAAACAGTTTTAACACCAATACTGATTTATGGGTCAGAACACTGGAAAATGCGCATGGCGGGTCGAGCAGAATTCAGGCGATAGAAATGAGACCGTTGAGGACTATTCTGAGTAAGACGCGAAGAGATAGAATAAAAAATGAAGAAATAAGAGCCAATGTGGGAGTAACGCTGATTTGAGAAATATCGACGCTGCCAAAATGAGATGGTTGGGCCACTTGGAGAGAATGGAGGCGGGGAGAATAGCGAGGAGGTGCTGGGAGTGGAGACCAGGGAATGGCAGAAGACCGCGGGGGAAACCGAGAAGGAGATGGAGGGACGAAGTGGAGGAGAGCTTGCGAAGATACGACTTGCTCAGCATGCAAGAACTCGGGGAAACGGAAGTGCTGCTGCACAGGGCGGAGTGGCGAAGGAGGCTGGCTCCACTGACAGGCTAACTAGCCTACCTGGGACTTTGACGCCGATTGTATTTGAGAAAAAATAGTGTAATTTGTTTATTATGCTTCTTTACTAATTTTAAGATTTTTATATTAAGCTTCACATTACGTATTCGTTAAATTTCACTTCTTAAATTTAACCAAATTTATCTTTTCCCATTAAAAGATTGTGAAAGTGAAGGGAATTAATAAAACCCCTGTCGTAGTGAACTTCGTTGTTTCCATTCACCGTGAAACTCATAGATACAGTACCTACCTTGCTTCGTGAAAAGGAATCAGGCTAAGCACTCTGTGGTAACCTTCCGAAACTTTACAACCAATCGAGGTACGAGTGGTAAGTAGAAACAGAAATACCCGGCAAGAAGTGTGAGCCTGGTGCGTCATTAGCGTCGACGTTAAGCGTGACCCCAAAGAGTTTTCTTCGGAGTTCTCGTAACACATGAGTGACGTTGTCGAGCATACTCCAGATACAACCCCGACTCCAAACGAAGAGACCACCTCCGGAATTCGAGTCCATCGTCATCACCCACGTTCAAGCGGCACAATAAAACCCGCTCGACACACACACACACACACACACACACACACATATATATACACATTTAACTGCAATGACCACGCAGTATATTAATGTATAGAAACGACGTAAGTATAAAGGAGCATTCTGCACACGAGGAAGAGAAATAACGAATAAATGGAAAATGAGGTGAACCGCCCGGGAATCGAACCAAGGATCTTCCGATTGCAAGTCAAATGCGCTATCCATTACACCACGGGCCTCGATCAGTCATAAGTCGAAATTCTCCTACATAGGGCAGAAACCAATGCCCTGAGAGGGCACCCTCGCAAATCGTGAATATGTACATTTAACTGCAATGACCACGCAGTATATTAATGTATAGAAACGACGTAAGTATAGAGGAGCGTTCTGCACACGAGGAAGAGAAATAACGAACAAATGAAAAATGAGGTGAACCGCCCGGGAATCGAACCCAGGATCTTCCGATTGCCGGTCAGATGCGCTATCCATTACACCACGGGCCTCGATCAGTCATAAGTCGAAATTCTCCTACATAGGGCGTGTGCAGAACGCTCCTCTATACTTACGTCGTTTCTATACATTAATATACTGCGTGGTCATTACAGTTAAATGTACATATTCACGATTTGCGAGGGTGCCCTCTCAGGGCATTGATTTCTGCCCTATGTAGGAGAATTTCGACTTGTGACTGATCGAGGCCCGTGGTGTAATGTATAGCGCATCTGACCGGCAATCGGAAGATCCTGGGTTCGATTCCAGGGCGGTTCACCTCATTTTTCATTTGTTCGTTATTTCTCTTCCTCGTGTGCAGAACGCTCCTCTATACTTACGTCGTTTCTATACATTAATATACTGCGTGGTCATTGCAGTTAAATGTATATATTCACGATTTGCGAGGGTTCCCTCTCAGGGCATTGGTTTCTGCCCTATGTAGGAGAATTTCGACTTATGACTGATCGAGGCCCGTGGTGTAATGGATAGCGCATCTGACCGGCAATCGGAAGATCCTGGGTTCGATTCCCGGGCTGTTCACCTCATTTTTCATTTGTTCGTTATTTCTCTTCCTCGTGTGCAGAATAGGGCGGAGTGAAAAACTCATTTTTCGAATTTTCAAATTGGCTAGTGTGGAAAATGTGTGGAGTAGTGAGGAAATAAGCTGGTATAAATTTAAAATCATAACATTAATATCTTCAGGGGTCACAATGACCTTCAATATTGAAAAAAATTGAAAAAAGCAGATTTTAACCAATAATTACAGAAGAGTCCACGATGCACAATAGACAAGAATTTATTCACACTTGTATAAAAATAGCTCAGTCAACCTTTAAAAAAAGTTTCTATTCTCTAAAAACAGTTTTCTATAGTCAGCTCACTCAGCTGTCACGTGAGTACCTCGGTTCAGTGTAGCTGTCGCTCTCGTAGCAGGTGGGTGTTCTGTTGTTGGCGTTACTCAGATAGTCTAAACTATATTTCTTATATATTTTGCATTTCTGTATTGTGTTGCCCTAAGTTTGCCATGTACTATTAACTGAAATTAACGTATAATTGATATTAGCTCTTTCTTTTTCAGATTTGTATACTTTCAAAATGTCTCGAGTTTGTGCAAAATCAACCAGGGCCTCAACGAAGGAGTTTTTAAATATTACTTGTTTGTAAGAAACGATTTGAAACAGAATACTAATAAAGATCCTTCAATATCTCAAATATTAGAACAAGTTGTTGATAAATTGAAAACAACTTGGGAAAGTGCTTCCGTCCCAATTCTGTCAGACAGGCGAATTGAAACAATGTTCAGAAGCTACCACGAAAAGTATCGTGTCATTATGAAGCCATACCAAAGCAGAAAAAATTCTGAAGCTTACAAAGCAAAGATTGATATGTTCAAAAAAGAAGCACGCACGAAACTTTTTGACATTGCAGCGTGCAAGTGCAAAGTACTAACACAATGTTCTTGTCCCAAAGAAAAAACGGTTCCAAAGGAAGAAGTGACGTTCCTCTTAGATCAAAGGAGTGAAAGAAAACTGTTTATTGATAGAGTAGATATTACACTCTCAAAGAAAAAAGCATCTACGTTGCTAAGAAAGCAAAAAGAAGCTGTGAGGCTCACCAAAGAATCTTCACAGGAGAAATTGCAGGATACAAATGTTGAATTATCATCATCGACATCAAATAGTGAAAGTGAATCTGGCGAAATATCAGACGATACATTTCCAGAGCCAGTTAGCTCGAAGAGAAAGCTCGAACAACCTGAAGAACAATTATTCAAGAAAAGGAAAACTACAAATCTACCTTCAGTGGCTACTGCTTGTGACAGGACTGCAGTTTCAGATCGAGCTGCAGCATTCATTGTTAGTGCAGTATTGCAAGATATTGGAGAAGTTTCTATTGACAATACATCTGAAGTAGTGGATAGGAGTAAAATCAGAAGAGAAAGACAAAAGAAGAGATCAGAAATTATGAAAGATCAAAATCAGGTCCCAATCAGAGGAATCTATTTTGATGGTCGAAAAGATTCTACACTCTTCCAAGAAAAAAAAGAGTCCAAAGTATATCAGAAGAAGGTAACAGAAGAACATATCACTTTAGTGAGAGAACCTGGTTCAGATTATTTGGGCCATTATTCTGTGAATTCTGGATCAGCTGAAGAAATATGTAAAGGAATGTTTGAGTATATTGGAAATAATGACATGAACCTGGAAAACCTTGTTGCAATTGGATGCGATGGTGCAGCAGTCAACACTGGAGAAAAGGGAGGCGTTGTAAGGCTTATAGAATTGAAGCTGAAGAAGCCAGTTCAACATTTAGTGTGCCAGCTCCATGCCAATGAATTGCCATTACGCCATTTAGTTGCAAAGCTGGATGGAAAAACATCTGGCCCCCGCGGATTCCCCGGTCCTATTGGCAGGGAATTAGAGAACTGTGAGAGTCTTCCTATTGTCGAGTTTGAAAGGATTGATGCTGAGGAACCAACTGTAGACTGTGAAGATCTTAGCACCGACCAAAAATATCTAATTGATATTCATCAGGCCATAACAAAGGGATATTGCTCATCGTAGTCCAGGCAAAATGGCACATTCACGATGGCTGACTACAGCAAATCGTTTGCTTCGTCTATACGTTTCAACTGTAAGTCCATCTGAGAACCTCATGAACATTGCTTCTTTTATAATGAAGGTCTACATCCCAATGTGGTTTTCTATTAAGCAAAGTACGTCTTTTGTCAATGGCTCAAAACATGTTTTCAAAACTATTGAACTAACAAGAACACTGAATGACGAAGTAAAGGATATTGTAAACCCTGTCATACAAAGAAATGCATTTTTTGCAAATCCAGAAAATATTCTAGCATCAATGATTCATGATGACCGCAGCGCCATAAGAGAATTAGCGTGGAGGCGAATAAAGAAAGCAAGGCAAACAAACAAGGAAAAAGTTGTGAGGCGTTTCACAGTACCTGTTATTCAATTTGAAGCTACTGATTATACTGATTTAATTAATTGGCAAAAATGCATTGTCACTGAACCACCTGTGACAAGACACCTGACAGAAAATGAGATTGAAGAATTCATAGAAAACAAGAGTACCCCTCCATTCGAGAAATTCCCTTGTCATACACAAGTAGTAGAAAGAATGGTAAAATTAGTGACTGAAGCATCATCAAAAGTATTTGGATTGAACGCGCGAGATGGCTTCATAAGATCAACACTTCAGTCACGTAAAAAATGCCATCATTCGAAAGTAAAGCTGAATATAAAGTTTAAATAAAACGTTAATAGAAAAAACATGCGCAAGGATGGGTGGTTGGGAGGGCATGGGTGGAGCTCGACACGCAGCCACCTCCTCGTGGTGAGTTCTGGATTATTTAGATCATTAATCAAAAGAACATTGATCTAAATAAACTAAGAGCTGCGTAATTCAGTAACTATTTTGGTAATTGGAACACTTAATATATAATAATAACAAGTAAGTTTCAGTTATTGTACTAATGCAGAATATAAGAAAATCATTATATTTCACTTTTTTCGACGGCTTTGTGGCACCTGAAGATATACTTTCGCAGGACTAATATTTATGCACAGTCATTATCTATAGCACCCACATATTTTCCGCACTAGCCATATTTGAATTTCGAAAAAACGTTTAAAAACCTCATTTTTCGATCCGCCCTAGTGCAGAACGCTCCTCTATACTTACGTCGTTTCTATACATTAATATACTGCGTGGTCATTGCAGTTAAAGGTACATATTCACGATTTGCCAGGGTTCCCTCTCAGGGCATTGGTTTCTGCCCTATGTAGGAGAATTTCGACTTATGACTGATCGAGGCCCGTGGTGTAATGGATAGCGCATCTGACCGGCAATCGGAAGATCCTGGGTTCGATTCCAGGGCGGTTCACCTCATTTTTCATTTGTTCGTTATTTCTCTTCCTCGTGTGCAGAACGCTCCTCTATACTTACGTCGTTTCTATACATTAATATACTGCGTGGTCATTGCAGTTAAATGTACATATTCACGATTTGCAAGGGTGCCCTCTCAGGGCATTGGTTTCTGCCCTATGTAGGAGAATTTCGACTTATGACTGATCGAGGCCCGTGGTGTATTGGATAGCGCATCTGACCGGCAATCGGAAGATCCTGGGTTCGATTCCCGGGCGGTTCACCTCATTTTTCATTTGTTCGTTATTTCTCTTCCTCGTGTGCAGAACGCTCCTCTATACTTACGTCGTTTCTATACATATATATATATATATATATATACGTATACGTTAACCATGTATTTTGTTGTATATAGATTTCTTCTGTGCTACCTCTATTATTTTTGAGGCGTTTATATAAATGTGTATTTTTGATGCGTGTATATATATGAAACGTGTATTGTATATAGATTTCAACTGTGCTATCTGTATTATTTTTGAGGCGTATATATAAGTGTGTATTTCCGATGCGTATATTTTAAACGTGTATTTTGTTGTATCTAGAATTCTTCTGTACTAGCTGTATTATTTTTGATGTGTGTATATATATATATATACCGGATGGCCCATAATTCAGGAACTATAGGAATAATTGTATTTTTTTTCTAGTAATTCTTGTATTTTCTAATAACGATTTTTTTCTTTACATTCTTTTTGATGAAAAAAAATCGAGTGGAGTGATATGTAGTGACATGGGTGGCCATTCGATAGGACCTCTTCGGCCAAGCCGTCTGTTGGGGAAAGTTTTATCAAGGTATTTGCGAACTTGCATGGCAAAATGAGGAGGGGCACCGTCTTGCTGAAAAAACATGCCACGTCGTTTGTTTATCGGTACGTCATCAAGGTAATCCACCAAAAAGAAAATAAAGAAAAAAAAACATTATTAGAAAGTACAAGAATTATTGGAAAAATACAATTATTCCTATGGTTCCTGAATTATGGGTACTCGGTATTTATATATGTATATATATGTTAAATATATATGTATATGTATATATGTTAAATAACACCGGTCTGCATGAAAATCGATTTCTTTATTTTGAGTTGTGATTCTGAAGCAGTTCGCTGCGCTGAATTAAAAAATGCTACCAGTTTTTTTCTATCACCCACATTTTTAAAGTTATTAGCAAAACAATTTTGGGGCGTTTTGTAATTTTTTTACCTTTTTTATCTTTAATTAATTTCGTTTTTTCATATTTTTCAGATAGATAATTCTAACATTACGTCTTTAAAATTTTAATAATAGCTTCTAGAGGTTGTACCCATAGTCCAGACATATTTTCTTATATTTGTGGTCGGTATGTTGTTGTAAAAGAAAGGACAAATGTAACGACCTTCATTAAGAGAGCTTATCATGCTTATTTTGGAATTAAATTAGGAGATCAAGACAAAAGTTGGGCTCCACACAAGGTTTGTCTTACGTGTGTTGCGGCACTAAGGAATTGGAGCAAAAGTAAAAAGAAAAGTTTGCCATTTGGGATCCCTATGGTATGGCGCGAGCCTAGAAACCATACCGACGACTGCTACTTCTTTTCTTGCAATGTTGAAGGTTATAATGCAAAGAATAAAGAGAGCCTTCAATACCCTAGTCTTCCATCTGCAATAAGGCCGGTACCGCATGGTCCAGAAGTTCCTATTCCCGGCCCTCCCGAGAGTCTGGATCAACACAATTCAGACTCTGATTCAGCTCCAAATCCAGACAATGATGATGTTTATGAACAGCCAACAGCTGACCGAGATCCTCCTAAACCATTAACCCAAGCCAAACTAAATGACTTAGTCAGGGATTTGAATCTGCCAAAGGACTCTGCAGAACTTTTGGGGTCTAGATTGCAGGAGAACACATACTTCGCTTGGTACAGAAATCGTGAGAAAGACTTCGTGCCTTTTTTCGAAGAAGATGGTCCCTTGGTATTTTGCAAGGACATCACAGGATTAGTGTGCAAGCTAGGCATCGAATACCAAACCAGTAACTGGAGGTTGTTTATAGATTCCTCTAAAACCAAGCTAAAAGGAGTGTTACTGCACAACGGTAACAAATATGCATCAATCCCAGTGGCCTCCTAGAGAGAATCTTACCCCAGGATCAAAGGACATTTTACATGAACATCTAGTTGAACCAAATAAAATCCTCCTACCACCCTTGCACATTAAGTTAGGCTTGATGAAGCAGTATGTCAAAGCATTGAATAGAGAACGTGAGTGTTTCAAGTACATTTGTTCAAAATATCCAAAGATTAGCTACGAGAAAATAAAGGAAGGTGTTTTTATTGGTCCTCAGATTAGAAAGTTAATGACAGACGGTCACTTCCTGAGCACAATGACCAATAAAGAAAAAAAAGCATGGCTTGGTTTCAAAGATGTTGAAAACTTCTTGGGAAACTACAAAAGCCAAAATTATGAAAGACTGGTGGAAAATATGCTTAAAAAGTTTTGCGCCTTAGGCTGCAACATGAGCCTGAAAGTTCACTTCTTATTTTCGCATCTTGACCGCTTTCCCGAAAATCTCGGAGATGTCAGTGAGGAGCAAGGGGAACGATTTCACCAGGACATCAAAACCATGGAAAGAAGATATCAAGGAAGATGGCATACAAATATGATGGCGGATTACTGCTGGTGTCTGCAAAGAGATCAGCCTAACGCAGAGCATAAGAAAACATCAAAGAAGCACCGGTTTAGTCGTCATTAGTCAGATCTACCTTCGTAGTCTTAAGTCTTTGGAATAAGTCCTGAAATGTTTGCAAGTAAAGAAGGTAAATATATTTTGTTTCTTTCAGTTATTTTTTTATTCTTTCATAAACAAGCAATATGCTTGTCCAAGAGCTAGGAGCTATTTAATTAGGTTTTACTCTATCACCTAAAGATTTCGTGCTACAAGGGGTGTTGTAATACCTCATCTGTCTCCAAATGTTAACCACCCATTGATGGGAGGGGAGAGAGTATTTTGCTGGGAACGGGACTGGTTGTTATACCGTGTGACCACAAAAATTGTCCCTGTTTTTAATCGCTTATTACTCAGTCATTATTGCAGCTTCACAAATGAATTAAAAAGCATTCGAAAGAGAACAGTTTAAAGTTTTAATTTATTCTACATGTGTTCAATGTGACGTCCCTGGACATTCTTACATTTCACACAACGGGAAAGGAAGTTATTTATTACATTTTCCAAAACGCTGCATTCAATGGACTGTACACTCTCTACCACCGCTTGCTTTAATTCTTCGATAGAGGATGGCTCTTGCCTGAATACTTTGTCCTTGACAAATCTCCAGAGAAAAAAGTCCAAAGGTGATAGATCGGGAGATCTTGCGGGCCAGGGAAACTGCGAGGGATGAGAAATGAATCTTTGTTCAAAAAATCTTGTTAAACATTCCAGTGATTGCCTAGTTGTGTGGGCTGTTGCTCCGTCTTGCTGAAACCACTTGTTACTGCAGTTTTCTTGTTCAAAAACAGTGTTCAGCATTTCTACATATCTTTCTGAAGTTACTGAAAGCGGTCTCCTTGTCTCTGGGTCCTCAAAAAAGTAAGGACCATAAACCTTGCTGCTACTCAAACCACACCAGACAGTAACTTTTGGTGAATGCAGAGGTTTCTCCAAGTGTATATTTGGCTTGTTTTGTGACCAACACCGGTAATTCTGTCTGTTGATGAACCCATTGAGATAGATGTGGCATTCATCACTGAATATTATGTCACTTAATCTTATCTGGTTTTGTTCAATTATTGTTTCAATGCGTTCACAAAACATCAAACGACGCTGGTAGTCTTGTTCGCTAAGTTGTTGCAAACACATAATTTTGAATGACTTCATTCTCAAATCCAACGTGATTATTTTCCGAATGCTCTCCCGTTTGATTCCTGTCACAGCTGATAGTCGTCTCACAGATTTCTTGTTGTCTGTTTCAAGCTGATTTGCGACTGAATCAATGTTTTCAGCGGTTCGCACACCTTTGCTGCGCCCAGAGTTGCCTTTATGCATGTTCTTGATTGAGCCGTGATGTTTCCATTTTGCGAAAATCCTGCGAATCGTTTTAGGATCTATGGTCCTTTGCTGACCGTATTGACCGTATTGTCGTCTGAAAGACCGTTGGGTGGCAACTACCGAGCCATGTTTGATCATCTCTTCTGCGATGAAAACACGTTGCATGTCCGACAAATAACCCATGATTGTGGTGGCTAAAACTGTCATTTTTTTATACAGTAAGTACTGATTTCGTATCCAGGATATCGAAAAAATTAAATAAAACTTTTAAATATTCTTTTTCGAAAGCTTTTTATTTCATTTGTGAAGCTGCAATAATGACTGAGTAATAAGTGATTAAAAACAGGGACAATTTTTGTGGTCACACGGTATATATTTATCCTACATTATTATGTAAGCATTACTGTAGTCTATAACAACAAAATTTATGGTTTAGCATGTGCAATCCAATGTTGGTCTCGATAAGATGGTTCACATTTGGGGATAAATGGGGGATTTATGACACACCCTGTAGTAAGAAAACCATACGTGATAGGGAAAAACTAACTATAGTTTTGAGATCAGCGCACTCAAATTATATAGAATCACCAACTAGTTTGTAAAAATCGATCGACAAGTTTTCAAATGTGTACTCGTGTAATTATTCCTGTTTTTACGTTTAATGCAAGTCTTCTCTACTGTTCGTGTTATATATGTGTTAAATAAATCCAATTGTTTTGCGTCTAATGTATATACGTATTTTGTATTTCGATATATATTAAATAAACAGAACGATATAGCTGTGTTTTAATTCAAATAAATATTATTGATTACACTTTACTTTAAGAATTTGCTATGAGTGGTGGTGCTCGCTTCAGTTAGCCTATATTTGATCATCCTAAAACCGACCAGGAAGGCTTGTTAAGATTGTGTGTGTGTGTGTGTGTGTGTGTGTGTGTACTCTGAAGAAATGAGCCGTTTACACCGTACGATTGGCTGTGCCATGGCAGGCTTCTAAGCCAGCTGGCTGTGATGCTAAAGCTGCTCAGGATGGAAGATCCCATTATGCGCTGGGACATCCCAGCGAGAACATCTCTTCTCTCTCTCCTCTCTTTCCTTTTTATTACCCTTGTTAGGTTAGGTTATCCCCTTTGGAGGGTTTACCCCCGGGGGCCTCTTCAACCTCCACTCTCCTCCAGATTAGGTTAACCTCTCCCCCTTTCATGCATACCCCCACTTGGAGGGTCTAACCCCTCTCCTTCCTTGTTGCACATCCCGCTCTCCCCCCTTGGAGGGGCTAACCCCCTCCCCCTTTATTATTGATCGTGTTGCATTCAATTGATTTGCACTCTACATTCTTGCACGGATACTACTATAATGTTTCAAATTAAACTTCGTACAAGTTACCCGAGCCAAACAAGTGAATAATATATTCCTGTGCATGCGGGTTTATGCATAAAAGAAAGAAAAATTGTGTGTGTGTGTGTGTATATATATATGTGTGTATATATATATACATATATATCCTTCGAGAAAACAAACAAGTGGAAAGAGAAATAATTTCGTTTGAAAAACGTATTGTTTTCTGAGTAAAAGAAAATAAATGCGAAGATATATAAAATTAACCACAGAAAAAAAAAAACATTGTTCCACACAAACATTTGTTCTCACTGAAAGGTATGCAAGCCTACAGAGAGGGAAGGGGCATATGTTGCAGAAGAGATCGAAGAAATTTATATTTTGTTTAATTTGCAAAACAAAAATATTTTAAATTAGAGAATTTGTGGAAAATGCAGCTCATATGAATCACCATTTGGTGTCTCTTAGAAGGAAATAGAAAATAACTGAGAAATTAAGGTGTATTCTTCAGAGGGAAAATGGAAAGACTGAAACATTGAATTTTTATTACTGGAAAGATCAACAATCCATGGTTGACTGCTGGTCTAAAGACATTTATTGAACAAAAACGCAAAAGATGTGAAGGAAAGTCTAATCCCAAAGAAGACTACATCGAGTAGAAACAAACTTAATTCATTATTAATACACAAAGCAAAAGCTAATTACTATAAGCATAAATTCGAAAAATACAAAGGCGATCTCAAACAATACTGGAATGTCATTAACAAAGCAATTAATCAAAAACAAACAAAACCCTCTGTCCCGGAAAAGCTGTTAGTAAATGTATGAACCCATAACGGACAAAATAAATATTTTAAATACTTTCAACGATTATTTCACCGAGGTGGGAGACAACTTTGCTTCTAAAATATCACCCACGGTGCGGTCTTTCGATACGTACCTTGGCCTTCCGTTACCACACACTTTCTTCCTATCCCCGTCTACGACCTACGATCTAATGACAGCCATAAAACAATTAAAAAATAAAAGTTGTACGCAGGACACAATCCCAAACAGAATTTACAAAGCGTGCTCAAACTTAGTTGCATCCACGCTTTCAAAGTTCATAAAGCTCTCCATTCAAAATGGTGTCTTCCCAGACGGCCTAAAAAAAGGCTAGTTTGTGCCCTATCTATAAATCGGGTGATAAAACTTCCCCTTCAAACTACAGACCTATTTCCTTCCTCCCAACCGTCAGTAAACTATACGTGAGAGTAATATCTAATCAAATAATAAAATTCATATTCAAATACAGAATCATACTCAAACAACAGTTTGCCTTTCTAAGTAAACACACGACAAATGACGCGATAACAGCAATATTAGAGGAACTTTATGGTACTCTCAACGGCAAAATACTTCAATAATCATCCTATTCGATCTACCTTAGGCGTTTGACACGGTACCTTACTCTTAAAAAAACTCGAACGCTACGGCTTCATGGGACTACCCTGAAGATGGTTCAACTCATACTTGCTAAAAGTACACAATTTATAGCACCGGACTCTTTTAACTCATAGACAAGACGCATCTCCCGCGGGATACCCCAAGGGAACATTTTGGCACCTATCTTTTCCTCCTTTATATAAACGACTTCAACAGGTCACAAAATAACTCTTCCTGTTACCAGTAGGCTGATGATATTTCAATCATAACCTCACATAAAGACTCACTACCACTCCAAACGACCACCAACAATGAACTCGGAAGTGTTTATTTTTGGATTAATGCCAACAAACTATCCTTGAGTATAAAAGAAATAGCTTATATAGTAATCATAAAAAATAATCATTGCCCCCTTTAAACGTACACATAAATTCAATTGCCATCGATTCAAACTTCTCATTCAAAGAGCACACTGAAGACCTATAAAACAAATTAGCCAAAGTCTCATTCATAATTAAGAAAGCAGGTGCAACACTCCCAAAACAGGTTCTCCGATCCACATACTTCACCATGGTATGGCCACTCCTGCAATACTGCATTAGTTGTTACGGAAGCACACGTCAATTTTCGCTACAGCCATTGGTAGTAATGCAAAAAAGATTAATTAGGAAATTCTATAAATCGAACAAGCATAATGAAAGTAATGATCAAATATTCCACGAGTTAAACATTTTTAAATTAGGAGAAATCTACAAACTAAACATTGCCTCACATACAGTGGAACTCATAAGTATTCGTTAAGAGAAATATTTCGGTTATATTCGTCCTTACCTTCTGTACCATGCATAGGATAGTTATATAAAAGTTTACTGCTCCTTTGAAAAAATTAAAAAAAAAAATCAGTTCAACTCCAACACATAATGTAAACAACAAAGAATTTGAAGGAAATTAAAAAAAAGTTAAAATGCAAAAGTTTTCGTACATTTACTTACACAATTATTTAATACTTTGTATGTCCACCTTTTTCCTTGAATGACTTCAATAATTCGTTTTTAGGTATTTTTCTACAAGGTTTCGACATATCTCAGTAGAAATTTTAGCCCAATCTTCTAAAGAAAATTGTTGCAATTCATTCAGATCCAAAGGGTTTCTCTTGTGGATAGATTTTTTATATCAAACCATAAATTCCCAATTAAATTGAAGTCTGGACTTTGACTGGGCCACTCGAGAAGTTTGACATGCTTTTATTGGAACCATTTCATGATGCTCTTTCTTTTATTTTTTTGGGATCAGTATCTTGTTAGAATACCCAATTCCGACCCATTCGCAATTCCCAAACTGAAGGTAATATATTTTCTTCTAAAATTTCTTGATATTTCTTCGAAATCAAGATTCCATTGATGACAACAAACTTTCCTGGACGAAAACATCCCAAAGAAGCAAACTATCACCACCATATTTAACCCTAGGAAGAAATTTTTTCTTATTTTCTTATTCATTTTCGCTAAACCTACCGTTGCTCGTTGTTCTCGAATAACTCAATTTTGGTCTCGTCTGTTCAGAGAACTTTCTTCCAGAATGCAAATTCATCATTTTGATGATCGTTAGCGTACTTTAAGTGAGTTTCTTTGTGCACTTTACGTAGCAGAGGTTTGCTTCGTGCGACTCTTCTATGCAGACCATTCCTTCTCAATGTACGACATACAGTCTTAATGTTTGGCAAATATCACCTGCAGTCACTCGTGGATTCGCAGTAGCCATTATTTCAATCCGTGTAGTTGTATGCTTTCAAATCTTGCAAGGTCGTCCACACCTTGACACAGTTTTGATTGTTCCAAAGCCTTTCCATTTCTTCATAAGTGCAGCAACATTCGTGAATAGAATTCGAAGTTCTCTTATCTTCCTATAACTCCTTTCCGACTTGTGTGCAACAATAACAGATCTATGAAGATCTGTAAACAGGTCGTTACCACGACGACCCATTGCTTCCTAATGGCTTGTACAGTCACCCATCTTCCACGAAGATTCACAGAGAATATTCTAGAATTCAAAATTGCCAACCGTCTCTAATCAACAAACAGCCAACTACTGATAAAAATTTTAAATTCTTCAAGCCTAAAGTGGACACACAAAGTATAAAATAATTTCATAAATAAATGTGCGGAAACTTTTGCTTTTTAACTTTTTCTGATTTTCCTCAAATTCTTTGATGTTTTACACTACATGTTGGAGTCAAACTAATTTTTTTATTTGTTAAATTTTTTGAAACGAACGGTAAACTTCTCACAGCTATCCTTTGTTTGGTACAAAAGACAAGACCGAATATAACTGAAATATTTCTCTTTAAGAATACTTATGAGCGCCACTGTATATTTCATATATTCTAGATTTATTTCTTATCTTTCATCCTTCTTCTTACTTTGTCAAACGTTTTTCTTCGTTGGGATCCTCCGACCACAATCCCGTCCTATCCCCTTCAATTCAGCCTTTGGAGCTGATTGGGATGCTCTTGGGCACTACTACTGTGATTTCCCATGGAATGATTACTGCTTCCGTGGCCGGGGCCCTTCTGAGTGTACTAAGTGCATCACGGAGGTGATTCACTCGAGCATGGAGGCGTACATTTCATATTCTATTCCTACTACTATTGCAAAAAAACTCGGTTTAACTTTACTTGTTCTAATGCTATCTGCAACAGGGAGGAGGCTTTCAGAAGATACCGTCGCCATCCATCTCCTGACTCTCACTCACCTTATATTTCTGGGAAATGTGCAAAATCTGTTCTTCGACCCGCCAAAAATTCCTTCATCTGACAAAAATGTGAAAACCTATCCAATTCAAATTCTTCTCGCTCTTTCTGGCATCTAGCTAAGAACCTCTTTAACAACTTTACTTTCTTTTCTTTCCCTCCTCTTTTCCATTTCGCCCAGTTGGATAGGGATGTGAACGAGGGTTAAACTATTATAATTGGGGATTCCTTACTCCACCATATGGATAAAGGGTTCGTTGAACGGAATCCAACCAAAAGGAGAAGGGTCTGTCTACCAGGCACCAGGGTTGACAGAATTAGAGACGAAGTAGATAGGATTGATGTTCCCTCCCGTCACTCGATGTTGGTGACGATGGTAGGAGGCAACGACTCGTGTAGGCCCAATACGAGAGTGCCTGACCTTTTGGAGAGATATAGGTGGTTAATTAGTTCCCTGAAGGCAAGGTCAGATAGGTCTTTAGTTCTAAGTATTACCCCTAGGCACGGTTTGGTTCTTAGGATTACGTCAAAAACAATATTTTTTAGTACTAAACTAGAAGAGATTTGTGCTGAGGAAAATGAACCCTTCGTAAAGCGGTGGTCAGAATTTAGTGATCCTAGCCTTTTTATAAAAGATGGGGGTGCATTTCAATGAAATAGGGAATGCTAGGTTAGGTAGGTTAATCGATGAGAACATTCGAAAGCTGTATAGGTCGAAGCCTTCTTGAAACGATGTGGGTCCGGGAAACGCCGGCCCGACGTGAAAAATAGTTTAAAACGCCGATCCGTGGTAAAAGATAATTTAAACGTCTTTTATTGTAACGCGCGTAGTATTAGAAATAAATTCAACGAATTTAAGGCGATAATTTATTCTGGGAACTACGATATAATTGTTATAACCGAAACGTGATTAAATACTGTGACTCAGGACTTGTTGGGGGAACTTGATATAACGGGTTTAAAATTTTTACTAATGATAGGTTACATAGAATTAGTGGCGGCGTTTTGTTGTACATTCGTAATTCCCTTAGGGCTATCGAGGTTAAGATAGATTTTCCGGCAGCAATTAATGCGATATGCGTTGAAGTTAGGGCGTTGAAGTTAGGGCGTTGAAGTTTGTTGTTGTTTATAGACCTCCCGTTCAACCTCTCGATACCGATACTAGATTTTACACACTTCTTAGTAACTTTATTAATAATCGGGATAGTATAGTTGTCGGAGACTTTAACTGCCCTAATGTTAATTACGAGACTTTTACTCGTAATGATGAGGGTTCGAGATTGATTGAGTTCATGGAAGATAATTTTTTACGACAGATGGTTATAGAATAGGGTGGACAGACGTACGGCTTTAGGCGGACAGTCCGCCTTTTGAGCACTCTGTCCTTAGGGTGGCCATTTCCAAATTTTCAAAAAGGAGGACACTGCGTATGTGGCCGTACGTTAACATATATATATATGTTAACGTACTGCCATTTTAGACATGGTGATGACGAACGGCGAAAATATAGTTGAAGGTTTAGAAGTAGGTGAGAGTTTGGGATGTAGTGATCACCAAATTATTAAGTTTAAGTTATTGATAGAAAACACGGGTCTTTTCGGTTTTAGGTCCGGCATTGGATTTTTTCCATGTTTTGGTGTAGACGTAGATTTTTACGCTGATTCCATTTCTGCAATCCGTTTCTTGGAGAAATAAACACGTGAAAAGTCATGGCCCAAAACTTGTATTCAAATATCCACCTATACTTAACCTACCCTAACCTACCCTAACCTAACCTAATCTAACCTAACCTACCCTAACCTAAACTACTTCTGTTTGTATATTTATATGTTTTTTCATATTTTTTCAGATTTCACATTGTGCACTATGTCTGAAATAAAATTGAAGTGGTTGTTTACGAATTTGAACAGCGAGAAAGATGCTGTTACGTTTTTTCAAGACAACGATGTGATTCCACGCCAAAAACTGTGTAAGAAGAAGCATGACATGACGCTGTCCTACCGCGGGAATAACGGCAACGTCATATGGCGCTGCATGAAACGGTCGTGCGACGAGCAGGTCTCGGTGCGGACTAGAACATGGCTCGAAGATTCGAAGCTTCTGCTGAAGAAAGTGGCTCTGTTTTGTTATTGCTGGTGTTATGAATACACCAGCATCTAGTTCTTTGAGCGCGAACTTGACATCAATCACGAAACGATCGTCGACTACAACAACTTCATGCGCGAAGTTTGTGCTAACTCGCTGTTGAAGCAGCCAGTCACTATCGGTGGGCCAGAGCACACTGTAGAAATCGACGAAACTATGTTCGCGCGACGAAAAAACCACGCTGGAAGGCAGTTTCCTGAACAATGGGTGTTCGGCGGAGTATGCCGCGAAACCAATGAAGTATTTATGTACGCTGTTCCAAATCGTTCGCGTCAAACGCTGGAGGCATGCATCAAAGCATGCATTCGACCGGGAACGACGATAATTAGCGACAAATGGCAAGCGTATGAACGCATCGAACAGCTCGAAGGGTACAGCTTGTCACAAAACAGTGAACCACAGCGAAAACTTCGTGGACCCTTCAACTGGAGTACACAAGCAGCGGATAGAGTCGACGTGGAACCAACTCAAACGTGGTAACAAGCGCCGGTGTGGTACGCACCGTTCCATGGTCGACTCGTATTTCTGCGAGTTTCTCTTGCGACACCAACACGCAGGCAAAAATCTAGTTCGCCAAATGTTGAACGATATTGCGCAGTTTGGCAAGTAGCAAACTATGGTTTGTGTTCCGTTCTGTGTTCTGGAAACCTGTAAACGTAATAAAATTGTACATAACTTTTTTCGTGTTTATTTCTCCAAGAAACGGATTGCGGAAGTGGAATCAGCGTAAAAATCTACATCTAGACCAAAAATATGAAAAAATCCAGTGCCGGACCTAAAACCGAAAAGATCCGAAAACGCTAAGGATAGTAACGTAATAGAAGTCCCTGATTTTCGTAAGGCCAATTTTGATAGTTTTGCGGACAGGATGAGAGTAGTGGACTGGGATAACTTATTTATGGGTAGTGACGCAAATTTTCATTGGGAGGCGTTTAAAGAAAGTTTTTTGAATATCGAAAGGGCCCATCCGTAGGCCCAAGTGGTGGACTAGGGAAATAGGCGAGTTCATAAACGAGCGTAACAGAGCGTATAGACTTAATAAACGCAATGACACGGTAGCTAACTTTAATAGATATATCGAGCTTAGACGTCAGGTTAAAAGATCAGTTAGGAATGCTAAGCGTAATTTAGAGATACTTATAGCTGCGGATAGCAAACATAATCCAAAAAAGTTTTTTGACTACGTGAATAATCGTAAGCCGATAAAAGATAATATAGGCCCTCTAGTGGACGCTAACGGTGCTTTGGCTTCCGACGCTCAGACGATGGCGGGTATTTTCAATAACTTTTTTGCCACAGTTTTTACTTGGAAGACGTAAATAATGTCCCCGATGTGGACGATATCGTTCCATTTAGTAGCGAGACTGTTTTGAATGAAATAATTGTTTACGAGGGTGAGATTGCGCATTATATCGATAAGCTAAAAGTTAGCAAGGCTCCAGGCCCTGACACGCTTTATCATAGACATCTGAAAAATTTGAAAGACGTTATCGTAGACCCCTTAACGAAGATTTTTAATCAGTCACTGGAAGCGAAGATTATTCCTGAAGACTTCAAATTAGCTAACGTTACGCCAATTTTTAAAAAAGGCGACCGCACAGTACCTATCAATTATAGGTCTATTAGCTTAATGTCGATTGTCGGTAAACTTTTGGAATCCGTAGTTCGGGATCGTATCATCGATCACTTAGAAAGTCGCGATTTGATTAATAGTAGTCAGCATGGATTTCCACCCCATAAGTTTTGTTTAACTAATTTGTTAGAATTTTATAACGAAATAGTGCGCGAATACGATAGGTATAGAGAGGCTGACGTTATTTATTTAGACTTTAAAAAAGCGTTCGATACAGTTCCGCATAGAAGATTAATTGCGAAGGTTAAAGAGCACGGTATATGCAGTCAGATAGCTAACTGGTTAGAGGAATGGTTTCGAGCTAGGAAACAGAGGGTCGTTGTTAAGGGTAGTGAATCGGGGTGGTTGGATGTAGGTAGCGGTGTCCCTCAGGGTTCAGTGTTCGGCCCGTTGCTATTCGTAATCTACATTAACGACATAGATGTAGGCTTGACCAGTAACGTGTCAAAATTCGCGGACGATATAAAAATAGGCGGTAAAGTTCTTAACGTGGACGATAAGAATAGGCTCCAAGACGCTGTAAATAGGATTATGGGGTGGAGGGATAAGTCGCAGATGCCATTTAACGTAGATAAATGTAAAGTTTTGCATATAGGTTCTCGTAACAATAATTACACGTACACGATGGACAGTAGACAGTTGGCGAGCGTTGACGAGGAAGTAGATTTAGGCGTACGCGTATCTAAGGATTTAAAAGTTAGGAACCAGTGCTTCGAGTCTTGCGTAAAAGCTAAAAGGATGTTAGGCTTCATAGCGCGTAATTTCGAATATTTAAATCGAAGAATATTATATTGCCCCTTTACAAGTCCCTAGTCAGGCCTCATTTAGAATATGCCATTCAGTTTTGGTGCCCATATTTGCGTGAGTATATTGATAGGTTGGAAAGGGGTCAGCGTCGCGCCACGAAACTAATTCCGTCATTGCGCAACAAGTCTTACGAAGATAGGATTAAAGAGTTAGACTCACATTCACTTGAAACTAGAAGATTAAGCGGGGAGATTATTGAAGTTTTCAAAATCGTTAATAAAATCGATAACGTAAATTTTGATAAACTGTTCACTTTCGATAATAGCAATACTCGTAATAACGGATTTAAGTTTCGTGGCAGACGTTTCATTACTAACATCGTTAAAAACTTTTTTACGTTTAAATTAATTGATAAATGGAATAATCTTCCCGCGTCCGTCGTGAACTCTACCAGCGTTAATATGTTTAAAAACCGTTTAGATAGGCATTTTGAAAATATTAACGTTTAAAATAATAAAACAATTAGCAACAGGAGCTCTGGGGTGATGGTCGGGGGTGATGGTCTGTTGACGATTAATGCCAACTTGTGACATGCCAGCGTGTGATATGCCAGCAATAAAATTATTAAAAAAAAAAGTAGACTAACACGAACGTAGATGTAGCTCGTAGTGTAAATTAACCAACTTTTTTTTTCTTTTCTTATCCTCGCCTTACTTGCATGTCTGTAACTCTCTTTACTTGCATGTCTGTAGTCTGCATGGTATGATAGTGTTTGAATTAAGACTGTGTTTGCATGGTTTGTAAACGTCGGCAGTGGCCGGCAAATGATGATGGTGAGTCTTTCTTTCTCTTTTTCTGAATGAATGTTAACCCACGAATGATAGGTTTTGCTACTTACTTAACCCCTTATTCTCCTCTTTTAACACCCTACTCTTTCCTTTCTCTCGGGCTAACCTTAGAGTGGATCTTAGGGTCTTTGTTAGCCTTGGCTTCTGTAGATCTTCTGTAGAACGGCTCAGTTGCCGTCTTCTCTTCTGAGAAAACTGAACTCTTCGTTCAAACTTTCGCTTACAACTAAACTATGAACGATTCTGGTGCTGTTCTTCCATCTCCTCCCCACTCTGACCTTATTATGTCTGAAATTAAAATCTCTTCTAAAGACGTTGTTTCTGCCCTATCTGGGTTCAATTCTAGGAGGGCGTACGGTCCTCATGGTGTTCCTCCTGTTGTTCTTAAGATATGTGCTTCTGTGCTGACACCCTGCATTTGTCTCTCATCTGGTACTTTTCCTTCCGACTGGAAGTTCGCTTTCATTCAGCCTGTCCCGAAGAAGGGTGACCACTCTCAACCCTCCAACTACTGTCCAATTGCTTTGATTTCTTGCCTTTCTATAATTTTTCAATCTATTCTTAGTAGGGAGATTCTTCAACACCTATCTTCTCACAATCTTCTTTTAGATCGTTAGTATGGGTTCCGTAAAGGACGCTCTACTGGCGATATTCTTGCATATCTCTCTGACTCTTGGTCATCCTCCTTTCGGGATTCGGTGGAACTTTTGCTATTGCGCTTCACATAACCAAAGCTTTTGAGAGAGTCTGGCACAAACCTTTAATTTCGAAACTATCCTCCTTCGGTTTCTATCCTTCTATCTGTGCCTTCATCTCTAATTTCCTTTCTGGCTGATCTATAGCTGCGGTTGTAGATGGCCACTATCTTCTCCTAAAGCTATCAACATTGGTGTTCCTCAGGGTTCTGTCCTGTCACTCTTTCCCTTTTGTTTATTAATGATCTTTTAATTTGCACTTCCTGTCCTTTTCACTTCTATGCCGATGATTCCACTCTTCATTCTCCACCTGCTTCCCAAAGCGTTCCTCACAGCAGTCACTCCATGATTCTCGAAGAACGGCTATATTTGACTGGGGCAGAGAAACTCTTGTGGCTCTCAATGCCAATTTCTCTATCCCCTTACCTACAACAACACACAACTCAATCCTTCTTCTTCTCTTCACGTTCTTTGAGTTTCCTTTTCTCGTGATCTTTCCTGGAAAGATAACATATACTCGTCCCTTCTTTCCAAAAGAGCTTCTAAGAGGTTAGATGTGCTGTACAGCCTCCGTGGTTTCTTCACTCCGATTCAGTTGCTGTCTCTGTACAGGGGTCTTGTTCGCCCCTGTATGATATGGAGTATGCTTCTCACGTATTGGGTGGGTCAACCCACACAGCCGTATTTGAATGGGTGGAATCACAGGCTTTTCGTTTCATCAGTTCCCCACCTCTTACTGACTGTCTTGAATCTCTCTCTCTTCACCACATTGTTGCTTCACTCTTTCTTTACTATCGCTATTATAACTGACATTGCTCTTCTGAACTCTCTAACTGCATGCCTTCTCCTTTAAGGAGAGCACGCAGCACCAGACTTTCTACACTTTCTCATTCCTTTTCTATTCAACTATCTAACGCAAAAGTTAATCGGTATTTTCAATCTTTCATCTACTCAACCAGGGAACTCTAGAACAATCTTCCTCAATCCATCTTTCCTCCTGTCTATAAACTCCCATCTTTCAAAGGCAGAGTGTCTAGACATCTCGAAAACCTCCGATCTTTATTTTTTGCTCTCTTCTTCTCCTATGGGGAAGGTGGCGATTTTGCGGGCATTCGCCCTTGGCCCCTCCTTCCTGCATAAAAAATATATATCTATACCCGGTAACTCGTCCGTTATCTGGCCCCATGCACAATTGAATGCCCGGTTATGTCAACTGTACGCCTTTGACGATTGGTCAGGTTGAGTCGTGATATTTTCGTTACTTTTAACGAAAATATCACGACTTAACCTAACCAATTGTCAACGGAGTACAGTTGACCTAACTGGGCATTCAATTTTGCATGGGGGCAGATAACGGAAACTTACCTATACCCGGATACAAAAATCGTGTCCACGGAAGAAATAAATAAATACAGAACATGAAACATTACATTATCATCTAAATTAGTTGCCATGGAAACGTTACACATATATACTTCGTCATAGGAATCGAATCGTGGAAATTTGTGTGGAACTATTATTATTTTATACTTATTTCACATTTTAGATATGTCCGAGAGTGAAATTTTGTTTCAGAACTAAAGAAATTGTACATACGAAACTCGTGTAGGTTATAAGTTATATTATATAGGGGACACAAAAGTAGACAGAACGTAATTAAATCGAACCAGAATTAATCGACTCATTCTAACCGGAATTAAATCAAATGTTGAATCGTTTGAATGGAATAATATGGAATCCGAATTAATTCCGGATCGATCCAATTCACGTACGTCATTATGATATAGGAATTCTATTTCATCTTCTAAAATATCCTTCCGATCCACCTGACCTTAGACTTTATATTTCGAAATCCATCCTTGTTAAAACGGGTGTACTAGAAGTAAAACATGAACTTAATGTATTTGTAATAGGGATTCAAGGGTACCCGACCCGATCGGGTAAGTGCTAAAAAGTCGTGTACCGGTAGTTAAAATCAAATTCTAACTTAATTTTAATTTTATTGTTTTGCAGGTTTTCTTGATATAATTTTTGTATAATATTTTTTAACAAAACATTAAAAATGACAAATCGAGTATGGTTTGGGACTATTTTGTCATTGATAAATTAGATAATAGTAAAGCCAAGTGCTTGAACTGCACACAGTTAATAAATCGCGGTACTAAACCAACAAATTTTGGAACGTCTTCAATACCCGTACCCGATCGAATATTACACTTCGGGTACCCGTACCCGATCGGATATTACACTTCGGGTACTCGTACCCGATTACCCGGTAAAAGCGCTACTTGCATCCCTAATTTATAATGCCATTATTACTTTCATTATCATATACATTTAATTAATGTGATCTACGCATGCGCATTACCACTATAATATGGGTGCTACTGTAGTATGCGGTCTACCTACGATTCGGCGGTCTACCTTTTAATTATAGCTTCTTATCTTCTTATTATTTTATTATTAGGTTAATTGTACGCCCTTGACGATTGGTTAGGTTAAGTCGTGATATTTTCGTTAAAACAAACGAAAATATCACGACTTAACCTAACCAATCATCAAGGGCGTACTGTAGTATGCTAGTATGTTTAACTTCTTTAATAATTCCTTAATTGTGTAAATTAAATTATAATTCCTTTCAATTCATTTTCAATTCATTTTAAATATTTTGAACGGTAGACCGCATACTACAGTAGGAACTTAACGGTAGACCGCATACTACAGTAGAAACTTAACGGTAGACCGCATACTACAGTAGCACCATAATACAGTATGATTTTGTATACCTCTTTGTAAAGTGTAGTACTAAAATGTTACGTGTACGTAAATGTGATAATGTAGATGGTATTTCTCCAGACTTTATGTAAACATAGAATAAACGGCATCCTTTCCAAAATGCAAATGCTTTACCATATTCCCAATGACAGCGAACGAATGTGTCATGTCATCGGTGAGTCACCTTGAAAAAGTAAAATGACATTGTAAATAGTACAGTGTATAGAATGCATAATAAAGCAGAATGTAGTTAGAAACGTAAATATTCTGCCAACTGAATTCTCTGTTGAAATTCCTCCTAATATTATACAGCAAGTCAAATTATGCATTCGAAAGATAGAGAGGTAATAATTTAAAACGTGAATATCTGGTAATTATGGTCCTATGTAGGAGAATTTCGACTTATGACTGATCGAGGCCCGTGGTGTAATGGTAGCGCATCTGACCGGCAATCGGAAGGCCCTGGGTTCGATTCCCGGACGGTTCACCTCATTTTTCATTTGTTCGTTATTTCTCTTCCTCGTGTGCAGAACGCTCCTCTATACTTACGTCGTTTCTATACATTAATATACTGCGTGGTCATTGCAGTTAAATGTATATATATATATACATGTATATATATATATATATACATATATTAGGTGGTTTTAGAAATCTGATGTTGGAATATCTGTTATGCCAACCCGGCATTTGGTGCCACTAGCTTAAAAAATGATACACTAAAAAAATTTTTGAGATCAGGATATATTTAGGACTTGTTCAAAACTATTTTGTTTTTTTGATAAGACCTCCATCCTTTTATTGCTACTGGGACACATTTAAAAAAAATGGAGCTGTTATGTGAAAAGCATGCTGTCCATTTTGACAAATTAAATTATTAAAACATTGTAATAAATGTTCCTTTCACACAAGAGGTCATATCCGTGTTGGGGGGATATTTTATTAAAAAAATAATTTGTGTATTGTACAAAAACAAGACATTGGAATTTCTCCATTGACAATTTACATAATATATATTCTTAGATAAATGCCAGAAAATCATTGTTGCTTGGTTCACATAATGGCAGAATTCTTCGTTGGTAACAAGAAGACCTTCCGGTAATCTTCAACGACTTTTAGAAGGAACTGCTTCTGCTCTTCGCTGCGTGTGAAAGATGCATTGAACTCCTGGATGAGTGCAACACCGCGTTCTGCAAGGTCGTTGATCACTTTCACCGACCAGACAGTAGCCTGGCTTTTCCTGTATGATTCATGGACTGGCCAAAGTGTTGGATCCTCCTCCAAGAAATCTTGAGGCAGTTTAAGTATTTCAAAAAACTTCAGAGTTGACATGGTGAAAAAATCGTGTAATTCTTTCCCACATGCCTGGCCAAGTGGAGAGATCCGTTTAGGCGGCTCCTCCGACCCGATTTTGTTTTTCAGGGCATTTATTATGTGCCTCTTCTCCTCTGCTGCAACACTGTCATCAAAGAAACCGAAGCCTACCAATGTTTCTGATAGATACCAAAGATGGCGGCTGAATGCTGTGTTGACAGCCTTAGATATATCTTTATCAGCATAGTTAGCTAGTGCACGGAGGAGATTCAGATTGTTTCTCGGAGCTTCTACTGAAGACGGACTCTGAAACCAGTATTTGACATAGATGGTCGTGATAAAGAGGCTTACTTCCTGGAGGTGGCTCCACACCGTATCACTGCGCGATGGCCTTCTTGATGATTCCTATTGCTGCTGGAGGGGAAACTCCTGGCGGAAGAGCCACATCTTGATGATGTAGATAGCTCGAGCCATCCAACGAGCTCGATGTATTGCTCCTGGATATCGGAAATGGATCCCGCGTGGAGGAACTTCTCCAAGGAAGATAATCGTCAGCTCAAGGAGCTCACGGTAGTCATCCAGTGGACAGCTGGTCAAGAGCAAATGCAATGACCTCAGTCCTATATCCATTTATCACAGGGATTAGGTCTCCTTCATCCACTGCCGAGGAGTATGCTGTCTTATCGAGGTAAAGCCAGTAGTCCCGGAACTGACCAGTAGTGTGGGCGCAAAAGGAGAGAGTGCAATGAAATTGCAAATGTTGATCAATGTTGCAAGAGTGCCAGTGCCAACCCCCTTTGTTGCAAGGCACCCCTTGTTGCAAGCTCCCGAAAGGGGGAGGGGAATGTTGCAAGAGCAACAATGGTTATGCAACTTGGAGGCGGAGTTATCCCCCAAGAGAAAGGGAGAGGAGGAGAAAGAGAGAGAGGAAGAGAGGTGTTCACTTGACAGGCCCCAAGCGCATATTAAGACTTCAACCGAGCGCACGTTGTCTTAATATGTTCCTAATCAACCAGTTGGCTTAATTAGCCAGTGCCTCCAAGCATTATCAGCCAGTTGGTACAGTGTATACTTCGTTTTGGCACGTACACACCTGTCTATACGCCCATAAAATATTAAGCACACACGATTATATGCGCCGGGTTCGAGACCCGGTGGCGGAGCGTCCTTCCACGGTTGGTAGAAAAATGGGAAACCAGGGTATCCTAATGATCCGTGTTAAACTATAGGTAGAAAGTGGAGTGTAAACATCCTTTCACGATTGGTAGATAAATGGTTAACCAGGGTTCCTTAACAGGGATCCCTCTCGCGCGCGCTCTCTCTCTCTTAAATATACCCCATTAAAAAGTACGTCGAGGGCAGGGTGAAAAATTTGACCTTCATCAGAATGAACAATTCGGGCCGAAGCCATCGAAAGCAAAGGTGAGCCTATATATGTATAAATCTCTCTCTCTCTCTCTCTCTCAATCCCAAGTCGGACTACTCGATGTTGGGGAGTAATATCGAGGCAACTGATTTGGAAAAGGACTTGGGCATGCTAATTACCAGCGACCTTAAGTTTACCAAACAGTGCATAGAGGTGGAAAAGAAAGCCCAGAAGCTGTTGGGTTATATCAGGAGGCAATTTCAGTTTCGGAACAAGGAGATTGTGCTGTCTCTGTACAATTCCATGGTTCGGCTGCACCTGGAGTTTGCTGTGCAGTTCTGGTCGCCCACCCTCAGGAAAGATATTGAGAGGCTGGAGCGAGTGCAGGTGAGGGCCACAAAGTTAATCCCTTCCGTTAGGCATATGGGCTACAATCGAAGCTTACGCGCCCTGGACTTGTTTTCGCTGGAAACTCGGAAGCTGCGCGGTAAACTTATCGAGGTTTTCAAGCTCTTACGCGGATTCAACGATGTCGATTTTAGAAGCATGTTCAGTTTAAATGATAACCCAACTCGCAACAAAGGTTGGAAGTTGGATTTGAAACGGTTTAGGACTAGTGTGTGTGTGGGAATTACTTTACGTATAAGATCTGTGGCACGTGGAACAGTTTACCTTCAGAAGTTGTGAACTGTTCCTCTGTGGATCATTTGAAGAAAAGGTTAGACCAAATCTTGCACACTATTTGAGTGTGCAAAAAATTTTCCCTGGCACCCATTGCCATTAGTACCTCCTCGGTATGGGCCGCAAGGCCGCCTTTTGAGGTACTTCTTTTCCTTATAACTCCTTATAACTCCCTCTCACTCTAAGTTTGAGTGTAACCATCCTTCCACGGTTGGCAGTTTTATTGTCTCGAGGCATCATAAACGCTAAACTTCACTCGCAATTGACTCTCAGTTTAACGTTTATATATCCCGTTTAAAAGTACGCCTAATTTGGAGTGTAAAGCTTGAGGGAAATGGAGAGAAGGTAGGGCAGTATAAACGAAGTCCCTGCTGAACACTTCCTAATTAAACGAAGTAATCAGCTGAAGAATAGGACATAAATATTTATGGAATATATATATACACACACAATACAAGATCAAAAAACGCGTTTCTTTCTCCACGGATCTGGAACGGGCAAGATATATTTGACACGCCCCAGATTTCAAAGGAACCCAAGAACTCTGGTTGGAGTCTAGGAGGGCCTATACGTCAAGTCGCGCCCAAAATTCACTGATAGCCAATAGGAAACTCGCGATTCATGTGTTGTAGGTTGATCACAATCACAAGCCCCATTCATAAAAAGAGGTACTTCATATCAATACCTCATTTCAGTAGTTTTTTCGCTCAGTGCTTTTGAAATATCCCCACCATGAGTCAGTTCTACAACTCTCCAGAATTGTTTGAAGATAAATACTTCTATGCTGAGGCAACGCATTTAATTTTCAACGTGGGGTACCAGAATGAACTTCTATCCATGCAGACTGTTACAGAAATTTGCGATAGATTGCAAGATCCAACGGATACTTCATTTGAAATGTAAGTGATTAATTTGTGATTATATACATCATTTCATTCAGTGTTAAATAATTTGTAAAATTCGTGATAAAGCGAAGTGAAAGGAAATCTGTCCATAGGTCGAGCTAACCTAGCATGGCCTAACCAGATATAATATAACCTAACCTAACCTAGTTTTATTCTGAGTTTTTCTACAACAAAAAATTATTCCAAAGATTCTTTCTCGTTTATAATAATGTAACCTCACCTAACCTAACACAACTGAACCTAACCTAACCTAACCTAACATAATTGAAACTAACCGGGACATAATATATCCAAGCCTAACTTAGCCTATATAGATATATAGGCCCAGGAATCTTTATCGTTTAGAATAATATATCCCAACCTAGCCTATATATATATCGGCCCAGGGCTCTTTCTCGTTTATAATAATATAATCTAATCTAGCCTAACCTACCACTACCTAACCGGATATAATATAACCTAACCTAACCGGACATAATATAGCCTAACCCGGATAGGTATAATATAACCCAACCTAACCTAGCAGAGGTCAAACTTCTCACCCCAATCTAGACCTACGGGGTAACGGTGATTTCATCACCCAGCGTTTGCCACTCATCTCTTAATATAACCTAACCTAGCGTAGCATACCCCGGCATAATTAAACTTTAATTTTACTTAACTTTATTTCATTCAGTATGAACTAATCATGTTAACTTCTCATTAAAGGAGCGAAACGGAACTTGAGCGTGTTATAGCTACTTCTCGTTTTGATGAAAGGGGAATAAATGATATGGATGCTTTACTGCACAGCCAACCCAGCGACCTGAACACAAAGGTCGAGGTAATGGCTCACATCCGGTCCAACGAATGCCAGGTCATCGAGGAACTAATGTAAGTATTTTGGGCGGGTTAAGAACAAAACACATTGTATTTTCATTTAATTTATTAAATGGTAGAAAACATGTACAAAGCGGAACCAGTGTCCATTAAATAAGTCTTAATGGCGACAAATATGCCTTTACACAATATAGATATACAACTTTACACAATACAGCGGGTGCTAACATATGGGAACCTTTTTCTTATCTGTCTGCATACCGTTTCATCATTCATTTCAGTGTCGCACAAATCGAATAATTTTTAAAAATTTATAAATCCCTTCCCACGTAACATGTGCGTGAGAAATGAGAGGCAATACATACTGCACGTGTTACTATAATATCCTTGAAGGCGATACGGGTTCCATACAATCTCAGGTACATGTATCTGCTCGATTAAATTTACTATAACAGGATCATTCCACGGCTGAGTGCCGAGTGTGTCAAAATAGTACATTCTTTCCCTATTTTTAAAATAGATTGCAAACCAATGAATCCCCTCACCCCTGAAAATGTCGGTGTTGACGATAATCCCGTACCAGTTTTTCTAGTTGGCAATTTCAATATTTCATTCTTCGCAAATACGCCGATAAATTTGGAGCGTGTGATTCGATCACTTTTCATTACTCTCTACAGTGTATTCGCGTCCAATTTTAAAAGTCTGTGACCACGTTCCTGAAATGGTCAACTTCTATTAGTGCTTGTGATTCGAGGTACACGAGTACCCTAATAGGCGCGTCTATAGGCTTGGCAAATTCCAACATAACTGAGATATTAACACTCTGTTCGGACTTAAGTGTGTACTTACGCCAGCAGACAAGTCAGGCGTAATATCAAATGAATAAATGTTAAATTCTTCGACAAAATCTTTTTGCGTTAGGCCAAACCCAAGTTCATCACAAGCACCTGCATTATGAGCCAGACTACTATAAGCTCTCGCGCAGAGCGGGAACCCAGCGTCTGATGAGTAGTCCGTAAACATAGTCCCTCCCAAAGTGATGCCATTTACGTATAGAGTTATATTTTTAAGGCCGAAATTCTCGAATTTAAAGGCAATCTTTTTATATTTTCCATTCGTTGAGGCGTGGTCCTGCATTCCAATTAATATCCTTTTAGATAGGACTCCAAAGGCCACGTTTCCTAGTTGCTTCAAGGCCAACCCGGCGGGCACCGTGTAAAGTTTGATCTGTACCCTGTTAATTGGGTATTTTGCTGTGGCTTGGATTAAGCCTTTCTCAATTTCTATTTGTTTTTACGAACTTAATTTCACTCGGCGTGCACGCAAATACGTCTCCATTATGTGAATCACAACGGGTTTCGCGCCCTCTTCTTGATCAGACCCCAGATTTATGCAGATCTCAGGACTCGTGCGGGTAGCTTTAGTTCAATCCATCCGTTCATAAGCAGTTTCTCCTGGAATGTGAAATGTATGAAGACGTCCAAAACACTCGTATATCTTTTTTTTAGAATTTTTAAATTTATCCTTTATACCATTTCATCTTTAGTTGGTAATATCCCTCGGCGGTTAAAAAGGTGTCCTTCGCTTCTTTTGAAAAGTTGAGGACATTTTCCAGATAGGCTCGTAGGTGATAATACCCCGTTCCTGCCGAGATGTTAAATTGATTTAAATACACCTCACACTGGCTGAATATGGAGTGTAAAAAGTTGGTTTCAGGGTATGCAGAGTAACTATCATCGCAGTCCGTTCCATCAGAATGGGCTATACGCAGTTTAGCGTACATGTGCATGCAGCTCGGGTCAAAAAAGTAAGGGCCTGAGCTGGGTATCACGAATTCTATAGGGGCATTTGGCGAACTAATTGTGTTTAATGGGTTAATTGTAATAAAGTCGCTATGCTCAATAAAGACATGAGTGGGGGGCTTATCAAAGAGGAACAGTTCCGATTTACAGCATTGTGTACTACACGGATGGATGAAACGCGCCATGACGAGTCAGAAATAGTGCCACCTCTCTCGACAACTAGTAATCAGCCTATGATTCGTGAGAGTAGTGTCCTCAGCTTATATCAGTTGAAAAAATGATCAGCCATAGGCTTCATACGTTTAGAGCACTTCTTTTTTATTTCCTTTTACGTTTAGCGCCACGTGATGGTAACCCCTTCTTCCTGGCAGCTCTCTTCTTTCCGCCACCACGCATTTTTCTCTTTGATGATTTCGTCCTGTGTACGTTCTAAATATTTTTCAGAGCTTCTTTAGGCTTAGTTCCACACATTATATCTTCTGTCGCGTTAACACCTGTTTGTAACGCCTTCCTCCCTAGGTACCAGCGGTGCGTGGTATGGATGAAAAAATGGATCCAAGCCCACTCCCACGCTGATATCTCACCCCTCGATAGACTGTGAATGACCTTCGGTTCATTATAAACGACGAAAGTGTAGTTTCACTCTTAAACTCCCATCACCGAATTGAAACATTTTTCCTTCAATCGTTCTTATATATATCGAGATGTTGGTTAGTAGATTAGTCGCAACATTCACATAATGGGGCTTGTCATATGTAATGCTCAAACTTTTCCCTCTCTGGTTGGGGATGTGTGCAATGCGCAGTAGGCGCGCCTGGGTGTCCCCAACAAATTGATGCTCTACGATATTGCTCTCAATATAGCACATGTCTGGGGATGGGCAGCTTTCACCCAATTTCTCCATCTTCAACTGATACATTAAGCTGGACAAGTCATGCTGTGCCTCGTGAAAGGTATCTCTTTAGAGAGCTGCGCTATATCGGCTCTCAGCCACAGTTGTGAACAGCTCTTTACCTAATATTTCTACTAAGCATTGATTTTAACTTGAATGTGCATGCAGGCGTGTCTATGTTTACGACTTCAACGACTTTTCTCTTGTTTAACCCCGTCACAATGTCCATGGCTGTATCATAATGCCGATTCCTAGCGATAATTTGTGCTATAGTACTGCCTCACCGAACAGGACTGATCGCATAGTATTGTCTAAAGTTATGCCTAATTTTTCGCACTCATCGATTCTTCTGAGGATCAGAAATATGATTTGCTCATTTTCAAGAGTTAAAAATTTGGAGGAAAACTGGAGTTCGCATAAACCCACCTCATACGAATCACGCTCCAATTCAATGGGTCCGTGGAGTTCTGTCACAAAGTTGGCGAGGGTGTTGTTAGGATGTACAGAGAGAGAAGAAGAGGAGGGGAGTGTGACATAGAAGTGGCTAGGCGCTATGTTGCATACTAATTAAGCTTCATTATTGCAGCAGCTTTTATATAGGTGTTGAAGCTTTCTGGGTAACCCAGCCATTTCACCTGGTACATTTTTCTTTTTCCTGAACCTTTGCTTCTTAAATTTTTTTCAATTTTACAGTTATTCCTAAATTAAATGTCACTTTCTGCAACTCCTCGCGGTAAAAGCCTCCAGTGATCTCTTCCCCATTCAAATCTTCAACGTAATACATCATTATCTCGCCTTTAGGTCTCATAGCACGAACTTTAAAAATCTCACGTGTCCATCCTTGCTCAAATCGCTTCGCGAATTTATTTCCCGAACGTGATAGCCTTACATAATCATATTTTGAAATGTGTAGAGTGTGGTGGCGGTGCTCCATCTCTTCTCACCTCTAGGCGTACCTCTTTCTAAAACTTCGTTAGGTGTTGTGCCAATCGTACGGTGGTGTGAACGGTTGTATGATGAGCCAATGACCGAGAACGTTTATATATCTGTATGTGTTTTTATGTGTAAAATAGCGATGCATGCGTTCCTTTATGGTACGTTGAACTCTTTCAGCTAAAGAGGCCTTATGTATAGAACTGCTAGTGTAGTAACTGATATTAAACTCTGTCAGCATGTTCTGAAAAGCGCGACCTATAAATTCTTTCCCCATATCCGTACAAAAATAGCCAGGAACCCTTTCTTCTTTTAACATCAACGTTTTGGTCGCTTTAGCAACTGTTTCAGGCGATTTATTTTTCAGGGAATTAGCCACAGATATCTAGAGAATACATCTATTATGAATAGGATGTAGCGGTATCCGTCATTATACACTGAATATCTTTGCATGTCTGTTAAATCCGCTTGCCAAATAGAGTCAATCGAATCCGCGTTGTCTTGGCCGTTTTAAACCTTTTTCTCACCGGTTTATGAAGTGTATAAGCATCCTGCCCGCAAAAACCTCAACATCTTTTTTCCTACTCCGTAAACACCTCTGTACAGTCTATTAACGCCACCATAGGAGGCGGGGTTAGAAATGTCATAATAGCGTTTACTTAATATGTTAGCCATTTGCGTATTTTAGAGACACGTGGATAAGGTTGGCCGTTTGTTCTCTTCTTTCTCTCTTCAGAGACGCTGCTGCTGGGGCGATGGCGTACTCAGTTGTGACACATGCGAGACTTGATCCAGGTCTTTTAACCTATTCAGATTACCTATCAATGTTTTGGGGACATTTATTTGTTGTAGTCTTGCTTTAATATGCTTCCATCCTGTTGGTGAGGGCCTGTCCCACTTTCTCACCAGATCATGAACAATATCAACGTTGGATCCTTGTACCCTTGTTCCTTCAACAATGACCTCGCCTGTATCGGCCCTATGATGGGGTCCTCACTCAATAGATTATAAAGACTTAAGCCTTTATTCCTCAATGTATGTGGGACTGTTTTTTACACATGTTCGATGTGTTGTGTTCCGTTTCTTTGGTTGGTCATCTCTAACGTCGGGCCCAGGTCCTGTGTCGCCATGCTCAGCGCTACTCGCGCTGTGCCTAATAACCACGGGGAGCTCTGTCGGATTCTTATAATCTTCGTACTCATGAAGAAATTTCTGCAAAGCCTCTTGGTACAAGATCCTTTTCTCATCAGGTGACTTTTCACTGTTTAATAGGGCTAGCAACTCGCTTTCCATTCTTTTAAGCCTACTTTTACGGGGTTCTAGAGCCGTGTCTGGAATCTTTGAACTTTGCAATGAAGCATACACCTCGTGCGGAATCACACCACCTTCTTCATTATATTAATCTAGTCAGTAAAGGACCCAAAACTGAAAATAAGATGGGTAGGAATGATCCTCCTCTTTGTACAATAATTCGCTTTTTCTTACCCACAGTTTGACTTTTATGAGCGAGCGCTCGTATTATGTTCTTGTAACGACGTAAGCGAGCCTTCTGAGGGGTTTCATTGGCACATTACATTTTATAACATTAAGACAGATTTCACAGATGCATTTTAAAAAGTCGAGTCGATATTTTTAACAAACATCTGTTGCAGTGCCCGGGGCAATCGTTGATAGATTTTTATTAATTCACGATATTTCTTCAGCCTATTTGTCATTCTGGAATATACACCGTTTCAGGTTCGTTGGGAATATATTCGTTCTTAGAAGCACCCTAAACGTGTTTCGCGGGTGAAGGTCACAAAGCAAATATCCATAACGCTGACTTGTGGCTTCTTTATAAACCTCCAAAAACTCCTTACGTTGATTCGGGAACATTTGATTGGCTAATACCCCAATTTGTGACACATCTCTACGTTGTGCGAATAAGACTAGATATTGTGTATTTAGCGACACATCGCGCATGTATCTATTTTTGAAAAATAGATTCTGGTTGATGAAGAATACGCTTATGTTAAGATGGTGGGAGAACACTGTAAATGTCTCGGCAAACGTTTTATCCATTTCCAACATGAGATCGTCAATTACAATAACTGTATGCTCATTACCTTTTAACGAATTAACGTCATATACACCCTTGTGGAACAAAATTTCATCTTGGTACTCGTTGAACACTGACTGATACGTCGAATAGCACCATATTACTTTATGCACAAATTTTGAGAACATCTCCCCCTTATCTTTAATGATTTTAAGCATAAATACAGTTTTTCCACATCCTGTAGGGCCAGATATAATACATGTGGAGGGGCTTGTGAACCTGAATTTTTCTACAGATTCCATCTCTAACACGTCACACCCCTAAGTGGGTCATTTACAAAATATTACAAATTTTGAGTGCTGTTCCTTATATTTTGTTTTATTCTTCCACAGAACCGTGAATGACGACGATGTACAGCACCCCATCATCGATATCACAGACGAACCCAATGACCGTGCAGCTACAGAACCTTCCCCGCTGACGAACCCTCACCACCCTGTAGCATGCGACAGTTCAAAGCGGAAGCATGATGAAGAGCCCTCCACGTCAGGTATAAAGCGTGCCAGGATTGCTCCGGTTGTTAGACCCCTAGTAATAGAGCCCCAACTCTACGTCTTACGACACAACCCCCACAATAGTACCTTTCTCAAATATGCCCCTTTGTTCACTTCCGGGTACTTCCTCCACAGCAGCTTCTCATACTGTGGAGGATGGTATAACATTCGAGTTGGTGCGCACCGCTACCCCCACCCCTGCCCTGACTAGAAATCGGTACGTGGTCAGGGTTGACCCTGGATCCCTGTATACCAACGGACTGCGGCGTAGTTGAACGTATTGTGGAGTTTGCCCTTCAGAACCGCGACGAACGTGAAGTCCGGACGAGGTTATCCTTCAGGTTCGGGTCAGATGAGGGGACGATTTTTTGGGTAATACCGTTCAGACGTTTGGCGGCTGTAGACATAGAATATATCTTGGGCCGTATAATGCAAGCCTCTCAAAGTGGTACATCCTTCAATATGGACAACTTCATGATAGATTCCGGGTTGCGGGTCATACTGCCACACCTTATACTCTTAATTTCAATTCTCCGGTTATTTACAGAAAGCATTTAAACGTCGATCGTGGTTGTGGTTTTGTAGCAATAATCTTAGCTCATATGTTCACTGTGCTAAGTACTTGGACGCATAAAATTTGGCTGCCAACGGTTGTGCAGCGTGCCCGTAAACTGGTTTCAGATTGTAAGCTTGAGTTTGAGTGTAATATGGGTCCTGAAGAACTGAGAAGGGCCGAGCAGGAAATGAATGCAGGTACAGTCTTATTTGGAATGGATGATCGTCGTAGGACTGTGTATGTTTTTAAAAGCAGCGTGAGAGATCGTCAAAGACCTCCACTTATTTTAGGATTGTCAGGAACATCGTATCTCCCCATCCGTAACATAAGGGCTCTCTACGCTAGTTATGATAAAAGTCGAAAATATGGAAGGCATCATGATTTGTGTAAGGGTTGTCTCGAGTTTGCTGATGATATGGTGAAACATTGTAAGGATTGCTACATGGTATGTGAGCAGTGTAAAAGCCCCAAATGTGAAAGTCGTGTAGTTGAAACCGAGAAGAGGGAATGTAATGTGTGTAGACGTACATTTTTCAATAATAAATGCTTTGAACTCCATAAATCAAATGGCACTTGCAGGAAAATGAGGATTTGTAAGTGCGGTATGTTTCACATGATGGATAATTGGGGGAATTTCAAACATAAATGCGATGAAATTCACTGTTCTACATGTCATGAAAAATATAAGGCGGATGGAGTGAAGCATGTATGTTATGTGAAAGATGCTAAGCCTAAAAATAGCCCTTGTATAACCGCGTACTACGATATAGAAACTTACACGTACGCTGAAACCAAAGAGGTTATTCCACATTTACTCGTATGTAAGACTATCTGTGATGATTGCATGGAGATCGAGTGTAGCGAGTGCCACAAATGTGGAAAACGGACAAACGTTTTTAAAACAACTGCACACGACAGCCCTGTGAAACTCTCTGTATCCTATATTGTCAAATTAGCGGACAAGTTAAAAAAAATGACTGTGTATATTCTAGCCCATAACAGTGCAAAATTTGACATACAGTTCCTTTATAAGGAGTTGCTTGAACACGAGTCATCTGCGATATTTACAGGTGATCCTTTGAAAAAAGGCAACAAACTAATACAGATGTAGATAAGAGTTAATGTACAGTTTAAAGACACCCTGCTGTTTAGACCTTGTAAATTATCAAAGCTACCCAAGGTCATGGGCGTAGCCGCTGAAGTTTCAAAAGGGTATTTCCCTTACACATTCCTCACTAACGAAACTTTGAATTACGTAGGACTACCTACACCCAAACATTACTTTAACTACACCAACATGTGTGATAGTGAGCATGAAGATTTTGACCGCTACTACAACAGTTTTAATGAATCTAGGCCATACAATATAGCCGATGAATGTGAACATTATTGCGTGAATGATGTCGTGTGCTTAGATTATGTTTCCAGGCCTTTAGAAGGATGTACATAGCCCGTTTCAAATGCGATCCGCTGCAAGTCGCAACCATGATCGCCTCATTATGTTTTACAGTGTTCAAGAATAACTTCATGCCCAAAAGACACCTTCGCAGTCATTCACAGAAACAACCCCCGCAGTTATGGGCACAAGGCTATTTACTGGCTCATACACCTACAGCAACAGACCGGGGTATTAAAATATGCCCGCAACACGGGTGAAATACCCGTTAAGGTAAATGGTCGTGTTTTTGGGGTTGATGGCCTAAGTGAGGATCCAGCCACTGGTGAGAAGACTGTGTATTCCTTTAACGGCTGCTGGTGGCATGCTTCCCCGCGCGCTGAATGTGCCGTCACAGGGGACCTTTATGGAAGATCCCCCGCCGACAGCCTCGCATGAACCCGTAACCGTGATCAACTTATCGGCTCCCAGTTCACTCACAAAATCGTGTGGGAGCATGAGTATGATGCATTCTGCTCCTTATACCCGTACTTGATGAAGAACAATCCGTACTCCTTATGTGCGCCTGAAAAAATGGTGGGCCCCACCATCGAGGAGTTTTCAGCTAACTTGAATGAGCGCTACTTTGGACTCTCTTTCGTAGACGTGCTCCCCGCTCGCGATTTATGGATGCCGATCTTACCTGTCGTTATAGATCACAAGCTCATGTTTCCCCTTTGCGTGAAGTGCGCAGAGGAGAACAACGGTGATTGTAACCATACAACCAACCAGCGTAAGATCAGAGGTGTATGTACAAGCCCTGGGTAAGGGCGTAATTTTCCATAATATCTAATAGCATTGTTGCTTGGGTTCTGTCATCTTAAGTAATGTTGCCGTGAAACTTCTCAACATATATAACTTCATCATTTTTCTTCCATGATATGAATGGGAAATCAAAATCTCCGAAAATTAGAATATTTGTTGCTGGAGCTTCAAGTAATTTTAATACTTTTTCTATTTCATTTGTAGCCAATTGGAATTCACTTTTTGTGGTGTTTGGTGGTCTGTAGATGTTCATAATGGGGTTCAGTTCTTTTACCTCTAATATAATAACTTCAACTGTGCTGTTTGATTTGTTTACCTTCACTTCACATGTGTATGTGTTTTTCACGTAGATACAACACCCTCTCCCTCGTCTAGCCACTCTATCTGCTCTGTATATGTTGTAGTCCAGCAATGCTATTTCAGTATTCTCGATGCAGTTTTCACAGCCTTTTTCGCACCTATGTAAGTGTTTCCATTAGGCATATGATATCTATGCTGGTTTCTGTAGCTAAATTTTGCAAGTATTGTAATTTTCAGTCTGCATGGTCCGTATAGAGGGCTTGTATATTTGTGTATAATACCTTTACCGAGTTTATTCGTGTTCGATTTTCCTAAATGATGGTAGTTTCCTGGTCGACGTCGGTTCCTGTTTGGTGTTATTTGTTGGGCCGCTGCATTTGGGAGTATTGGGGTTGCGGCCCGTGATACCACTGTGGTTGTTGTATTATTGGTGGGTGGTTTTGAATAGAAGGGTGATGTGCGTAATGTTGTGGTGCATATATTTGCGGCCTTCTGTCTTTCCTTGATAGCAGGGCGAGCTGTGCTTTAATTATCATTTCTTCTAAAAAATATGTTTCATTATTCTTGTTATTACTTCTCTGTCGAATATGATCTGTTCTTTCCCGTTCTCTTCTTTGCGTACCCTTTATGTGAAAATAAGGGCACTCTGTGTTCAGGCAATTTTTCTCGGTAATTGACCGTTTGCACATACGAATGTGAAAAAGTTGCAGTTTTGTCGGTACCTGCTCTTCCCATTGTGGGGTGATTGTATATGCAGTTTAAGCCATATTTGCACGAACCTATTTTATAATATTCGCCTATGGCCCGTCGTTTAAATTCCCTCTGAGTCTTATGTGATTCGATTTCCTTCTTCTGCTCCGCCACCACTTCTTCCCTACTCAGTGGTGTTGTTTTCTTCAGCTTCTGTTTCGTATCTCTCTCTTTTGAAGTAGGTATTTCTTTATCTGAGGCTGCTTTCGCTCCTCCCCGTAGTGTGTTTTCCATCTCACTTTCTCTTTCCCTTTCGGTTGTGCAGGCGTTTCCTGTTTCCTCTTTTTCTGTCTGTAAAACTGCTGTACTTGACCCTTCAATTTCAACTTTTTGTATTCCTCTCTGTACTAATTTTCTATTTTTTTCATGCACCTCACGCACAAGAAACCATAATGGCCTATGATTTTGTTATTTATTCTATTCACCATTTTCCTCTCTTTTCTATCTAAGTTCATGTATTCGTAGTGCTTCAAGGTATTGCACAGAATGCAGTTTAAGCCCGAGGTCTGGTCTGCTTCATTTTTGCAATCACAGAGCTGATGTGCCGCGCATTCCATTACACATAATCCGGCTCTATTCAGTTTTCTGACTTTCCGGCAATTTACACATTTCTTCGTATTGTTTGCCATTTTCTCCTTTATTTTTCTCTTCTTCTCTCCTCAAATTTCTCTCGATAACTACACCTTCGTTTTATGGCTCTGACCTTTTTCCCTCTATAAGCCTAGTGTACAATCTCAGCTGTTTTTCTGTTCGAAGTGTTTTAAATTTATGTTTCAATTTGATGTTTTTTCTTTGTGCAAGCTATATGCCACCGGCATTCACTTAATAATTTATTATCGCAAATTCACTGGCATTTAGTACACCCACTGCTATAAGATAGAATTTACGACTGAACTTATAAACACTAGTTATTTCGATATTAAACAGAGCAGATATAAAACGTCCGTACACCAAGAGGTAGAAACACATCTATATATATATATATTATATATATATATATATATATATATATATATATAATATATATATATATATAATATATATATATATATATATATATATAGAGTGTGTATATATATATATATATATATAGAGTGTGTGTGTATATATATAGATATATATATAGAGTGTGTGTGTATATATATATATATATATAGAGTGTGGTGTGTATATATATATGTATATATATATATATATATACAACACACACACACACACATATATAGATATATATAATATATATATATAGTATATATATATAAATACATATATACACAGTATGTATCATATATATACATATTAATGTTATAATGTTTCAGACCAACAAAGACCCTAGGATCCACTCATGGCTGGTCTACCTAACTGTGTTCGTAATTGTGTATTGTGCATGTCCTTCGTGATGGCGGAGGGGACCTATACAATTTTACGTGGGTTCCGAACTACAATGCGTTAATTTTAGTACCTTAAACTATACCCAATCTATCAACATATGCGTCTAATCGATTTTTAAACATGTTTATAAACGTGCTACTAATTACTTCTACCGGCAAACTATTCCACCTATTTGCTATTCTATGCGTAAAAAAGTTTTTGGCAACTGCTGTCTCGAACCTTCTACTTGTCAACTTACACCCGTTATTTCTAGTCCTATTATACTGAGATATTTCGAAAAGCTATCTCTATCTACGTTATCGAACCCATTCATAATTTTGAAAACCTCGATTAGATCACCCCTTAGCCTTCTAGTCTCGAGTGTAGTCAATTTAAACTCCTTAAGCCTATCCTATCCTCGTACGACTTTGACCTAAGCGACGGAATCATCTTAGTTGCTCGTCTTTGAACTCTTTCGAGTTTTTTATATCTTTTCGCATATGCAGATTCTAAATGGATCGCGTACTCCAAATGGGGTCTAACTAATGATTTATAAAGAAGAACTATAATATCGCGCGACTTGTACTCAAAATTCCGAGCTATAAAACCTAACACTTTGTTCACTTTATTGACCGCCGCTGTACTTTGTTTCGCTACTTTTAAATCACCAGTGACTATAACTCCTAAATCTTTTTCCTCCTCTACGCTTGTTAACTCATTCCCTGACATACTATACGCAAAATTACCGTTACGCGAACCTATATGTAACATTTTGCACTTATCGACGTTAAATCTCATTTGCCATGTGACTGACCAATCAACGATTTTATTCAGATCTTCCTGGATTTTACCTCTATCTTCGTCATTAATCGCCCTACCACCCAGCTTCGTGTCATCCGCAAACTTTGAAATTGTACTGACTAGGCCGACATCTAAATCGTTAATATATATAAGAAAAAGCAAGGGGCCCAATACAGAACCCTGAGGAACGCCACTCGCTACATTAGCCCAACACGACTCCGCTCCATCAACGACCACACTGTTTCCAATCTCGCAACCACTCTTCTATCCAATTTATTACTATACCTCTGATTCCATGAGCCTTAGTTTTTTTCAATAAGTCTTTTGTGCGGTACGGTGACAAACGCTTTTTGAAAATCTAAATAAACTACATGGACGTATGGATGAATATGATAGAATAATAATGATATTATGTTAAAGAATTTACCATACATTGAATACTAAATATATGATCAGTATTCAAGGTATGGAAAATGTGAAGGGAATTAAGCTACTTTATGGCGTCATAGTTATTCAAATTATGCCATACTTCACTGGTGCTTTCCTGTTAATGGGAATACCCAACCGCCCGCCACCAAACTGTTTGTTATGTATTTTTGCTCTCGTCATTTTCGTTTAAACTAACGAAAATATCACACCTTAACCTAACCAATCATCAAAGGCGTACAGTTGACTTAACCGGGCATTCAATTGACCTAACCGGGCATTGAATTAAACTAACAGGTTAATATAACGAAAAATGCCGGTTAGGTCAACTGAATGCCCAGTTAGGTTAATTGAATGCCCGGTTAGGTCAACTGTACGCCTTTCATATATATGTTTGGTATATATGTTTGGTAGTGCTGATAATGCGTAAGTACCGAATTTATTAATCATTTAAATGAATTTAGTTAATATGTAAAAGATAATCAGTTAGTAGGGGACCGAAATGTCTTTATTTCATCTAAAATCGCAGAAAAAACGTCGCTGCTTTCGGTACGTTGTCGCCACATGAATTCCGCAAGATACGAGTCCAGATGATGAGATGATGGCGGGCGGTTGGGTATTCCCTTTAACAGGAAAGCACCACTTCAATTCATAATTAATACGCCATAGTTATTTAATTCGTACGTACACTTTAAGTCATTATTGGGAGAAATTAGAAGAAACGAATTAGAGAAATACGGTATTGAAAGGTTTATAGCCATTGTACAAAGAGTGAGTGAAGCTATTAATTAAATACAAATAATTATACGATTATACAGTAAATATTAAGGAATTGGGTACGTTTGAGGAATAATTAAGTAAATGAATAAAGAAGTACAAACAAGGGTTCAAATCATGCCACATGCAATGTGCATGCATAACCTAATAAAATTTAGGGATGAGGGTTAGATGCAAGACAACAATAATTAATTATCATAAATTCTATAACAAATGGAAAATGGGAATATGGGTAATATTGTGATGGAAATGTTAAACGATCTAAACCGTCGATTATCTTGTTTGTACTTTAAGGGAATGAAATTAAGGAACATTCGCTTCCCACACCTAACCTCCAATGACACAAACACGGATACGGCTCAACCAAAGAAATGGTAGGGCTCATGGTTGTGACACTGCAAAAATAGAAAGCCAATCAAAAATATATCCAAACTTCGTCATCGTTACACGAGTTTGGTTCTTATGTAACGATGAATATTTCAATATAAACATTACATAAGTAAACGAATTAGGTAAATAAGGATTATATGAATATAAATATATAAGAAGATACAGGATTATATAAATATACGAATTATATAAATATACGAAGTACAGTATATAAATGGATATAAGAATTATGTAAATTGAATATAAAAATATATGAACATAGGAATTATTCATTGTTCATTTTTACATATATATATATAAATACAGTATGTATGTGTGTGTGTATATATATACTGTGTATATATACTGTATATGTATATATACTCTATATATACATATACTCTATATATATAAATATACTCTATATTACTCTATAGTCAGTTGTGATCAGTCTTTCCTTGTGAACAGACGTGTTCTATCGAGTGTCCAGTGTTACCATTTGAATAAGTGGTTTTCGTTGAAGTGTATTAAAAAAATAGTGTTTGGTGCATTCTTAACTAAATTACTTCGTGTTACTAACCATTCATTAACGAATATATTTCCTTTATTGACTTTATTCATTACTACATTATTTGATTAAACCAAGGCTAGTGCACGTGGCTTGCCTTGTTTGTTTCCCGAATCTATTACTAACCGAGGTTTCATAAGGTTGAAATTCCCTTGGTTTGCCTTTTTTTGTTTTGGAAATCTATCAGAAAACGTGCTTTCATAAGGTTCACTTTCTCTTCCTTCAGGGGATCCAGTAGAGTGTGGTCACCCACCGTGGGAAAAAGGAAAAACGGAAAGAAAACAGTCGGTCGAATAGCGGACACATAAGTATTACTAATACTTTTTTATTTACAGAGCTTTCGTCGGTAGCATAATTACATATTCATTTAGTATAAATTTGTGTTACAAGAACCTGTTTCTGCGTTTCAGGAACATTTCTGCGGGTTTGCGCAGCCGACGGTACAATAAGCACGCGGTAGACCTACGTTGTAATTTATTAATTTCCAAACGCTCGTTCTTTGTTTTTGTTTTTTAACTAATTAAGAGCATGGCACCCCCGTCAAGTACTTGCAGTCGCTGTGAAGGGAAATTTGCCGCTTACGCGTTTACAATAGCTAATAATAATAAGCAGTTAGTTTGCAGGTGGTGCTCAAGCATGGACGTCCTGAGGAACGAGTTAGAACGTGAGAGGGAGGCCAGAGTGAGGTTTGAAAAAGCGTGATGCTCCTGACGGCAAAATTAGAATCCCTTGAGACTCCAGTTACGACCCCTCCTGCCTCAGTTTCTACAAATAATATAAATAGTACTAATAGCCCTCTCTATTTCCCTAGTTCCCAACCCTTCGTTCAAGTGCGTAATGAAGCCTCATTGAGGAAACCTAAGACTTGACTACCAGTAATAACAAACTATAAGTTTTCTGTTTTAGGTTTCGAAGATGCTGATGAAACGGAAATACGACTCGTTGGCGATTCTATTGTTCCAGGGCAGCTCGAGGAATTCTGTGGGAGAAACCCTCGTCGTAGGCGCCGTTGCTGCTACCCTGGTGCAAGGGTGGAGGATATAACTAATAGTGTTGACCATTTTACAGACGGTACCTCTGAGGACACATCGTATGTTATTCATGTCGGTACTAATAACGTTTTAAATTCTAGATCGGAAGAACTGCTGGCTAGGTACAGGGACGTACTAGAGCGACTAAAAGAAAAAACTAATAAGATTGTTTTAACAGGTATACTTCCTCGAATTATCCAACGTAGCGATTTCTACAGCAAGACGACCTATATCAACAATAACCTAAAGTCTCTTTGCCAACAGGAAGGAGTGCATTTTGCAAATTTTTGGAACAGTTTCTACGGCAGGAGGAACTTGTTCCTCGGAGATGGACTTCATCTTAATGACGTTAGAGCTGCGCGCTTAGGAACACTATTTCATAATACTGTCTCTTCTTTTCAGGCTGCCGTAAATCGAACGGTCCCAGCGTAAATTCCACAAATTTCACCTGCGCTCGCGAAGGTGTCGCAATTACAAACAATTTGAAGGTTTTATCCTTCAATGCTCGTAGCTTACGAAATAAAATAAAAGAAATTTTTTCTTTGATTGCTTGTAATGACTATGATTTAATTGCGACAAATGAATCATGGCTTAGCACTGAAACACGTGACCTTGTTGGGAAGTATTAAATTAGAGGTTATAGACTTTTTGTTAAAAACAGAATAGGTAAGCGAGGAGGCGGTGTTATGTTGTATATCAAAGATAATATTGCGAACGTTATAGAAGTAAAGCACACAATTCCAGAACCGATAGATTCGACTATAGCAGAACTTAAATTGAACAGTTTCAAACTTGTTGTTGCGGTTATATATAGGCCCCCTAATCAACCAGCTGATATGGACGAAGCGTTAGATCGTGAACTAAAGAGAATAATAGGTAGTGAGCAGACTTTAGTTAAGGGTGACTTTAATTGCGCCAACGTGAATTGCGATACAATGCAGGGAGACACGGAAGGTAATCGTTTAGTTAATTTTCTCGAGGATAGCTTTCTTATTCAAAAGGTTGGGGAACCTACAAAGTTGGACAGTATTTTAGATTTAGTAATAACTACGGAAGATAGGCTAATCACTGATCTTCAAGTAATAGAACCGTTAAGCAATAGCGATCACAATATGGTAGAGTTTGTCCTCTTAGTAAGTCACTCGAAACCAGCTAACTCGACTAAAATTCCTAACTTCCAGCACAAGACTTTTGTAAATTTCGAAATAAATTGTCACACGTCAATTGGGAAAACGTAATGTGGATCTCCAATGCAAAACTAATGTCGGAATCTTTTGAAACAGTATTTAGGACTATAAATGAGGAATGTGTACCGTACAAAATTAAGCGTGCGAAAGTAAACAACAAGCCCTTGTGATTTACTTCTAGAGTAGAGACATTATAAAGAGTAGAGAGAGGGCTTATAGGCTACAAAAGTGCTATAAAGACAATATGTAGTTACGAAACAACTACATATCTCTAAGGCGTGAAGCGAAAAGTGTAATAAAAAAGTCCAAGCGCGAATTTGAAATCTCCATAGCTCGTGACGGTAAAGAAAACCCCAAGCGATTCTTTCAATACGTCAACAATAGAAATCCAGTAAAAAGTGTCGTGGGGCCGTTGAAAAATGTTAAAAGAGACCTAGTTTCTGAAAACAAGGAAATGGCTACCTTGCTAAACGAATATTTTACTTCAGTTTTTAATATAGAAGTTGTAACGAATATCCCTACGGTCATAGACATAATACCTTTTCATAATGGTAATATTTTGGATAATGTTGTGGTTAGTGTAGGGGAGGTAATGCGTTATATTGATAAAAGGAAAATGCGTAAATCACCGGGGCCGGATTCCATATATCCCATACAACTAAAAGAATTAAAAGATAGCATTGTTGTGCCGCTAACAAAGATTTTTAATGCGTCTATTTCTGATGGGTGCGTATTAGATAATTTCAAGTTAGCAAACGTAACACCTATCTTTAAGAAAGGCGATAAAGGTGCGGCGGGAAATTAAAGGCCAATCAGTTTAACGTCTGTTGTAGGTAAGCTACTGTAATCAATGATTAGGGATCGTATAGTCGAATACTTAGAATTGCAAAACTTAGTTAGAAATACGCAGCACGGTTTTAGACGAAAGAAATCCTGCTTAACTAATCTTTTAGAATTTTCTCAAAGCGTGGTTGACGTTTACGATAGTCATCGGGCGGTTGATGTAGTGTATTTAGATTTTCAAAAAGCGTTTGTCACCGTACCGCACAAAAGACTTATTGAAAAAAACTAAGGCTCATGGAATCAGGGGTGTAGTAATAAATTGGATAGAAGAGTGGTTGCGAGGTAGGAAACAGAGGTTTGTCGTTGATGGAGCGGAGTTGTGTTGGGCTAATGTAGCGAGTGGCGTTCTTCAGGGTTCTGTATTGGGCCCCTTGCTTTTTCTTATATATATTAACGATTTAGATGTCGGCCTAGTCAGTACAGATTCAAAGTTTGCCGATGACACGAAGCTGTGTGGTAGGGCGATTAATGACGAAGATAGAGGTAAAATCCAGATAGATCTGAATAAAATCGTTGATTGGTTAGTCACATGGCAAATGAGATTTAACGTCAATAAGTGTAAAATTTTACATATAGGTTCGTGTAACGGTAAATTTGCGTATAGTATGTCAGGGAATGAGTTAACAAGCGTATAGCAGGAAAAAGATTTAGGAGTTATAGTCACTGGTGATTTAAAAGTAGCGAAACAAAGTACAGCAGCGGTCAATAAAGCGAACAGTGTTAGTTTTTATAGCTCGGAATTTTGAGTACAAATCGCGTGATATTATAGTCCCTCTTTATAAATCATTAGTTAGACCCCATTTGGAGTACGCGATCCAATTTTGGAATCTGCATATGCGAAAAGATATAAACAAAAACGAAAGAGTTCAAAGACGAGCAACTAAGATGATTCCGTCGCTTAGGTCAAAGTCGTACGAGGATAGGATAGGCTTAACGAGTTTAAATTGACTACATTCGAGATTAGAAGGCTAAGGGGTGATCTAATCGACGTTTTCAAAATTATGAATGGGTTCGATAACGTAGATAGAGATAGCTTTTTCGAAATATCTCAATACAATAGGACTAGAAATAACGGGTGTAAGTTGACAAGTAGAATGTTCGAGACAGCAGTTGTCAAATACTTTTTACGCATAGAATAGTAAATAGGTGGAATAGTTTGCCGGTAGAAGTATGATAATTAGTAGCACGTCTATAAACATTAGACGCATATGTTGATAGATTGGGTATAGTTTAAGGTAGTAAAATTAAGGCTTTGTGGTTCGGAACCCACGTAAAATTGTAGGTCCCCTCCGCCACCACAGAGGACATGCACAATACACAATTACGAACACAGTTAGGTAGACCAGCCATGAGTGGATCCTAGGGTCTTTGTTGGTCTGGAACATTATAACATTATATATACACACACACATATATACTGTGTATATATATATATATATATATATTAGGGTGTCACTTAAATGCAAAGTTTGAAATTTTCATGCTGACACCCCGCGAATCTATTCCATCGGTAAAAAAAACATGGTGAATGAAAAATCTTTTTATTTGAATAATTATAAAAGGTCGCCCCCGCCTTCCAAAGTTTAATGCTTGCGCGGCGTCTCCATAATCGTTCATTAGATATCTATATATCTCTATATATGTGTGTGTGTGTATCTGTGTGTGTCTGAATATCAGAAATAAAGTGAACAATACTTAACGATTCACCGTTTCTCATTTCAGCTACGTGATTTCTGGTGATGGAAACCCGGAAGTGTATATACCTATTAGGGGCAGCGGTTGATGAGGTGAAAGGATGCAAGCTTCCTTCCTACAGGCAAGCATTCGGTTACTTCCTTTACCTTCACCATGCAAAGAAAATGACAATACGTGACGCGTTGAGGAAGTCACTTCGAGCAGTGATGTCCTTCTGGGAGAAAGTTCACATTCCAACCAGACTCGAGACACACTGCGTCAGCAAACTGGATAAAGTCTTCGAGGAGTGGAAAGGACTCAAAAAACACGCCTCAAGGACGAGCGATTCACACAAGACGACAGAAAAAGAATTCATTGAACGCCTCGATCGTCTCTTTGACATCGCCCACGCTGATTGTGAGAAATTGGTCAAGTACCCAGAGGATTGGGAGTTCCTTCAGCAGCAGCGCCAGAAAGGACGTCCAAGTTCAATGGCAGGTTTGGACATGACCCATCAGCGCCAAGTCAAAGATTGTACTCGACGTCGGGAGGAAGAGGAGAAACGAAGAAAGCGATCAGCAGCTGAAATGGAGGCAGTATCCAACGAAGCGGTTTTGGAGTCCTCATCCTCCAGCTCAGATGATAGCGAAGAAAAAGGAGCATGTGGTGGTTCGTTAGCGTCTAAACAAAGAGCAACGAAGAACATCATGACATCGGAATTGGCGGCAGCGCTTGATCGCACGCAACTCTCGTCAAGAAAGGCCACATATCTGCTGTTTGAGGCAGCTTCCAGCTTAGGGCATGATGCTAGCGACTACAACATCAATCGTGGATCCATTCATCGTCAGCGTGAAAAATTCCGTACCCTTAAGGCTCGGCAACTGAAGAGCGAGTTCCAAGGCAATAGTCCATTGACTGTTCACTGGGACGGAAAACTCATGCAAGATCTGACGTCACGAGAATATGTTGACCGCTTACCTATTCTTGTATCTGGCTCCGGGACAGAGCAGCTCCTCGGGGTGCCAAAACTTCTGTCAGGAACCGCGCTGGCACAAACAAATGCCATCATAGATTGCCTGAATGAATGGGGAGTGACCGATCATGTCAAATCTATGTGTTTCGACACAACCGCGACAAACACAGGCCACCGTGGAGGAACTTGTGTTCTTCTGGAAGAAAAAGTTGGACGTGACCTGTTACACTGCGCGTGCAGACACCATGTACTGGAGTTGGTGCTACAGGCGGCATTCGCAGCATCGCTAGATTCAGTATCTACCGGTCCAGAAATTCTGCTTTTCAAGCGCTTCCATGATTATTGGACCCGCATTGACCAGCAACAGTTCCAAACTGCGGACACAGATGCGTTCACCAAAGCAGCTATTTTTAAGCATAGAACGGAGCTCATTGAGTTTGCAAAATCACAAGCACTTCAAGTTCGTGATGACTATCAGGAATTCCTCGATCTTTCCGTCATCTTTCTTGGAGGAGTTCCATACAAGGGACTAAACTTCCGCGCCCCTGGTGCTATGCACCGGGCGAGATGGATGGCTAAGGGGCTCTATGCCATCAAGATCTGGCTCTTCCGAAGACAGTTTAAACTGACGAACACTGAGGAACGCGGAATTCGAGATATCTGCCTCTTTTCTGTTCTAGTTTACATGAAAGCGTGGGCAACAGCTCATCTGTCCATCGAAGCTCCGCTGAATGATTGGGAATTGATGAGGACGCTCCTTCGATACCCGCACAAGAAGATCTCTGATGGTACCACCAAGAAGCTGTCTGCGCACCTGTGGTACCATTCGGAGGAGGCAGTGGGTCTGGCGTTCTTTGATGAGAGGATATCGATGGAAGTGAAGTGCAGCATGGTTGCAGCGTTAGATCAAGAAGCCCCTCACATGCCGCCAAAACGACCTTTGGTTCTTGATACTATGTTCCTCAGTGACAGCAAAGGACTGGAGCAACTGATCACAAAGAACACCCGAGGATTCTTCTCAAACTTCAGTTGCCAGATTGCTTTCTGCTCCACCATCCCAGTTCATGGACGTCAAACTCTGAATACGTGCAAGCTCGGGATGTGGTCTCCAAACTTGCAGTGGTGAACGACAGAGCAGAACGGGCCGTGGCTCTGATGAAGGAGCTGAACGGAAAGTTGACAGTGAAAGAAGAACAGCTCCAGTTCCTCGTTCAAGTTGTCACTGACCACAGAAAGCAACACCCAGCTCCGAACAAATCAGCATTAGTGAGGACGCGAAAGAACTAATCACTGATCAGCGTATGAGCACCAATTATTCTGCTACTGTATATGTATTTTATTTCTCAAAGTTTTGCTTTTGTTGCTTCTCTATTTTGTACCATTATTCGCCAAATTATGTCTTCTATTTTGATTATATAATAAACTGTTTGTATTCTTTGCGTTTTTAAGTGTCTTACTTTCGTTATTTCACCAAATTGCCTTGTTTTTTATTATCTGGTTCGGCCCAAGCTGTGAACACTGAACAGCTTGTTGACGTCAACAAATGGGTCTTGTTTTCAGTGACGAGGGCGACCTTTAAATGATGACCAATCAGGACCAAATTTCTCTTCCGTATGTTTTCCACCAAATGGAACAATTTTAGGGGTGTCATAGGAAAATATCCATCGTTTAATTTTCCCCCTATTACCTAGTGACACCCTAATATATATATATATATATATATAATATATTATATTATATATATATATATTATATATATAGATAGATATATATATATACAGTGTGTCCGAGAATTATATGTACAATTTTTGGCTGTTATTAAAAGTCAACCATGAAGTGCAGAAATTCCTGTGTTGTCCCATTTTACAGGGAATCTCATTAAGTTTTTTCTGATACCAAGTTTTGACAAGTTTTTTAGAAATTCCAGTGTGTCCGAACATTATCTGTACAATTTTATCTTTTAATAAAATTCTTGATAACACACGTAAAATTCTTAAACAAGATTATTTAGAATCTGTATTTTCAAAAGTTTATTTTATTAAAGTAACGTTGTTACAAACATTCGATATGTGCACCATTAGTGATTCGCAAAACATCCAATCGATACTCCAAATGTTGCCATGTACGCTGCAGCATATCCACATCAATTCGCTCAATAGCAGCTGTGATTCTTGCTTTTAAATCATCAATGTCTGTCACCCGCCTACATTTCTAAAAAACTTGTCAAAACGTGGTATCAGAAAAAACATAATGAGATTCTCTGTAAAATGGGACAACACTGGAATTTCTACACTTCATGGTTGACTTTTAATAACAGCCAAACATTGTACAGATAATTCTCGGACACCCTGTATATATACATAGATATACATAGATACATAGATATATACATACACACACAGAATGTATATGTATATATATATATATATATATATATATATATATATGCAGTATATATATATATATATATATGAATAGAAACGACATAAGTATTAAGGAACGTTTCTGCACACGAGGAGGAGAGATAACGAAATAATGAAAAATGAGGCGAACCGCCTGGGAAACGAACCCAGGGCCTTCCAATTGCCGGTCGGACGCTCTACCATTATGCTACGGACCTCACTCAATCACAAATCGAAATTCTCCCAAATAGGGCAGAAACCAATGCCCTCAGAGAGCACCCTCGCAAATCGTGAATATGCGCAAATAACTGCAATGACCGCGCAGTATATAAATGAATAGAAACGACATAAGTATTAAGGAACGTTTCTGCACACGAGGCGGTTCGCCTCATTTTTCATTATTTCGTTATCTCTCCTCCTCGTGTGCAGAAACGTTCCTTAATACTTATGTCGTTTCTATTCATTTATATACTGCGCGGTCATTGCAGTTATTTGCGCATATTCACGATTTGCGAGGGTGCTCTCTGAGGGCATTGGTTTCTGCCCTATTTGGGAGAATTTCGATTTGTGATTGAGTGAGGTCCGTAGCATAATGGTAGAGCGTCCGACCGGCAATTGGAAGGCCCTGGGTTCGTTTCCCAGGCGGTTCGCCTCATTTTTCATTATTTCGTTATCTCTCCTCCTCGTGTGCAGAAACGTTCCTTAATACTTATGTCGTTTCTATTCATTTATATACTGCGCGGTCATTGCAGTTATTTGCATATATATATATATATATATATATATATATATATATATACATACATATATATATTATATATATATATATATACATACAGTGTGTTTGTGTGTGTATATATATATATATATATATATAGTGTGTGTGTGTGTGTGTGTATATACACCATATATATATGTGTGTACACATATGTCCCATATATATGTCCCAAAAAGATGTTTACACATCATATTAACATATGTATCAATAAGAAAAATAGGCGGAGAGTAAATAGATAGCAAATAGGCTTCTTTAATGTTTATATGTTCGAAATATCAGCTGCTTACTTTAAAGTTTTAAATGTTCAAAATGTCTGCCACTAGCATCAATACATTCTTGACAACGGCGCGCAAAAGATCGGCATACTGTTCGGATTGTTCGGAGTGGAATGTTGGCAGAGGCTATTTCAATTTCTTGTCTCAAGGCTTGTAATGTCCTTGGTTTTTCAGCATACACAGTGTTCTTCAGAGTGCTCTACAAGTAAAAGTCTAAAGGTGTTAAGTCAGGAGATCGTGGTGGATACTCCGTATATCCCCTACGGCCTATCCATCTTCTAATGAACACAAACATTGAGAAAATTTCTAACGTCATTGTGGTAATGTGGTGGCGCGCCATCCTGTTGAAAGTAACTCTTCTTCCAAAAAAAGAGCTCTGATCGAAGGTACAATGTTGTCTTGCATCATTGATAAGTAAGCAGCACCTGTGACAGTGTCCTCAAAGAAAAATTGCCCTATCAGTCCTCTGGAAGACAGACCACACCACACTGACACTCCTGGTTGATTAAGTGCTCGTTCTTCTGTTACGTTTGGTTTTTCGGTGGCCCAGTACATACAGTTGTGTCGATTGATAGTACCATTAAGTTTAAAAGTGGCTTCATCGGACCAAACAATGGAATCAGGAAAAGATTGTTTTTCATCACACATGTGCAAAAACCACTCACAAATTCTTTTCGACGATCTGGATCGTCCTCATTCATTGCATGGAGCATTGGAGCAGTCTAGGTATGTACGGTTTCCACTTTTCACGTCGCAAAATGCGATGAACGCTGGATTTAGAATCACCATTCTCACGAGAAAAGTGCCTTGTAGACTTATTTGGAGAGATTGTGAAGGCCTGTAACACGGTCTTAACACTTTCATTGTCAGATGAAGTGCGACGTCTTCCAGATCGGCCTTTGTTGACGTTTTGCACTGTTCCGTCAGTCTCAAACTTATCACCTAATCTTGTAATTGTTACCCTTGATGGTGGTAATGTTTCAAACTCATTTCTCCAATGTCTCTGTACCTCAGCCACATTCTCCGTCTTCCAGTAGTGCTTCAGAATCCACTTACGTTGCTCAAACGATAACTGCAATGCCGCCATTTCCTGTAACAAGGGATACTACTGTTATTTAAGTACAATACACCATTACTATACTACTAAACTACTATTATTAAGTACTATAAATATACTAATACATCAGCGCATATTACTATCATCCAAAGTGTGCATGTTGATATATATATATATATATATATATATAATATATATATATATATTAATATGATGTGTAAACATTTTATTGGGACACCCGGTGTGTATATATATATATATATATATATGGAGGGGAGAGGAAAATGTTATGAAGAAGTAATGTAACATTCTGTTTAAAATTTCAATCGGTATGGAAGCAAATTTTTCCCTTTACATAAAGTTAAAATCTGGACTCTAGAAACTATGCCATAATGAATTATTATTCATCTCAGAAATTCCTGAAGGATACCTTCAAACTCCTCCCTTCATATTTTTATTCTGGTAATGGGTAATTTTGGCGGGTATTTACAACAGATCAAATTATGTCCTGAAAAAAAAGTAAAATTCCATTCGGAAGGGCTTTAGACTTTATTAATTTTTAAGGAAATAGAAGTAAGACATTTTTTTTTTTACGTTTCATGCGAGGTTTTGTTGTGAAATGAATTTTTTGTTCCCTTAATATAAATATGAATTTATTACCTTTTGATGCTTAAATGACCACATCCTCTATTATTTTATTCCGATTTATACCAAACGATTTTACTTAATTCTAAAGAATTTGAACGCAACCGCCTCGCTCTCACACACTCACACGCACCCATTGGTATACATATATCGCGTTTACATTTCAATATTTCATACATGGATGAACGTTCAGAGAGAAGTTCTTATCTTTTAGCTAATCGTGTTCATGAGATTTACGCAGAAAAATAAATTTCGCGAAAACTGAAAGAAATTTAAGAGACAATTGAATTATTTTTAAAGCAAGAATGATCCTCGAGAGGGAGTGAAATAAAGATGGGGAAAATGAGAGAAATTTTCAAAGAATTGAAAGAAAAAAACTAAGAACAATTAAACATCATCGCAAAAGGTATATAAAATAGAGGAAGGAAATGATTTCGAGATGGTGTAAATAAATGCGATTACCTCAAGTAAAATGAATGTTTAATGCCACAGTCCGGGGGTAAAATGGAAAGGGGAGAGGAGGCATTCCACCAATGAAAATCAAATGAAACTATAATTAAAAGATGTCCAATTGTCATGAAACACTTTGGCACACTAATTAAAACTCCGAAATCATGTACGATTTCTTACATTTATTAAATTGAAACATGGAATATTTATTTATAAAAGTAATAATAATTATTATAATTATAATAATAATAATAATTATAATTATTATTATTATTATTATAATTATTATAATTATTATAATTATTATATTATTATTATTATAAGTATTATTATTATAATTACTATTATTATTAATGATAAAGCTGCAACTTTTAAATGGGTGCCATAAAATGATCAATTAAAATAATTAATCGCATTAAGCTGCATAAACCAATTGAATCTTTTTCAGTTCTGATGTTCTTGATGTTGGTGGCCCTCGTAAACGGTAAAGGAATTTCGTAGTTATTGAATCCTCACGCAATTAAACATCTTTGATGTTCGAACGCAGAGAAATAGTGTGTGTGTGTGTGTGTGTGTGTGTGTGTGTGTGTGTGGACATAACCTTTGAAAACAAAATAATTCCTAGAATTTATAATTTTAACTGAACTTAAATTTAATCTCCTTAATTTTTCCTGCCTATTCCCCCTTCATAATCGTATTGTTTTTATTATAGGCGTGTATAAATATGTTATTTTCCATTATAAATTACTTAATTTTAAATGGAGTTCGATGTTTGGTTATATTCAATTCCTTATTTACATATATTTGTGTGTGTGTGTGTGTGTGTGTGTGGGATTGAACTCAGAATGGTCCCCTGAGGTTTTTCCATGATACACACAGACCGTGCATGGAACAAGGAACTCTTCTGGGAAAATTAAATCCACAATAGCCCGAATAAGTAATGGTAAATGAAAAACACTATAGTTTTTGCTTTTTCATGATGTTAGCCCGACGTGGGCAACGGGTCACTCTCAAAGAGGCCCCAAAAATATAGTTTTCCTCACCAGCTATCTGCAAAACAGATAGGACCCAGCTTTGGAACAGGATCTAGGGGTTACAGCTACACCTAGCTTACTACATCCAGAACCTCAATATAAGCAAAAGACTCCTTGAAAAGTGGACGCTCAATTTTGCCAGTTGAGTTTTAAGTTTTGGTTTTTGGCTAAAAATACAATAGTTACCCCTTTTTCTTTGATGTATTCAATCCGACGCGAATGCAACGATTCTTTTGCTTATATTGAGGTTCTGGGTATAGTAGGCTAGGTGTAGTTGTAACCCCTAGATCCTGTCCCAAAGCTGGATCCTATCTGCTTTGCAGATAGCTGGTGAGGAAAACTATATTTTTGGGGCCTCTTTGAGAGTGACCCGTTGCCCATGTCGGGCTAACATAAAGAAAAAACTATAGTATTTGTCATTTACCATTACTTATTCGGGCTATAGTGGATTCAATTTTCCCAGAAGAGTTCTTTGTTCCATGCACGGTTTGTGTGTATCATGAAAAAACATCAGGGGACCATTCTGAGTTCAATCCCATCATGAAACGGACATGTTATGTGCCTTCAAAACTGGACGCTCAATTTTACCAGTTGAGGTTTAAGTTTTGGTTTTTGGCTAAAAATACAATAGTTACCCTCTTTTCTTTGATGTATTCAATCCGACGCGAATGCAACGAGTCTTTTGCTTATATTGAGGTTCTGGATATAATGTTATAAAGTTTCAGACCAACAAAGACTCTAGGCTCCACTCATGGCTGGTCTACCTAACTGTGTTCGTAATTGTGTACTGTGCATGTCCTCCGTGGTGGCGGAGGAGACCTACAAGTTTACGTGGGTTCCGAACCACAAAGCCTTAATTTCACTACCTTAAACTATACCCAATCTATCAACATATGCGTTTAATAGATTTTTAAATATGTTTATAGACGTGCTACTAATTACTTCTACCGGCAAACTATTCCACCTATTTACTATTCTATGCGTAAAAATGTTTTTGGCAATTGCTGTCTCGAACCTTCTACTCGACAACTTACACCAGTTATTTCTAGTCCTATTATATTGAGATATTTCGAAAAAGCTATCTCTATCTACGTTATCGAACCCATTCATAATTTTAAAAACCTGGATTAGATCACCCCTTAGCCTCCTAATCTCGAGTGTAGTCAATTTTAACTCATTAAGCCTATCCTCGTACGACTTCGACCTAAACGACGGAATCATCTTAGTTGCTCGTCTTTGAACTCTTTCGTTTTTGTCTATATCTTTTCGCATATGCAGATTCCAAAATTGGATCGCGTACTCCAAATGGGGTCTAACTAATGATTTATGAAGAGGAACAATAATATCGTGCAATTTGTACTCAAAATTCCCGGTTATAAAACCTAGCACTTTGTTCGCTTTATTGACCGCTGCTGTACTTTGTTTCGCCACTTTTAAATCATCAGTGACTATAACTCCTAAATCTTTTTCCTGCTCTACGCTTGCTAACTCCTTCCCTGACATACTATATGCAAAATTACCGTTGCGCGAACCTACATGTAAAATTTTGTACTTATCGACGTTAAATCTCATTTGCCATGTGAGTGACCAATCAACGATTTACCCTATATAGTAAGGGTAGGTGCAGCTGTAACCTCTAGATCCTGTCGTTTACATAGATTAGTATAATTTCAATTACTGAAACACATACTCGTATACTGAATCCAATTGTAAGCTCCCTTTAGCTATTTGACCTTGAAATTCAAAATGATTGTTTAACATCAGTAGCTTGAGAAATTTGAAGCACTAAAGTTGCAAACAATTCAATTGCCGTTGCTACTATAGTGTGCGGTCTACCTACGATTGGTTAGGTTTAGTCAAGATATTTTCGTTAAAACTAACGAAAATATCATGACTAAACCTAACCAATCGTCAAGGGCGATTGACATTGGGATGTAAACAAGCAATTAGTAAACAAGCTAAGAAGGTATACTTACATTTAAACTTTTGTGTTTTTAACTTTTCAATAAATTTTTTTCCTTACATTTAAACTTTTTATGTTTTTAACTTTTCAATAAATTTTGTTCAAGTAAGATTGTCATTTCAACCTTCTTTAACTACATTTAAAAAACAAATTGGTGTAGACCGCATACTAAAGTGTGAATTTGTCTGTAGACCGCATACTAAAGTGTAAATTTGTCTGTAGACCGCATACTAAAGTGTAAATTTGTCTGTAGACCGCATACTAAAGGAGCACCTAATTATTTCTATGGTTTCCATGACTGGTACATTTGTAAAAAGTGATTCCACGTCAAGAGAAACAAGTTGTTCAGCGTTGGCTCTTTTTAAGTTAGATAATTTAGCTAGTGTTTCGGTTGTAGAATTTACAATAAAATTTTTGTTAAGATACGGTCTTATTATCTTATTTCCATATAGAAATGACTTGCTGTCATATCATAGTAAACAAAAACATTACTTGCCAAAGTATAAAACAACTTTTTACATTCATAAATTGTTCCCAAGTTGACATACTAAAATGTAAACGTTTAAAATATGTATAACCCAAAATGGGTGCTCCTTTAGTATGCGGTCTACAGACAAATTCACACTTTAGTATGCGGTCTACAGACAAATTCACACTTTAGTATGCGGTCTACAGACAAATTCACACTTTAGTATGCGGTCTACACCAATTTGTTTTTTAAATGTAGTTAAAGAAGGTTGAAATGACAATCTTACTTGAAAAAAAATTTATTGAAAAGTTAAAAACATAAAAAGTTTAAATGTAAGGAAAAAAAATTTATTGAAAAGTTAAAAACACAAAAGTTTAAATGTAAGTATACCTTCTTAGCTTGTTTACTAATTGCTTGTTTACATCCCAATGTCAGTCGCCCTTGACGATTGGTTAGGTTTAGTCATGATATTTTCGTTAGTTTTAACGAAAATATCTTGACTAAACCTAACCAATCGTAGGTAGACCGCATACTATAGTAGCACCGGCAATTGAATTGTTTACAACTTTACTGCTTCAAATTTCTCAAGCTACTGATGTTAAACAATCATTTTGAATTTCAAGGTCAAATAGGGTCTAAGTCATGTGAGTGAGTCATTTAGCGAAAAAAAAAGAGCGGCAGAATGCGTGAGCAGGCACAAATTTAACGAAAAAACCTGTAGACTGCACTGTGAAAAAAGTAGAGCGCGGCAGAATTTGTAGACCGCATACTAAAGGAGCACCAATAATTATGGACAATGTTTACAATAATCAAAATTTAATTGCACCAACCTTAAAAAAAGATATGAAACAATTACTTATTTTGTGTTGTACAAAAACTCCGTTTAGAGTCTGTGATGAAACCTACATACAGATAGATGGTGTTGCTATGGGCACTCCATTAGGACCTACCTTCGCAGACTTTTATATGTCAAACTTAGAAAATAAAATAATGAAAGAAAACAACTTCTACAACCCAAAACTGTATATGAGATATGTCGATGATACCTTCATACTCTTTAAAAATAATAACCACATTCTTTTATTTATTCGAAGACTTCATGAACTAAGTAAATTAAAATTCACATTTGAACCTTCCTTGAATAGTACACTCTCTTTTCTCGACAGTAATATATTCATTGGTCAAAATGGATGTTTAACGACTGGTGTAGATGTTAAACCAAAGACAAAGGAACGTATTTAAATTATAATTCATACTCACCAGAAAAATATAAACTATCAATAATTAAAACACTCGTGCACAGAGCTTTCACTATATGCTCAAGTTGGCAACTATTTAATCAAGAAATTGAGAGAATAAAGCAAAATCTAATAAACAGTGATTTTCCGCTATTTTTAATCGATAATATCATAAACCGAACTCTAACAAATTTATATAACAAAAATAAGGAGGAGGAGGAAAATAAAAATAAAAATACAGGTATAAAATTTTACTTCGAAACAAGAAACCCAACAAGACTAAAACATGAACAAAAATGTCTATCAATATATTAAAGAGGCACATAAAACCAATGGATAAAGAAAAAACTATCAATGTTAACATATACTATAAAAATAAAAAGTTATCAAGCCATTTTTCGACACGTAACAAAAACCCTGATAAGCAACATCATGTGGTGTACCAATTTACATGTCCTGTAGTTGACTGTACGTCGACTTACATTGGTTACACCACAAACCACATTAAAGTGAGAGCATACCAACATAAATATCGTCCAAGTAAAATGAACGAACATTACAGAGTAGATCATAAAATATTAAATTTAAAAAATATCTCACAAACCTTTCAAATCTTATACTCATCACATAACGTACAAAAAATAAAAATTGCCGAAGCCTTTTACATTAAAATGAAAAAACCGAAAATTAATTTAAAATTTAATGAACTTTCGAATATTCTTAAATTAATTTGAAATTGTATCAAATTTACAATAAAAAAAAATATATATAACCCATTTTACTTTAAAATTATGTATAAAGTTCTGAAGATGTTCAAAGTATATGAACGAAACGCGTCAGCAGAAGGAAAAATGAAGACAGTATTCTTAGCTTACTGCAAATTCTTATCTAGAATTATTATTGAGAAACTCAGTATTGAAAATGAAAAACTATTCAGAATATTGGAAATTAAATGTAAATCCTTTATAAATAATAGCAATAATAATAATAATAATAATAATAATAAATACAAAGTTAATAAAATGTTACATAATTTTAAATTAAGTGATTTAGTAGAAAATAAATTATGCTTAATAAAAAAAAAAAAAAAAGAATAGATTACAAAATTAAAGGTGTTTAATGAAATTAACAATTTTTAAGTAGTTGATTACAAAATGGGAACTGCATTACTATGGTAAAAATGGCAGTAGTGAACTTATATATCAGTAGGAACTAATGAAGTTTTTTTTAGTGATTTGCATAATACATTTCGTGATGAAGCCTGCTTGATATGCATGAGAATTGCATTCCATACATCTACTACTTTGGGAGAGAGTGCATTTCCTGCAGTTTCTACAGTATTGTATAGTTAGCTTTGTGTGTAAAATTCCTGGGCAGTCCGGTATTATTACGATGGAGTATTTGATGTGGGTGACTGCTCTTTGACTTTGAATGGGTGATGCACGTTGATTTTTATTGATAATTTTGAACATATTGATAGCAACACTGAATTTGTATAAATCATTTAGTTTTAAAATATTTTGCTCTTTAAACATTGGGGAAATTTGACTTTACTTGTCATTATTCGTGAGAGTTCGCAGGCAATTTTTGTGAATTACTGCCAAAGGATGTTTTACACCATGTTATAATGGATGGATAAAGGAAAAATATAGGATAAGGAGCGCGTTTCGAGGAGAGGAAATAGTCATATGAAATCTTAAAATTTTGGATTTGATATGTTGTACATGACTTTTGAAATTTAGTTTTTCGTCTAAATTAATGCCAAGTAGGGCTGGGCATCCGGGATCACGGGATCTCGGAAGTAAAGTAGAGAGCTCACTTCCCGGGAAAACTGTCATCGATCCCGAGATTTCCTGGTATTCTATTTTCAGGGGAGACTTTTAAATACAGTTTTATTATGAGGTATATTTATTTCATGTAAAGGTTTTTCACAATTGAAGTTTTCGTTCACCTGTTTTTTAAACTTTGAAAACCGTTTTCGCTTGAGTATGGAGTGAAATAATATAATTTTCTTCCTACTGAAAAGTGAAACTGAAAATTGATTTCATTGAGTTCATTCTTTCTAGAAACTTCTAGAATGGATTTTACTTCTATTTCAATTTTTTTTATATATTTTATAATAAATTTCATTAGAATTTATAATTTTTATTATTTATTATGTTAAACCTTTGAAACATACTAAAATTTATAACTAAATTTTTGCTAATCATGTGTAACATTCTATAACATTCTAGAATAATTTCAACCAATAGTATAAAAGTGCCACCAAGCGCAAGCGGCAGGTTTATTAACTAACACTCAGTCTACCGCTTGTCTCATAGTGTAGTGTTTGTTGATCTGCTGTGCGGCTGTGCCACATTATGTCCACATATTTATATCATTGTTATAAATTACACTGGCCAACAAAATGAAACTTTGTTTTCTCATCACAAACATGCTCACACTTTTCTTAATGCACGTTTCGCGCTGATTCCGAATCTGGTTTTATTTTTTTTCTAGCACGTAGAGTTATATAGATACACTGGTTTTGATATTTTTAAGTTTTTGATATTGCTATAAGAAAATTTATGGATGTATAGATCACACTTAGGAATGCTAAACAACAAATACATCATATACTTTATTCAATGTACTTATAAATAAAGAATATATACATTATTTTATTAAAAGCGCTGTGAGTGTCATTTCCTTTTGAAAATTTGGCCTGGATTGTCAAGATACAGCATCCAACAATGGTCCGCCATCATGCTTTCATTCCAATATCCTTGGTAGCGCTTCTCCATCATCTGAATATCTTGATGGAAGCGCTCTCCTTGCTCGTCACTCACTGCACCAAGGTTTTCAGGAAAGAAATCTAAGTGGGAATGCAGGAAGTGAATATTTAACGACATTCGACACTCCATTTCTTTGAAGGCATCAAGGAGGTTCTTGACTCCATCCTTATACGCAGGTGACTTGTTGCTTCCATGAAAGTTTTCACATATCCATTTGTGAATCCTGACTGCATACCCATAAGCATTCCTATAACCTTTAGATCTCCACAAACATTCCATTGATGACTGTCGTATTTGATTGCCTTAAGTAGTATATCCATATTGTCATATGTCTCTTTTAGATGGACGGAATGGGCAATGGGGATGGATGGCATTATATTACCATTATGCAAAAGAACTGCTTTCAGGCTTCTCTGCGACGAATCAATAAAGAGGCGCCACTCAGATGCCACATACGTCTGAGATATGGCTGTAAATAGTCCAATGATGTCATGGCAATAACAGAGAGGACCGTCTACTGAAAAGAATGCTGTTAATTCAAAATTCCGCTTTCGGTAGTAACTAATACGAACATTGTTCTCAAGTAAATTGTTCTCCTTTAGTCTTGAGGCGAGAAGCTCTGATTTCTCTTTAGACAGCGATAAGTCTCTAACACGATCATTCAACTGTCCTTGGGTTAACTTTTTAGGCTCTAAATGTCTACCTTCAAAAGTGTACTCTGGTTCTGTAGATGGTCCGGAAACGCCAGTTGCACCTTCATCACTTTCCATGTCATCTATGATAGAATCTAGCCTATCACTTGGGGGAATTGGAATGGGCAATGTTTCATCATGTTTTACTGGTCTACGTGCTGAATCCAAGTTTGGATATACAATCTGGTGTTTGTTCTTGGCAGAAAACCCCATTAAGTTCACACTACAAAAATAACAGTCTTCATGATGATCTCTCGGCTCCCTCCATATCATGGGTATGGCAAATGGCATTGAAGCTTTCTTTTTGTTAAGCCAATCACGTAATCCATTTGAACAGCCAGAACAGATTTGATGTGGCGCCCATGGTTTATCTTGGTCACCTAGATGGCAACCAAAGTATAGCTTGTATATTTTCTTAATGTCGGTTGTAATACTTCGTCGCTGTGTTTTAGTTGTCAACTGGCCGCATACGAAACAGAACTTGTCGGGGTCATTCTTACATTGTCGAGGCATGTTGACTGACCTGAGCAAACTATAAATTCAAAAAAAATGTACACCAACTTGACACAACAAGTTCTTGGACTGGACTGATCTTTTGACACACAAAGCACGGCGTTGTTGCCTGAATCACAATGCTGCTAGACGTAAAAGCTCACACCTGAAATACATAAGATGTATAATTAAGATAATTGAAATAAATAAGATGAATAAACTAAAAAAACACAATAAAATAAACACAATCAAATGTTGAAATATTAGTATTTTGCCTATTTAAAATGGTTAAATCTGTGGTTATATATATGCCTTCATCTTGAAAACTATACGTGCTAGAAAAAATCTGAATGCAGTTTTGGAATCAGCTTGAAAAATGCTATCCAGCCAATACAAATTTTACTCTGATGAAAAATCTTTGTTGACCAGTGTTATAATCCTATCATATCAGGCAGCCAAAGTGAATCCAAATCATGGCAGCATTTTGAACGACTAGAAGGAAATTAAAGTGCTAAGTGCAAGAAATGTTCTGCAATAATAAAATGCAAAGGATATTCAACAAGTGGTTTGCTTCGTCATTTGAAAAGTGTCCGTAAGCTCGAAGATGAAAACTTAAAAGACTATGTCCAGAGACTTTAGATCCTGTCAGTAAGAAAAAAATAGGGCTGAGCAATGTTCAACAAGAAATATAATATTGGAAAGGAATCTGTTACTTCGGAAATTGCAAAAAAAGTATCAGATGGTGAAAGATTTATCACTTCTTTAGATGAATGCACATCGCTACAAAATCATCGCTATATGAATGTTAATATTCATGCAGTTGGAAGGTTCTGGAATTTGGGAATGGTTCGTAGTTTTGATATCTGCCTGCTGATAAAACTAAGGTGTGTTTGCTTTTAATGAAAATGAGTTGAGAGAACCGAAAACTTGTTTTTCTACCACCTTAAAACAATCAATAGAAAAAAAGACTTCAGGAGAGACGTAATAAGAAGCTCGTAAGATTATATAAATATTTAAACAATCCTATAATAGCATTTAATTCAACTTATCCTAATTTTTCACTGCCTTCTAAATCAACATTGCAAACAACTGCCAAAGAGTTGTTTGCCAGGCTTTTCAGAAAAAGTGAGACGGACGTAGTGGTAGAAGGTACTGATGTAAATGAACCCCAACAGTTTTTTAATACATTATTAGAACTTGAAGTCATTTCCTCTAACTCATCTTCAAATCAAAGGCCCTTGGAAGAAAAATTGGATGCAGTTGTGCAGAAAGAAATGGGAACCACAGAGCAACAAGATTTGCGCCTGAGATACGACGTAAAGAACGTCATAAAAGAAATGTATGTTTATGAAGCCACTGGTAATACAACAGAAAATTTAAACCTCTTATTTAATGCTCTGGCGGCAATTCCTCCAACTTCAATAGAGTCGGAAAGAGCATTTTCTGCTGTAGGATTATTCATCACAAAATTACGAACATCTTTAAGTGATGATAGTATTGATCATCTGTGTTTTTAAAGCATTATTTTAAGTGATAATCCAAATAAATCAATAATTTCAGTTTTATTAGTATCTAGAAAGTTTTTATCAAAGCATGTTTTTGTTCAATAAGAGGAAATTTTCTGTTTAGTTATTTAATATATTCTAGTACTTCAACCTTATTTAATTTTTGATCCCGGGATCCCGGGATTGCAAGTTTTTTAATCCCGTTCCCCAGAATTAAGAAAAGAGCGGGAAATGCTCAGCCCTAATATCAAGTACTTTAACCTCATTTACCTTTGCAAGAGTAGTATTCCCAGTTTTTATTTGAAAGTTTGTATTTATATGTTTTGTGGTAATATAAGATAATTTTGTCAGATTCAATAAAAAATTTTAGCACACATCCATTTATACACATTTTCTAATTGTATGTTCGTTTCATTCCTCAGAAAATCTGCGTTATGATGGAAAGAAGTAAGTGTGGTGTCATCTGCGTATTGTACGCAATTTAATGTGGTTGAGAGATGAAAATCGTTCACGTAAATTAGAAATAGTCAAGGGCCAAGAATAGATCCTTCTGGGGCTCCACTAGTTAGCATCACCTTGTCGGATAAATTATCTTTTAATCTGATGTACTGATGACAATCTGAAAGATATTGAGGATATTTCCTCTTATTCTTTATATATGAAGTTTATTCAATAAAATTTCTGCGAAAGTGTATCAAATACTTTAGACAAGTCGTGAGATGAAGTCAGTGTTTTTTTTTGCTGTTTAAGTTCTGATACACATTTTCTAATAACATAGTAGGGAAGTACTCCTTGTGGGACGTTAGGCAGGAGACAGGGAGTGCTGGAACTCCCGTTTTTCCTGTCATTGCCCTCCTCAGCTGGTATTTTCCTGTGTCTTACCTACCCTGTGAGCAGTCCATCATACTCTCAAACACACAATTCTCCCTCTATTCCTCACTATACATACAGTATATGCACCTTTCACAGTACACAATCTTTTAAAAATCTCTAAATTAAAAAAATGACACAAGTGAGCCTTGGAGACCTTAGTAGCATGGGCGCAAAAGGAGAGAGTGCAATGCAATTGCAAATGTTGATCAATGTTGCATAAGGTTATGCAACAAAGGGGTGTTGGAAGAGGTTATTCAACAAGGGGTTATGCAACTTGGGGAAGAAGTTATCCCCCAAGTTGCAATGAACTTCCGCTGAGGGAGACCTCTTTGGGGGATAAGTTGGGACGGTCTCACCCCCCAAAAGGGTATACCTAACCTAAAAGAGAAAGGAGGAGAGGAAGAGAGGACTTCGCTTGGCAGGAGCCAAGCGCATATTAAGATTTCATTCCAGAGCTTGCTCTTATAAGCCCCTAATCCGCCAGTTGACTTAATCAGCCAGTTGGCACAGTGTATACAAAGGTTTGCACAAATGCACGTACACCCCCGCCTATACGCCCATAAAATATTACACACACACACATACACACAAAACTGTTATACATGAGCAGTCGCCCATCATTGCCAAGCACTCAGGCTCCGAATATGATACCCGAACAGCAGCCTCCGTTTAATCTCAAGCACTCAGAAAAACCAACGCGATATCATACACTCGTTGTTCTCGTGTTTGCACTTCAACCATTTAGCGACCTTGCATCCGCTTCGGAACTCCGCGTGGAAACCTTGACTTTGAGAACTCCGCGCTCGCTTTGTCTCACGGTCACTCACCTTTCTGACTTATGCGAAAATGGATTGCTTCGTATATAAGGAGGGGTCCAGCACTTGAAAAGCAGATACTAAAGTAGAGCTCATCGGGAAAGATTAACGAATAGACCGTAGCGGGAAAATTTATTCAACAGATCTTCTCGGATTGTCTCTGCCTCTGTCTCCGAGGGTAACAGGGTGCGAGTTGCCCCGTATGTCATTAGTTTGTGCTTGAGACCTTAGAACGGGCCGGGGAGTGCCTTAGAAGAAGGTATTCTTATATCTTCTGTTAACTTAACTTATACCCTGGGTGAAGGGGAACATTTCACCTGTAGGGAATACGCTTTATATCGGAATATCGGGATTGAGGATCTGGCTGAAGGAAACGCCAGCAGACTCAAATCTTATTTACTTTAACGTGACTTTAAATGTCAATCTTAGACTTAAGAATCACATTATTATAACCTTTATAAACTTGAATCGAAGAATTACTTTTATAAACAGTTGTTTGTAAACCGCTTACCTGAATTTAATTAAAGTGCCTAAAATTCAAAGTTGACTCTCGGTTAATCCATTCTCGACGGGCGGAAATAAGGGCTAAAGAAAAAATACCTGGACTCCGTAAGCGACGAGGAAGAAGTCGGCGCACTCTGTGGTCACGTCTGGATTCAACATTATTCAAATTTATTTTACTCTTGGGAATCAATAAAAATTTTTATATATTCCCACGGGAGAGCATAATAAAATGGTGTCAGGTGTGGGGTGGTCGTAGGTACGTTTTTCTTACCCCCCTTTCCTAGATACCCGTCGAGTACCAGAAGTCGACTGGAGCGTGTATGAGGACCATCTACACGGAGACGAGAAAAACGGAAGTTCCACCCAGAATCACGAGATCGAGGGCAACGACCAAGGCGCGATTGGAATCGGCAACGAGGGTTCAAGCAACATGCGAGGACGAGACGTAAATCTTTCACAAAGGGAAGAAAAATTCGAGGTAAGCAAACTTGTTTGTATTGCAACCGGTTTTAGGGGACAGGAAGACAATTTTCCTGTAGCAGGTAGCACACACCCAAGGTATACCCTTCAGGAGTACGATTATTCCCACCTAATTTTGATATAAATAGAATCCCTCACATCCCATCGTGGACACCTGAGAAAATCAAAGAAGAACTTGAATTAGGAGATAGCCCCCTATTAGCGAATTTGAGAGACTTTGTACAGTTTTGGCCTTTTTCATTAGACAAAACCCCCAGTGTCGAGATGCCTATCAGTCAAGACATCCGACATGCAGTTAGTTCAGAAAGCCGAGAAACGGCTGGAAGACGTGGCCCGTCTCTCCCTATATTCCCTCCTTCTCTTCCTATAGAATGCCAGCTACTAGGTCATTTCAGTACCCCTTTTATACCGAGGAGGAGGATTTCTCCCTCGAAAAAAAGAAGCTGCGCCATGCGGCAGAAATCTGCCCCATATTCTGTGGCACGTATGCTGAATATTTAATTGCAGAGGCGCAAGTGGTAGTGCAAAGCTATGTATCCTTTCATGATTTCATCATCAAAATAGCGAGATTAATTCCCGAGAAGGGAAGAAATTCCTATAGGATGCCAATCGCTGTAGCGATTAGGTGTTCCGTTCCCCCTAGTTAGATTAGTGTTCGTAGGATTTGGAGGAAATGTTAAGACCTGGAAGGTATTTTTAGATATCTGTCCTTACCTTTATTGCCAGAACAGACGGGATGAGATTACAAATAGATTAATGAACATAGAGCGGAAATGTAGACGTCCAGATGAATCATTTACCTCATTTGCATATCGCATAAAGCAGTGGTGGCCAACCATTTTTTGATGCGTGCCATTTTTAGGTTAGGTTTAATTCGGATGCGCCAAAAAAAAATTTGTGAAAAAATTACTAATAACTTGTAAGTAAAAATAAAAATATAATATAATATTTACCTTAAATACAATTCATACTAGACCTCGATGCGCCACTTCAAAGTAATTGATGCGCCACCTTTGGCGCAATGCGCCGAGGTTGGCCACCAATGGGCCATAAAGAGAGAGATTGAATGGTTGAAAAGAGACGCGGGCGAAATGGCACACATTATTGACATTCCTTTTGTAATAAATAAAGTCATTCTCAATTCAATACCTCGTAAGCTCTGGAATAAGTATGGTGACCAGACGGAGGATGTACACAAAAAGATTAAAAGAATCAGGCGTAATGATCAGATCATTTCCAAACCAACGACTCTTCTAAGTAACGTAAATTACCCGAGTCAAAACCTGGGGTCCCTACCATCCCCAGATCCCTCGTATTATCAAAATCCAGCCTATTCGCAAATGGCTAATCAGCCTATATACTCCCCTTACCAAAACACGTACCCCCCATGTAGGACAAAACCCTTATCTACAAATTGTTTCTTTAAACCAAATGCCATATAGTAGTGCGCCACCATACGATCTATCAACCAATCCATGTCCTTCAATGTAGAATGACGCAGTGAATGTAAATTCAGTACAGCCGCCGCAAACGCAAATCCTATCATATTTAATGAATAATCCCCGATGTTACATATGCGAAGGGACAGGGCACAAGGCTAAGTTCTGTCAGATAATCGAAAGAGTGAAAGCATTGGAATTAGACAGAAATAAAGCGCGAGAGTTTATAAGGAAAGGCGTGAAAGATTACAATAGACACAGAGGATATACGTCGCCGTTTCGGAAAAATTGGTATAGAGAGAGAGAAGATTATGATGGACAACGACGATACGCGTCGCCGTTTCGGCAAAATTGGAATAGAGGGAGAGAAGAAATTTTACCGTCAGGAAAATGGAGAGAGACGACGCAAAACTCAAGTGATTATTCTTATGACCACCGAAAGAACGATTATCCTGAGAATCGAGGGTGGAAACGAGATGGTTATTGTCATTATAGGGAGAACCGATATGAGAGGTCACCATCTCCCTATGAAAACAGACGAGACAGATTTCACTCACGGAATAACCGATCAGATACTCGATTCGATAACTGGAATAGAAGGGACTACCGACAGTAGGGTGTATCATGCTTAGGTCGAATATTGAAAAACTTGGAATTTCAAGATTGGCAGTATGTATTCGTATGTAAAACTGAATTTTAAGAGGGGTTCGCCTTGTGCAAGGATTCCGAAAAATCGCATTTAAGTGTTCAAAATCGCACTTTTTTGTCGAAAAATGGGATTTTTGGCCAATTTCAAAGACTTGGTACTTGGTAGCCTCAAATGACCTCCATATGTTCCATATTGTTCACATACACCCTTAATCATTTCTATGGGCAGGCTTGGACCCATTTAAGATCAGCCAAAGTGGTTCATAACCCCTAAAATAACCAAAATCACCCAAAATGGCTCAAAACTAAGGAATTGTATGATTTTTAGTCTCCTATACACCACATTTCGCGGTTGTTCTCTTCATCAGGCAGAATCTTTTCGTTCTTCTTTCTTGGTCTTGCATTTTCTTTTTTTTAGAAACGCCTCCACCAATTTTTATTTATTTTCTTTTCGGCATCGCTGAGTATGATGGCAGCTGCCCCCACCTTTCCGCAAGTTACTGTGACGTTCAACCTTTTTTTTGCAATTGCAATTCTTCTTTAAAATTTGTATAAGTCACTCAGCCACCCCAGCTTGTAATAATATGCTGGTCAACTGAATGTTTTGAGATTTTTTCTTCTGAAAGCATCTTGATTTGTCAAGCAGGTCTTGTTGAGATCTAAAACATGTTCATAATGTCTTGCTTTGACTTGAAAACTGGCAACAATTCTGTGATCGATCCCAGCACGAACAAAACCATCTCTTCTTTCTTGCCCATACACTGCATGAGCTGCAGCTGAAACTTCCTGGACTGCTCTTTCTCAGCTGTGAGTGTGAACCAAGAAGTTCTCAACTTCAAGTGGAGACCTGAGAAGTTCCTCAACTTCTCTTGACATCTTACAAGTTACAAGTGAAGAGTGGCTCAGACAGTTTCTCCTTATCCCAATTAATCAGAGTAATTGGAGAAGTGGCATCAAAATTCAGTTTAGGGTTTCTATGAGTTCTCAGACTCATATCTCCATACTCAGACTTACCTCTGATCTTCTTGATCATCTCAACCCCCCCATGCCCTCTCCTCCTCATCATCACTGCACAGGAGAGAGGCAATGAGGTTCTCACTGTGAGCATGGTATGCTACACGAACTATCATATGAGTGATTATGTTCATGACTTCAGAGGTTTGGCTTCTCAGCAGTCCCAGAGCGGTCACAATATGGTGAGGTCCATACCTCACGTGGTGCTTCACCTTGATCTTAAAATATATCTTGAAGTAGAAGTCCAGGGAAAACTTCAGCAGCACCTCCAGCTTCTTCAACACCTCCCCCTTCAGACCATGCTGCCTCATCCACAGCAACAACAGAGCCTCACCTGTAGTCAGCCAGCGTGACTGATTCAGTGGGCCACACTTTAGACCAGCAACTTCATTGCTCAAATCTCCTGTCTTGAGAGCTTTAATCAGTAGGTATCAGTTCTTCTGGTCAGTGCTAAGGTTCTGTACAATGTCTTCTGGCAGTTCAATTATATCTTCTCTTGGCAGAGCCTTGAAGCTAAAGTTGACAGGTATGTCATTCATCTTCTCCAAAAGTTTTCCTATTGGGCCACTGAACCGAGACTTGTGCATGTAGGGACCATCAAGCTTGATGATCATGTGCCTGAGGCTGAGTTCATTAATATGCAACTGGCATATCAGCCAGTGACACTTGTCACCTAGCAGTCTCTCCAAGTGAGTGATGGCTCCTCCATCAGGTCCTGTGTTTGTGTTGGTGGAGTCACCACCAAGGACCACAATAGTATATTTAGCACCATGAGCACTAATCCACTCAAACAGAGCCTGAGCTATCTTCAGTGCAGGTTTCTCATTTCCTTCAGGTTCTTCTGGTGTACCATGGAAGAAATACTTCCCCTCAGGTTCCCAGGTAATACTATAGTGCTCTTCGGTTGTAATATCAGGATGGAAGCGGCCAGTTTCTTCATTGCACCTTATGATCTATTCTTCTTATCTTGTTTTCCATCAAAGAAAATTCCCTTGATCTCCTCTTCCTCTGTCCTTTTCTCCAGGGCCTCCACCGAGGCACCTATCACAGACTCTTTGCTCCTCCGCATCTTAATCCTGTCAACAGCTAGATATGCCTTATCAGCAGATAGATGGCCAGCTTTGATGAAATTTTGCAAGAAACCAGTTGCAATGGCTGCTGCAGGAGTGTTTGCCACCTTGAACCTGACTGCAGCCGCAGCAGTGCTTGAGATATCCATGTAGTTCCTCCTGGCAGTGGTGGAGACTTTGCCAGTTTTGACACTGGAGCTTGTGCCTGGTGTAGTACTGGAAAAATCTGTGTCAGCAGTAGGAGCTGCTCTGCCTGGAGACTCTTGCAAGGAAGTCACCTCATCTTCATCATCATCACCATCATCAGCTCTAAGCAGTAGCTCCTTTTCTTCTTACTCTTTTCTGTTTCTCTTCTCAGCTGCCTTCTGTTCTTCCTCCTTCCTCTTAGCAGCCTTCACCTGCTTCACTGTTTCCTTCACATCAACAGATGCCTCCCGAAGCCAGAAACTTCCGAGGTTTTGATCCTCAGGTAATGGAGCCACTCTAGCTCTAGCTTTGGAATCTTCTGAGGTAGAGGACAGTCACAGTTGACATGAACTCTAGCAGCACAGCCAGAGCAGCCAGATGCTTCAGTTCCACAGAGAGTGATATCATGTCTGCAAACGTTCAAGAAATCAAACCCCTCCTAAAATTTAATTTTACATAGGAATACATACTGCCAATCTTGAAATTCGCGCTTCAATAAGCATGATACACCCTAATCGACAGTATGACCAAAGAAATCGATCTCCTTCACAGTACATAAATCGGAGAAACTATTCTCCTTAAGAAAAATCGAACGAAACAATCTAGGTATTTTCGCCGCAGGACTTTTCGCCGCCGGACTTTTCGCCGCAGGAATTTTCGCCGTAGGAATTTTCGCCGCAAGGAATTTCGCCGCAAAGAATTTCCGCCGAAAAATATATAATTTGTATAGATATATAAATATAAGCCTACCAAATTTTCTGAACTCTCTAATACGTCGGGTTTGGATGACTTGGAAATTTTAATTTATTCATTCTCTTAAATAAGTGATTTCATGTACTTCAAAGGTTTTGAACCCTTAGGTTTTTAAAAACCATTTTTGATGGTTTAAAGTGATACTGCACATGCAATAACAGATACTGTCAAAGTTTTATAAAATCGTATTGGAAGTGTGAAATAAAAAACTGCAAGGCAAGAGTGCATACAATTTTAGAAAGTGACGCTAAAATAGTAATTTGCAAAACATTTGGTGAGCATAGTCATTCTGCAAACCCATCAAAGCCTAAAGTGTATGCCACAATAGCAAGTATGAAAACGACTGCTACTAACTCCCAATTATCTGCAAGATCACTAATTGCCGATGCTTCTGCAAGCCTAGATGATGCAGGTTGTTATCTAATGCCATCAATTGCAACTTCATCAAGAAATATTAGAAAATGGAGGCAAAAGAATATGGATATGTTGCAAAAGTACATAATAGAACGTAAACTACGCTAGGATCTTTAGGAGACATTTTTTAAATGAATCCATCAAATAAAACGTTAAAACTAACGAAAATATTACGACTTAACCTAACCAATCGTCAACTTATTTTTTATTTTTTAAAAATTGCAGGTTGTTATCTAATGCCATCAATTGCAACTTCATCAAGAAATATTAAAATGGAGGCAAAAGAATATGGATATGTTGCAAAAGTACATAATAGAACGTAAACTACGCTAGGATCTTTAGGAGACATTTTTTAAATGAATCCATCAAATAAAACGTTAAAACTAACGAAAATATTACGACTTAACCTAACCAATCGTCAACTTATTTTTTATTTTTTTTAAATTCTTTTGCGGGGGCGAAAATTCCTTACGGTGAAAATTCCTTGCGGCGAAAAGTCCTGCGGCGAAAAGTCCTGCGGGGAAAAGTCTTGCGGCGAAAAGTCCGGCGGCGAAAAGTCCGGCGGCGAAAGTTCCGAACGCGCGAACGAAAGGTATAGAAACCGAAACGAATCCCCATATGGGGAAGGAAACGGATACGTCGCCCAGGAACGAAATCGAGGACGATCTCTGTCCAGAAATTGGGAGACCAACCGAAGTGATTTCCCAAGCCTAGGAGAATAAACCCTCCACAAAATAGGGATAAATCCCCACGAAGAGTCTCCTTTAAGGACAACGAAGAATAAAAAAAAAAATGAATAATGACTAGAGGTCCCAAAAAACAAGAAAAGTCCCATAAAAGAAAAAAAAGAAAAGAAAAAACCGAAGTAAATAAGCCATAGCAAATGGAAAAAGAAAAACAGTATGAAAGCAAGATACAGTAAATCTATATAATTCGAGTATAAATGAAAGTGAAATCGAGGAGAGAGGATGCCGCTCGACCTTGAGCTTAGAGTCTGACGTCAGAGTAGAAGTGCATGAAGAGGCTCTCACAATTGCCTCAGACGATAACGAAAATGCAGAGTGGATTCCGTATCAAGTGACGAAAGCATGACTAGATCTTATGAAAGAGTAGTAAATGAAAATGTAAATAAGTTACAAAGAGAGAGAAATTATGAATTAAGCGCGTGTGAAAATGAGTTTAAAGGTGTGATCGAAAGACATGATTCATTGTTAGAATGTGTGAACGGAAGTATGAATGAAAATACAGGTGCTGTACTAATAGAAAGCTATCGTGTGACTGGAGTCTATAACACGGGCACATGAGATACTGACACTGAGAATAATAACGGAACGCATGATTCATTAACTGTTTTTGAGAACGGAATCTCAGAAAATGCGAAACTCGAAAGGAAAAATGACGCGGGATTGCGAGAGTCTAATAAATAAACCCAAATGAGCAATTAGAGTCAAGAGTTAACTCGTGTGGTTTTCTCTTCTGTAATTTTTTATCACTTGCTTTCGACGGGCTCATCTTTTCATTTACGACCGGATTTATAGCCTTATAACTTACAAAATATAAAAAGGGATGAAACAAATGAGGAAAATTTAAACGAAAAAATCATAGTAACGGATGAAAACGAATTGGTCGTTGGAACTTTTCACGCAAATAGTGTATGGGTGAAGGGAGAGAAATTAAATTTTAATGTGGTGGAAAAGACCTCTCCTCCACAAACCGCTTTACCAGATATTTGTCTGGACGAAGAAAAATCGAAAAAGACATTAGATGATGTAGAGACCCTGAGCGACCAACACGAAACAATTACAAACACTATCCGAAAAGAAGATAATGCAAGACGCGTTTATGCAGAAACCAGATCCAAGGATTTAAGAAATGAACCATCAAAGTACAGAAACAGATTCAATTAAATGAAATGTCTGTGGAGGCACTTCACAAGGCCACCAGACGATCCCACCAATAGAGATTCCTGTACATGAAGAGTTATAATCGCGCTTTGGCACTAGAATAAATAAATTATGTAACGAAACTGCAGAGCTTCGCTAAAGTAATAGTCCTTTTCAAGCTTATCTAAATAGGCTGATAAGATAAGAATTGAGACGAAGTGCTTTTAGGATATTAAAGTACACATTAAAATAAGCAATGCAAATAGGATAGAAGGCTTAAAATGCAACGAGATAAAACTAAACTTTGTTTATTTTCTTCGCTGAGATAATCGATAGGCACTTTTAGAATGTAGGCATTCAAAAAAAAAATGTAGGCAATGTAGTAACCTGGCTAGTACTTTCCCAGATAAGTTAATATTTCCCTTAAGTTCATCAGTATTAAAGTATGAAGTTGTGGTTACCATGAGAACTAGTTAAAAGGCCATTCCTCTAAACCGGATATGAAGGTATGAAGTGTAGGCGAATGAACTGACCTCATGAATGAGATTTATATTTGTTTATGCTTCAGTCAAATGAAGAGAGAGCTGCTAAGTCAGTTCGCTTTTGAGTTGGACTAAGGTGACACAGGAAGATGTTGAGTGATTAACCCGGTTAATATAAAATTTTAGGAAATTGCTAAGAATAAATTTAAATTACTTACAGAATTGCTAAATTAACATTTCTCATTTGATATTACCCATTCCCCATTATTAAAGATATAAAAAAATTTATCAACGACTCCTGCTGAAGGAAATTGTAACCCTGCTCTTATCACTCTGCGCATTTCAAAAGGGGGCGCAAACCCTTCCAAAAACGAAGCTTTGTACTACTCAGTCTACAGCGTCCATCTACACCACGTTCTAAATTTACATTTCCAAATGGCCAGAAAATTTTTGAGGATTATTCATCAATGCAGCACGAAGTGACGCAGCCCTTGACGACTTTTCCCCAACCGTCACCAGCACCATCAAAAGGCCTACCTATCAACGCTATCACCGATCGGAAGCGACGTGGAACCTTGTTGGAAAAAGGAACCTCACGGAAGACCATCGGAATACCATCAACAGAAATCCTCCAACAATGAAGCTAAGCTAACAATCAGCCGAACTAGTCGACCAAAATAAGAGATAAATTCTTTATCCTTCCTAATATTTAAAGAAAAATTCGTTAACCATGCTACTAGCCTAAAATAAGAATGTGTAAATTTACGTGCTTAAAGTCTAAAAGTATAAAAGTGCTCTTTGCGTGTTTAAAACTAGTGAATAAAGTCATGTAGAGTGAAAATAAAGAAAAGGCGGTACCATAGTGTAAAAATAAAAAATTAGTAATAATTTATAAATTAACCTTTCCAGAATAAAAACCTGATACGTTTAAAGGATGGGTAATGGTTCAGAATACGGGCGCCACTTAATTAAGCAAAATTTCGAAAAATACCTTAGAGACAAAGTTGTTTCTCTCATTAAAATACGTTGATTGCATTTGTCGCATAGTCAAAAAAACGAAGTTAGAAAATTACGAAAAAATATATATAGCTACTTCAGTGCTTTTTAGTGCTTTTTGATATGAATCGAGGAAATTTTGAGTTGGCAACCCTACTATCGTTCATTCACTTCAGTTTGAAAATGGCTTCGGACTGTCACGGCTGTGAGGTGACGCTAGTAGAGCTCGCGGCCGTGTTGGAGGATCGGACGAAACTAATTAAATTACTTGCGGACCACAAATTAATAAAAGTTACCTCTGTCTGTTCGTCCTGCGATAGTGTGGTGAACATTGCGGCTGATAATAATTTCCGCTGTGATAGACGCGTCATTATTCGTGGAAATAAGACTGTCAAGAGACGTAAGTGTAGGTTTAAGAAGTCTGCTTTCGCCGGTACGTGTTTTGACCACGCACATTTACAACCGGCTACCATCCTACATTTAAAGTACTGGTTTGTGCTGAATAATGCAACCTACGCTGACATTGTTGACAAGGTGCACGTGTCGAAAACCACCGTTATTGACTGGTTCAGTTTTGCTCGGGAAGTGGTAATTCATTACTACGAAAAGAACGCAGAAAAACTAGGTGGTCCGGGAAAGATTGTCGAAATAGACGAAGCGAAGTTTGGCAAACGGAAGTATAATAGAGGACGTGTTATTGAAGGTGTGTGGGTTTTTGGGGTGTTCGAACGTGACTCGAAAAAACTATTTATGGTTCCGGTTCCAGATCGCACTAGGGAAACTCTTATTGCGAAAATAAAGGAGTGGATTGCGCCCGGGACAAAAATAATTTCAGACTGTTGGGCCTCGTATTCATCCATCTCGGTCGAAGGGTACGAACACGAAACCGTGAATCATAGCAGGAATTTTGTGGACCCAGAAACAGGTGCCAGCACTCAAAATATAGAACGTAGCTGGCGAGACGCACGGGCAAGGATTCCACGATTCGGACGCAAGGAGGAGCACTACGATGGATACCTTGCTATGGCATTATTTGTCAGGAGATTCCCTCGTGTTCCTCAGCTGTTTCATGAATTTTTGCTGGCCGCCGCTGACCTTTATCCACCACAGTAAGGTAAGCCTAAAATCATGATAAGGGGGGTTGAAGGGGGGCGCAGCCCCCTCGTTAACTTAGGTTAGGTTAGGTTAGGTTAATTACTTATTTCCACATTTTTATGCATCCTCTAGTACTATTTGATGTGTAAAAAATGTTCGGAATAAATACATCCGGTAATGTAAATAATTACCGTGTTTTTTTCCTCCAAAACATGCTAAAACCATTGGTTTCCTGTTGTTTAGGTTAAATCTGACCATCGCTATTACAGTAAATTATTGCTTGTGCTGTATTCCCCAACCCAAAACCCCCGGTTCCCACGGTGGTCCCCCCAGATTGTAGGAGGGGTTGGGGGCATTCATCCTAAACAACAGGAAACCAATGGTTTTAGCATGTTTTGGTGGAAAAAACACAAAAATTGAGGTGGCGCCCCTATTCTGAACCGTTACCAAAGGATGCATATCGACAAACGCCCAATTTGAAATATTGTGCTCTTGCTGAGTATAAATTTCTATCCTATGATTTAAGACATGAAATTAACCCCCTTAAAAAATTTTATACGTCATGTCTACATACCACTCTTACTATGCGTTTCCCTTTCATGCCTGCCATTCTATTTTTACATGAATGGTTACACTAGTCATCCTTAAAACCAAAATCTTCAACAAGCTTTGGATATGACATCACTAGTTCTCGTAAACAACATATTAATAATTAATGTGTTTAAAATTGCTTTCTGTTCATAACAGCTAAATTCTAAATGTTCATTATTATCAAATTAATGGTTTTAAATATACCCCATCCTATCGTAAGAAAATATCTTATAGTACTTGACTAAATGTAAAGAATTAGTATGCTAAAGCCTCTTGTCGCGTCACCTTAAGTTAATGATGGTTTTAGTTTTCCTTCTCAGTTTCAGTTTGCCTTCTCAGTTTCAGTTTGCCTTCTTTCCAAAATTACTTAAGCCAATCACTGATTATGATCCTGAGAAAATTTCTAAAATTCTAGAGGAAACGATGTAAGTTCATTTGATCGTACCCTGCAATAGAAAATTTTGCTAAAAAGGGCCTTATGCCCTCATAAAATACCAGAGATATAAGTGATAATTATATTATGTGTAAATGCGCTAGTGCTGTGCCTTTCATTTCTCATTACTTTTTCCTACCCTTTCCTTAATATATATTATATATGGTATTGGGTGTATGTGTATGATTATGTTTTGTTTTATACTGCCGGTCCCGAGATGCAAATTTAAGTAGAGATATACAGTATGTGTAATCTACGATTTGAACACTCTGATTTCCAGAATAGAATTCCATAAGTTATCCCTTGATTCCTAAACTTGAATCTTAAATTTAATTGTAAAAAAACAGATGTCCACCTCCTTTGTATTGTTAAAATCGTTAACATGGACACTGTAATCGACAGCTATTATATGTGCATCTATGTCCCTACGTTCTGTGTCTTAACTCGATTGATGAGAGTGACGTGACGCCTTTTTAACGAACCGGAAGGTTAAAAAAAATCTCCTTTTTACGTAATATAAATCACCCTTGTACAAAAAATTGCATACGAACGTGTCTCGAGAGTGTTTACAGTGTTTTTGTTTATTCCATTTCTCTGACTGTATATTTATGTCTATGTATCAATTTCTATGTATATCTTTCCTATGTGTACATCCCAAACTTTTCATCATCTTTATTAGGCAGAAGGGATCTAAATTGCATGTTTATCTTTCCTCCACTTTACGACGTGAAAGATTATATAAATGAAAACTCCTATTCTTAATCCATTGATGATCTGTATTATTGCTATATTTGATTTATTTAATGAATTTTAATTTTTAAAGTGAATTTAAATTTATTTTTTATTTATTTTATTTAATGAATTTTAATTTTTAAGTGAATTAAAAATTATTTTTGATTTATTTTAACGAATTAAACTGACTGCTTGCATTATGTAACATAGATAAAGCACTTATTATATGTTAAGTTGATTCAAACTGCTTTCGTCTGCTGCTGTAATTCATGAACGAAGATATTTTCTTTATGACGTCATGTAAATGACATCCAGTGTGAACTGAGATCATTTTAATATAGTTTCCCTTAAATAGATTTAAGAAATGCTTCCATTTATGAAATAGTTTTAATAAGAAATTGTTTTCCCATAAGAAAACTTTGAAATATCTTGTTTCCCCTGATCATTACCTAATATATTTTCGTCGAACTTTTGGAACAATAGAAATCGAATTAGATATGTCACATTTATGACGGTGTTCACAATTGTGAGGACGATTTTCAATTTTTGGAGTTCTACTCCTGTAATACGTAAATTACACTGCCCAACACCAATTTTGCTGATTTAATTCTAACACCTGTTTTTAGGTAAATTTGGTGTGCTGATTTCAAAAATCACCTTAGTTTTTGCCTATCACGTCAGGTTTTTGGCAGGGTTATGCCCAATTTTTTTCTTTTCAAAACATAAGTTTTTACATACTCAGAATCAGCATGGAAAAGTAAACAATTGTGCAGGGAGTGAACTTTAATATACAATGGTAATATTGACACATAAAGTGATTAAAAGTGTTTAAATAGGCAAAAAATGAATCCATATTAAAGCAAGCACGGGACCAGTTTTCTTAACATTGTCTTTTTCTTGTTTTCTTACTTTTCAGTGCTGATAAATTTTCTCTTATAGGACTTCCTAGAATGAGAGATGTCAAGACAATCTCTTTGCAGGCAAAACAGCTGTTAACAGGTCTCAAAAATCAGCAATTTTGATAAGCGCCCTTCATGGATCACCCAAAATAGGCATATTGCATTGGACGAAAACCTGATGTGATGGACAAAATCTAAGGTGATTTTTGAAATCAGCACATCAATATTATCCAGAAACAGGTCTTAGAATTAAATCAGCAGCAAAAATGTTTTTTTTTGTTGGGCAGTGTTATTGACGTGATCTCAGAAGCAATGTTACTACCTTGCGTGTTCTTCACGACTTTTCGCAAAACCGATTTTCCGATGAGGGCATAGCCCTATGGTTTTTTTTATTATATTTTTTTAAGGGGTGGACGAATATTATATATGAGCAGTCGCCCATCATTCTCAAGCATTCTGGCTCCGAATATGATACCCGAACAGCAGCCTCCTTTTAATCTCAAGCACTCAGACAAACAAACGCGATATCATACACTCGTTGTTCTCGTGTTTGCACTTCAACCACTTAGCGACCTTGCATCCGCTTCGGAACTCCGCGTGGAAACCTTGACTTTGAGAACTCCGCGCTCGCTTTGTCTCACGGTCACTCACCTTTCTGACTCATGTGAGAATGGATTCCTTCGTATATAAAGAGGGTTCCAGCATTTGAAAAGCAGATACTAGAGGAGTGCTCACCGGGAAAGATTAAAGAATAGACCGTAGCGAGAAAAATTATTCAACAGATCTTCTCGGAATGTCTCTGCCTAGGTCTCCGAGGGTAACAGGGTGCGAGTTGCCCTGTATGTCATTAGTTTGTGCTTGAGACCTTAGAAAGGGCCGGGGAGTGCCTTAGAAGAAGGTATTCTTATATCTTCTGTTAACTTAACTTATACCCTGGGTGAAGGGGAGCATTTCACCTGTAGGGAATACGCTTTATCTGAATATCGGGATTAAGGATCTGACTGAAGGAAACGCCAGCAGACTCAAATCTTATTTATTTTAATGTGACTCTAAATGTCAATCCTAGACTTAAGAATCACTTTATCATAACCTTTATAAACTTGAATCGAAGAAATACTTTTATAAACGGTTGCTTGTAATCCGCTTACCTGAATTTAATTAAAATGCCTAAAATTCAAAGTTGACTCTCAGTTAATCCATTCTCGACGGGCGGAAATACTGTAAGGGCTAGAGGGAAACTAGCCGGACTCCGTAAGCGACGAGGAAGAAGTCGGCGCACTCTGTGGTCACGTCTGGATTCAACATTGAGAGAGTCCAGACGATCCAGGAGTACTTTATTGTACTCTCTTGGGAATCACTAAAAAATTACATATATTCCCCCGGGAGAGTATAATAACTATATGCGCGATTATATGCGCCGGGGTCGAGACCCAGTGACGGCGCTTCCTTCCACGGTTGGTAGATAAATGGGAAATCAGAGTATCCTACTGGTCCGTTTTAAACTGTAGTTCTAAGGTGGAGTTCAAACATCCTTCCACGATTGGTAGATAAATGGGTAACCAGGGTATCCTAGCGGAGATCCCGTTAAACTGTATTGCAAGACGCGGTCATGTTGTTATTTGTTTGTTTATTTCCCCCCTCTTTCTCTCGCGCGCTCTCTTTCTCTCGCTCTCTCTCTCTCTCTCTTATATATATATATAATATATATATATATATATATATATCCCCGTTAAAAAGTAGGTCTAAGGTGGAGTGTAAACATCCTTCCACGTTTGATAGATAAATGGGAAACCAGGGTATCCTAGCGGGGATCCCGTTAAACTGTATTGCAACACTCGATCATGTTGTTTATCTGTTTGTTTATTTCCTTCTCTCCTCTCTCTCTCTCTCTCTCTTATACATATATATATATATATATATATATATATATATATATATTTCCCCGTTAAAAAGTAGGTCTAAGGTAGAGTGTAAAGCTTGACCTTCGCCAGAATGAACAATTCGGGCCGAACCATCGAAAGCAAAGGAGAGCCTGTATATGAACAATTCCGGTAAAACGTTCATCTATAAATACTGAAAATTAGTACAAGAAGCGTACACCAAATGTATAATCACGCCAAACTGCATTAATTATTTCTCTCTCTGGCTAACTTGAATTGGATATTCCGGTCTTTTTCACCTGTAACTTCTGCAAATTAAAACAGGACAAATGGTACACAGAGCATTGAAATGAAAATGTACAGCACAAATGAATAAATAGAAAGAGAATATGATAAAGGAGGGAAATAAAGAAAAGAAGGAAGACATAAGCGATATAAACAAAAACCTACCAAAACAACAATTCATATTCAACAAGGTAAATAGCTGAACAATAGAAGGACAAATATTTATGGAAAAAAAAAATATATATATAATTATATTAAACATCATTCTGAAAATTGTGGAGTTTGACGCAGAAGTTTATGATCTCGAAATAAACTTTGGGGTTTAATGAATCGCACCCACCACACATATCTGTTATTTTTTAAAATTTATTTTACGAGAATGTACCGTACGTACGATAAAGCAGGACACCTATAAACTTTTACAACTACAAGAATTGTTTCGAAGTGCTGTAGACCTTCGCGCACTGATAATTTTTCCTTTCTCCTTCATGGGTAATTGGTTTTGAAACTATGTTCCAGTTTCTGACGTTTTATTCTCCAGAGGAAATGATAAATTTTCCGTGCCTATTTCAGAAGGGAGACCATAAACCGTTTTACAAACTTATCTTCCAACCTCGTTAAGCACCTCATATAATTGGATGCATATCATACGTTCAAATCTCCCTTCCCCACAAACTCATCGGCGCCCGAAAGCAAGACCAAAAACAAAGCGTTTCTCTCTCTCTACGAATGGGTATATCTGACACGCCCCAGACTTCACAGGGGCGGCAATCACAAACCTGTGGGAGGAGCCCTGCACCTCTGGTTGGAGGACAGGCGGGCATAGACTTTAAATCCAGCCCAAATTTCACTGATAGCCAATAGGAAGATCGCGAATCGGGTATTTTGGGATGTCCAGAATTACGATTCCATTTATAAAATGGGGCACTTTCATCTCACTGCCTCAATTCATTCGTTTTTTTGGAAGAGTGCTTTTGAAATACCTCGCCATAGCCAAGCTTCGCTCTACAACTCCCCAGACTTGTTTGAAGATAAAGATTTTTATGCAGCGGCTGCGCTCCACCTTTTCGCAGCTGCAGACCGAAACGAACTACTTTCAACGCAATCCACTGCAGAAATTTGTGACGGATGCAAGAACCGTTCAATGAAGACGATATTAAAATGTAAGTAATTAATTTGTGATTATATACGTCGTTTCATTCACTGCATGTATTGTAATTTTTTAAATTCGTAATAAATGCGTTTTGAAAATTAGTGTGTGATTTAAACGGAAAGCCGGACCATGTATATATAACGTTTCAATCAGTGTTAGTTAATTTATAAAAAGCCATAATAAACTCGGTTTGGAAAACTAGTTTGTGATTTATTCTCAGTCTATATACAACGTTTCATTCAATGCAAGTATTATAATTTTTAAAATTCGTAATAAAACGAAGTGAAAAGAAATCTGCCCAGAGGTCGAGGCCCGGTCTCTAGTCATATACATATATGTTCCTCTGTGTGTATTTTGGTGAAAAACAATAGGTTTTTAATTATTGCCCATTCTCTGTTTCCTTCGTGGTAATTTCGGCATATATATATATATATATATATATATGCAGTATATTTATAATAAAAAGCGTAGTTCCTACGTTTCCTGACTTTTAGTCCACCATATATATATATATATATATATATATATATATATATATATATATATATATGTATACAAACTTCGTACATACTTTCTACATACGCTTCGAGATTATGTTCCACAAAGCTCAAAATGTGCACTTTTTAATGCAACTTATAAGATAAACGAGCGTTTTAAAATTTAAGACTAACTTTTTCAAAGAAGAAAACTTTTGCCGAAGGGAAACTTTGTTAAAAATAAATGTATTTTGAAACAGAGTCCTTTTTAATACAAATTATAAAATAGTATTCACTTCATACTTTCAAAATACTTTTATTTATCACGCAACGGAAAATTAAGTTCTTTGGTACCAGTAATATATATATATATATATATATATTAGCTATGGGATCCCCCTTAAGTGCCACTCTAGCGAACATCTTCCTCAGCCATCACGAATATAACTGGCTACTTCATTGCCCCACTCATTATAAACCACGCCTATATAAAAGATACGTTGATGACACCTTTCTCCTTTTTCACAATGCCAACCACGCCCCCCTTTTTCTTAACTACCTTAATTCCCAACATAAAAACATTAAGTTCACCAAAGAAGACGAATCCAACAACACCCTTCCCTTCCTAGATATTACAATAACTAAACAAAATAATAAATTTAGCACTTCTATATATCGAAAACCCACGTACACAGGCCTGGGTACTAATTTCCTAAGCCACATCCCTTTGCTATATAAAATAAACAGTATTAAAATTTTAATCCACCGTGCCTACCATCTTTGCTCCTCGTACTTATCTTTTCACCATGAAATAGAGTTAATCCTTAACTTCAGCATTAATAACTCTTTCCCAAAACATCTGTTACAGTCTTTAACCAGAAATTTTCTTAATAATATCTATCAACCCCCCCTTAAAATTCCTACTGTTAAAAAAGACGTACAATATTTTTCATTCCCTTATTATGACCATATTAGCCATAAAATACTCTCAGAACTCCGTCTCTTACTCACGCCGCTTTACCCCCAAATTAAATTTCATTTCGCTTTTACCAACAACAATAGTATCAAATCCTACCTCAACCATAAAGAAAAAATACCCCAGCCACTTGCTTCGTCCACTATCTATGCTTTTGATTGTGTTCGCTGCAAAGCGAACTATATTGGCAGTACCATCCGCCAATATCAAACAAGAGTGGACGAGCATCGTGGGATCTCTACAAGAACTTCACAGCCCCTGAACAAACCCTCCAAATCTGCAATAAGGGATCACTGCCACCTCCACAACCACCCGTTACTTTCCTCCAATTTCAAAATTATCAACTCAGCCAACCAACTAATCGACCTCCGCATACTTGAGTCCCTTTACATCCTTAGTATCCAGCCAACCCTCAACGATTACAGTTCCGCTTTCAATTTAAACATTGCTAAATAAACTTTCAAAAGAAATCCACTATCACTCCGCCCGACTCCATCGTCCCAATGGAATTCTTTCAACAGGCAACCATTCCCAACCTTCTGTATAATTAGTCTCATTACAATCTGGTAAGAAATTTTACAATTCTGTTTCACTTAAACCATTTTATATTTTACTTTTCATCCATACTTTTATACTTTATATCATTTAACTTTTAATCTTTTAATTTAATACATATTGTAACTTGCTTTTAATTTTCGCTAATTGTAAGTAATTTTGCAATTCTGTTCTACCTAAACCATTTTATATTTTACTTATTATCCATACTTTTATTCTTTATATCATTTAACTTTTAATCTTATAATCTAATATACATTGTAACTTGTTTTTGATTCTCGCTAATTGTTGCGCCATTTTAATTTGTTGTTCGTTTATTTATTATACTTATTTATTTTTACTTGTTTTAAAATTTTTAGCACTGATGATGGAAATTGAATTTTTCCGAAACGTCTGTCAATAAACATGTACCATCTTTTCGTCCTCCTATTCCTCGCTATATATATATATATATATATACACCTTTTGTACCTTTGGTTAGCTTCAGGCCGAACTGTTCATTATGACGAAGGTCAGGCTTTCACTCCGCCTTAAAAGATATCTAATTTGTGATTATAATTGCCAGGCATCCTAATCGGCATTTTCTCTTATTGTAACTCTTTGATTAAACTTTAATTTAACTTAACTTTAATTGATTCAGCATGAACTAATGTTAATTCCTCCTTAAAGGAAGGAAACAGAGCTTGAACGTGTTATAGTTACTTTTCGTTTTGATGAAAGGTGAATAATTAACTTGGAGGCTTTACCACATAGCCAACCCAGTAACCTGAATACCGAGGTCGACGTATTGGCTCACATCCGGTCCAACGAACGCCAGCTCCTCGAGGAACTAATGTAAGTTTTTTGTCTACTCGCATTTTAGAGTAAATGTTTCATTAGCGGTTATCCTCAATTATAGCCTAGTTTGCACTGAGCTATGATTTCTGAATACAATTCATGAAAAAATGGACTTTAATTAAAAAGTATCAGTAGGAACTAAGCATGTTAATTTCTCCTTAAAGGGCCGATACGGAGCTCGAACATGATATAGCAACGTTTCGTTTTGATGAAAAGGAAATAAATGATTTGTAGGCTTTACCGCGCAGCCCGCCCATGGGCCTGAATACAGGGGTCGAGGTATTGGTTCACATCCGATCCAACAAATGCCAGGTCATCGATGAACTAATGTAAGTTTTTTGGGGGGTTAAGAACAAAACACACTGTATTTTCATTTAATTTATTAAATGGCAGAAAACATGTACAAAGCGGCTGACAGAACTAGCCTCCATTAAATAAGCCTTAATGGCGACATTTTACAAATACGCCTTTACACAATATAGATACAATTATACAGCTTTACACAATACAACGAGTGCTCACAAATGAGTGCCTTTTTTTTATCTCTCTGCGTACCAACTCGTCATTCATTTCAATGCCGCACAAATCGAATAATTTTTAAAAATTTATAAATCCATTCCCACGTGACATCTGCAGGAGAAATAAAAGGCAATACATGCAAAAAGTGTTACCATAATATCCCTGGAAACGGTAAGGATTCCATACAATTTCAGGAATATTTAACTGTTCGATAAATTTTACAACCGCAGGTTCCAAGGCAAAGTGCCGAGTGAATCAAAATAGTACATTCTTTCCCTATTTTTAAAATAGATTGCAAAGCAATGAATCCCCTCACCCCCACAATGTTGTTGTTCACGATAATCCCGTATCAGTCTCTCGTAGTTGGAAATTTTAATATTTCATTCTTCGCAAACACGCCGATAAATTTGGAGTGAGTGATTCGGTCACTTTTCATTACTCTCTGGAGTGTATTCGCGTCCATTTTAAAAGTCTTTGACCACGATCCTGAAAAGATCAACTTCTATTACAGCCTGTGATTCGAGGTACACGAGTACGCTAATAGGCGCGTCTATAGGCTTGGTAAATACCAACCTGACTGAGATATTCCCACTTTGTTGTGGATTTAAGTGTGTGTTTATACTAGCAGACAAGTCAGGCGTAATATCTAATAAATAAAGGATAAATTCTTCCACAAATTCTTTCTGCGTTACGCCAAACCCAAGCTCATCACAGGCCCCAGCATTAAGAGCCAGACTACTATGAGCTCCAGCGCAGAGCGGCAACATAGCGTCTGATGAGTAGTCCGTAATCATAGGCCCACCCAATGCGACGCCATTTACGTATAGAGTTATATTTTAAGGCCGAAATTCGCGAATTTACAGGCGCTTTTTTATATTTTCCATTCGTCGTGGAGTGGTCCTGCATTCCAATTAATATCTTTTTAGGTAGAATCCCCAAGGCCACGTTTTCTAGGTGATTCGAGGCCATCCCGGCGGGCACCATGTTAATTGGGTATTTTACTGTTGCGTGTATTAAATTTTTTTCAATTTCTACACATTTCGGAGAACTTAATTTCACTAACCGTACACGTAAATATGTCTCCATGATGTGAATCACAACGGGTTTTGCGCCCTCTTCTTGATCAGGTCCCAGATTTATGCAGATCTCAGGATTCGTGCGGTTAAGCTTTAATTTCAGATTGACGACGTTCTTAAGCAGTTTCTCCTGAACGTGAAGTCTGTATGAAGAAGACCAAAACACTCTTATATCTTTTTTTTCGAATTTTTAAATTTATCCTTTGTACTGCTTTCATTTTTAGTCTGATAATATCCCTCGGGTGTTAAAAAGGTTTTCTTCGCTTATTTTGAAAAGTTGAGGGCATTTTTCAGATAGGCTCGTATGTGATAACACCCCGTTCCTGCCGAGATATTACCCTGATGTAAATACACTACACACTGGCTGAATATGGAGTGTAGAAAGTTGGTTTCATGATATGCAAAGTAACTATCATCGCAATCCGTACCATCTGAATGGGCTATATGCAGTTTAGTGTATATGTGCATGCAGCTCGGCGAAATAATTGTGTTTAATGGGTTAATTTTAATAAAGTCGTTATGCTCAATAGAGACCTGAGTAGGGGGCATATCAAAGAGGGACAGTTCCGATTTACAGCATTGTGAACTACACGGGTGGATGAAACGCGCCATGACGAAATAGTACCACCTCTCTCGACAACTAGTAATCAGCCTATGATTCATGAGAGTAGTGTCCTCAGCTTATATCAGTTAAAAAAATGATCAGCCAAGGTTTCATACTCTTAGAACACTTCTTTTTTGATGGCCTTTTACATTTAGCGCCATGTAACCCCTTCTTCCTGAGAGCCCTCATCTTTCCGCCACCACGCATTTTTCTCTTTGTATCTTTGATGATTTCATACCGTGTACGTTTTAAATGTTTTTTTAGAGCTTCTTCAGGTTTAGTTCCATCCATTGTGTCTTCTGTCGCGTTAAAACCTGATTGTAACGCCTTCCTGCCGAGGTATCTAGCACCACTCTTCAACAGTGGGACAGCGGTGCGTAGTATGGTTGAAAAAATGGATCCAAGCCACACTCCCACGCCGATATTTCACCCCTCGATAGACTGTGAATGGCCTTCGGGTCATTATAACTGACGAAAGTGTAGCTTCACTGTTAAACTCCCAACACCGAATGGGAAATTTTTTCCCTCAATCGTTCTTATATATATCGAGATGTTGGTTAGTAGATTAGTTGCAACATTCACCTAATGGGACTTGTCATATGTAATTCTCAAACGTTTCCCTCTGTGGTTGGGGATATGTGCAATGCGCAGCAGGCGCGCCTGGGTGTCCCCAACAAATTGATGCTCTACGATATTGCTGTAAATATAGCGCATGTCTAGGGATGGGCAGCTTTCACTCAATTTCTCCATCTTCAACTGATACATTAAGCTGGACAATAGGGTGGATCGATTTTACATTTTTTTCGATTTCCATATTCAAATAGAGACAAAAACTTGCGCATGCATGAGAAAATAGCCTCTGCAAAATCCTAGCTTAATAGGTAATCATCTTCTGCCCCCGGCAGAGCGATGAAAATCATATTTTAGTAGTCAAAAACGTATTTTTAAACCCTAGCCTAGAGTCATAAAATTTTGCGTGTGTGTTATTTCATGCCTAAGCAACGATATAAATGCTATGGGAAATATATAAATGCATTATTTAAGACAAAGAGCCGATCTGAAAATATGTATATTATACATATTTTCAGATCGGCTCTTTGTCTTAAATAATGCATTTATATATTTCCCATAGCATTTATATCGTTGCTTAGGCATGAAATAACACACACGCAAAATTTTATGACCCTAGGCTAGGGTTTAAAAATACGTTTTTGACTACTAAAATATGATTTTCATCGCTCTGCCGGGGGCAGAAGATGATTACCTCTTAAGCTAGGATTTTGCAGAGGCTATTTTCTCATGCATGCGCAAGTTCTTGTCTCTATTAGAATATGGAAATCGAAAAAAATGTAAAATCGATCCACCCTACTGGACAAGTCATGTTGTGTTTCGTAAAAGGAATTTCTTTGGAGAGGTGCACTATATCAACCCTCAGCCACAAATGTGAACAGCTCTTTATCTTTAATATTTCTACTAAGCGTTGATTTTAACTTGAATGTGCATGCAGGCGTGTCTGTGTTTACGACTTCAAAAAGTAAATCGTTTGTCAGGTACGACTTTTCAAGACTCTTGTTTAACCCCGTCACAAAATCCATGGCTGTGACATAATGCCCGATTCCTAGCGTTACATTTGTACTATAGTACTGTACCTTACCGAACAGTACTGATCGCATAGTATTGTCTAAGGTTATGCCTAATTTTTCACACTCTTCGATTCTTCCGAGGATCAGAAATATGATTTGCTCATTTCCAAGAGTTAAAAATTTGGTAGCTAACTGGAGTTCACAAACCCACCTCATACCAATCACGCTCCAATTCAATGGGTCCGTGGAGTTCTGTCACAAACTTGGCCAGGGTGTTGTTAGGATGTACAAACAGAGAAGAAGAGGACGGGAGTGTGACATAAAAGTGGCTAGGAGCCATGTTGCATATTTTTTAAGATTCATTATTGCAGCAGCTTTTATATAGGTGTTGAAGCTTTCTGGGTAACCCAGCCATTTCACCAGGTACATTTTTCTCTCGTCTGAACTTTTGCTGTCTAAAATTTTTTCAATTTTAAACACACGTTTTCCTAAATTAAATGTCACTTTCTGCAACTCCTCGCGGTAAAAGCCTCCAGCGATCTCTTCCCCATTCAAATCTTCAACGTAATACATCATTATCTCGCCTTTAGGGCTCATAGCACTAACTTCAAAAATTTCACGTGTCCATCCTTGCTCAAATCCCTTCGCGAATTTATTTCCCGAACGTGACAGCCTTACATAACACTGGTCAACAAGGATTTTTCATCAGAGTAAAATTTGTATTGGCTGAATAGCATTTTTCACGCTGATTCCAAAACTGCATTCAGATTTTTTCTAGCACGTATAGTTTTCAAGATGAAGGCATATATATAACTACACAGATTTAACCATTTTAAATAGGCAAAATACTAATATTTCAACATTTGATTGTGTTTATTTTATTGTGTTTTTTTAGTTTATTCATCTTATTTATTTCAATTATCTTAATTATACATCTTATGTATTTCAGGTGTGAGCTTTTACGTCTAGCAGCATTGTGATTCAGGCAACAACGCCGTGCTTTGTGTGTCAAAAGATCAGTCCAGTCCAAGAACTTGTGTCAAGTTGGTGTACATTTTTTTTCAATTTATAGTTTGCTCAGGTCAGTCAACATGCCTCGACAATGTAAGAATGACCCCGACAAGTTCTGTTTCGTATGCGGCCAGTTCACAACTAAAACACAGCGACGAAGTATTACAACCGACATTAAGAAAATATACAAGCTATACTTTGGTTGCCATCTAGGTGACCAAGATAAACCATGGGCGCCACATCAAATCTGTTCTGGCTGTTAAAATGGATTACGTGATTGGCTTAACAAAAAGAAAGCTTCATTGCTATTTGCCATACCCATGATATCGAGGGAGCCGAGAGATCATCATGAAGACTGTTATTTTTGTAGTGTGAACTTAATGGGGTTTTCTGCCAAGAACAAACACCAGATTGTATATCCAAACTTGGATTCAGCACGTAGACCAGTAAAACATGATGAAACATTGCCCATTCCAATTCCCCCAAGTGATAGGCTAGATTCTATCATAGATGACATGGAAAGTGATGAAGGTGCAACTGGCGTTTCCGGACCATCTACAGAACCAGAGTACACTTTTGAAGGTAGACATTTAGAGCCTAAAAAGTTAACCCAAGGACAGTTGAATGATCGTGTTAGAGACTTATCGCTGTCTAAAGAGAAATCAGAGCTTCTCGCCTCAAGACTAAAGGAGAACAATTTACTTGAGAACAATGTTCGTATTAGTTACTACCGAAAGCGGAATTTTGAATTAACAGCATTCTTTTCAGTAGAAGGTCCTCTCTGTTATTGGCATGACATCAATGGACTATTTACAGCCATATCTCAGACGTATGTGGCATCTGAGTGGCGCCTCTTTATTGATTCGTCGCAGAGAAGCCTGAAAGCAGTTCTTTTGCATAATGGTAATATAATGCCATCCATCCCCATTGCCCATTCCGTCCATCTAAAAGAGACATATGACAATATGGGTATACTACTTAAGGCAATCAAATACGACAGTCATCAATGGAATGTTTGTGGAAACCTAAAAGTTATAGGAATGCTTATGGGTATGCAGTCAGGATTCACAAAATTTTGTTGTTTCCTTTGCCTGTGGGACAGTCGCGCCACTATAGAACATTACACCAAAAGTGACTGGCCACTTAGGTACACCTATGTCCCAGGGATAAGCAATGTCCAGTCTGTCCCTTTAGTGGATCCCCAAAAGATCTATCTGCCACCTCTTCACATTAAACTTGGTTTAAAGAAGAATTTTGTTAAAGCAATGGGTAAAGTCAATTCCGAAGGGTTCTAATACCTTTCAAAGAAATTTCCGAAGGTTACTGCAGCAAAATTGAAGGAAGGAATTTTTGTTGGGCCACAAATAAGGGAGGTTTTGAATGACACTGAATTTGAAAAAGTCCTAAGTCCGCTGGAATTGAAGGCTTGGCTGGCGTTCAAATGGATATGTGAAAACTTTCTTGGAAGCAACAAGTCACCTGCGTATAAGGATGGAGTCAAGAACCTCCTTGATGCCTTCAAAGAAATGGAGTGTCGAATGTCGTTAAAAATTCACTTCCTGCATTCCCACTTAGATTTCTTTCCTGAAAACCTTGGTGCAGTGAGTGGCGAGCAAGGAGAGCGCTTCCATCAAGATATTCAGATGATGGAGAAGCGCTACCAAGGATATTGGAATGAAAGCATGATGGCGGACCATTGTTGGATGCTGTATCGTGACAATCCAGGCCAAATTTACAAAAGGAAATCACACTCACAGCGCTTTTAATAAAATAATGTATATATTCTTTATTTATAAGTACATTGAATAAGGTATATGATGTATTTGTTGTTTAGCATTCCTAAGTGTGATCTATATATCCATAAATTTTCTTATAGCAATATCAAAAACTTAAAAATATCAAGACCAGTGTATCTATATAACTATACGTGCTAAAAAAAATAAAACCAGATTCGGAATCAGCGCGAAACATGCATTAAGAAAAGTGTGATCCTGTTTGTGATGAGGAAAAAAGTTTCATTTTGTTGGCCAGTGTAATCATTGATTTTAAAATGTCTAGAATGTAGTGGCGGTGCTCCATCTCTTCTCACCTCTGGACACGTACCTCTTTCTAAAACTTCGTTAGGTGTTGTGCCAATCGTACGGTGGTGTGAACGGTTGTATGACGACGCCAATGACCCGAGAATGTTTATATATCTCTATGTGTTTTTATGTGTAAAATAGCGATGCATGCGTTCCTTTATGGTACGTTGAACTCTTTCAGCTAAGAAGGCCTTATGTATAGAACTGCTAGTGTAGTAACTGATATTAAACTCTGTCAGCATGTTCTGAAAAGCGCAGCCTATAAATTCTTTCCCCATATCGGTACAAAAATAGCCAGGAACCCTATCTTCTTTTAACATCAACGTTTTGGTCGCTTTAGCATCTGTTTCAGGCGATTTATTTTTCAGTGGAATTAACCACAGATATTTAGAGAATACATCTATTATGAATAGGATGTAGCGGTGTCCGTCATTATACACTGAATATCTTTGCATGTCTGTTAAATCCGCTTGGCATATTGAGTCAATCGAAGCCGCTGTTGTCTTGGCCTTTTTAAACCTTTTTCTCACCGGCTTATGAAGTGTATAAGCATCCTGCTCCCGCAAAAACCTCTCAACATCTTTTTTCCCTACTCCGTAAACACCTCTGTACAGTCGGGTTAGAAATGTGATAATAGCGTTTACTTAATATGTTAGCCATTTGTGTATTTTAGAGACACGTGAATAAGGTTGGCCGTTTGTTCTCTTCTTTCTCCTCTTTAGAGACGCTATTGCTGGGGGCGATGGCGTACTCAGTTGTGACATATGCGAGACCTGATACAGGTCTTTTAACCTATTCAGATTACCTATCAATGTTTTGGGGACATTTATTTGTTGTAGTCTTGCTTTAATATGCTTCCATCCTGTTGGTGAGGGCCTGTCCCACTTTCTCACCAGATCATGGACAATGTCAACGATGTTGGATCTTTGTACCCTTGTTCCTTTAACAATGACCTCGCCTGTATCGGCCCACTGTCTGATGGGGTCCTCACTCAATAGATTATAAAGACTTAAGCCTTTATTCCTCAATATATGTGGGAGACTGCTATTTAATACATGTTCGATGTGTTGTGTTCCGTTATTCTTTGGTTGATCATCTCTAACGTCGGCCCCAGCTCCTATGTCGCCATGTTCAGCGCTGCTCGCGCTGTGCCTAATAACCACGGGGAGCTCTGTCGGATCCTTATAATCTTCGTACTCATGAAGAAATTTCTGCAAAGCCTCTTTATACAAGATCCTTTTAGTCTGGAAGCCTGACGTCATGACCAAAAATTCTGGGTTAAAGTTTCTTTCTCTGCTGATTGTTCATCTTTGGGGTGTATATAATGAGATCCAGGGGTGTGTGGAGGTTACACCCTTGGGAAATTTGAGACATACAAGATGGCCACCAAAAATACGAAAATATTCCCGAAAATAAGTTTTCGACATTTCTTCACAACCGCATATCATGCAAATACAAATAATACATGCTTTTCTATGTTTTAGGCCATGGCAAATGTAATTTCATGATCATTTTAACTCTAAGATTGATTAAAATCAATATGGCGGCCATACTGTCATTAAAAATTTATTTTACAGGGCTCAATAGGGCCAAGTATTATACATATCAATGTTTAAAAAGCCACAGAGGCCAATCAATGACCTGATATCTGCCAAATGTATGCACATTACCAATTATATGAAGGAGCGAAGACTAATGTTTTTATTCTTTTCCAGGTGAATGATGGACGAGGCGTGCATATTCAAGTTTCGATATGGGAAGGAGTGCGATGACGGTTTAAAGACTTCCTGTAACCATGGGAATTCACGTATTCACTCTATAATCAAGGCCAGCAGGATCTATGGGGATGGACTATGTACACAACTTGAACAACAATTAGCAGACAATGAGGAGCTAAAGGTACATTTCCATAAAAACTGTCTAGATATGCATCCGTAACTAATTTTGCGAAGCACAAGTTAGATGTTGATGAACCCCAATCAATGAAGAAACTTTGTCGGTCTCGAAATCCATTTGATTTCACTAAGCAGTGTTTATATTGTGGGAAGGCCTGTGATATTGAGAAAGACCCAAAACATCCTGATAGGTGGCGCCCAGCATATCTCTGTCGCACTACCCATTCACTGAAGCAGGATGGGAAACCCTATAAGGATTATTTACTTGATAAATGCAATGCTCGCGCCGACCTCTGGGCGATTGAAGTCAGAGTGTGAATAGACGGCTGCATCAGTGACTTTCAAGCAGTGGATGCAAGGTATCACAGGGATTGTATGTGTAAATTTCTGGGTAAGAAGAACATCTTATTGGATAATCAGTCTCCTTCAACTTCTAAAGGAGAGGATGATCAGGGACTGAGGCATATTATAAATGATATATTAGGTGATAGGACACGCATATGGAACTCGGTTCAGTTACATCAGGAGTATATCGATCACTGGTTACAAATTGAGCCGCACTGGTTTAGTTGATGAACTCCGTAATTACTTTAGTGGTGAATTATTAGTTCTTTCTTCACCCGGCTATGCAAATATCATCACATTCAATAACAATGCTTTAGTCAATCTAAGGATGCTTAAGGATGACGATGTAGATGATATGATCCATAGTATAAAAACTAGCCAAGCAGATTGTGACGGAATGCAAGGCAGTGCATTATGATAAAACCACATATATGAAGCATATTGACACTGATTTAGCTGCAGACTCTGTTTCACCAACCTTGCAATCACTACTAACAGCTGTATCTCAGAAGTTACATCGTAACTAGTGTGGTGATTAACCAACCAACATCTCTGCAGGTGTTACTTAGGGACTCTAAATCAATCATTAATCATATGTATGACTACAGGGTCACTTGCAGCTACAGCGAGGTTCTGCGTTTCAAGAAGTCGCCCGCCGGCGCAGCAGCTGCTGACCTAAAGCTACAAGGAATTCACAGTGCAGACCATGGTCTGGTTCAGATCGTGGCTGACAATTTTGATGCAGACATCTCCTGTCCCAATGGCAAGTTGTCTACACATTCCCTTGCCATGATCGTGACGCAACCATCCCATAATGATCAAGATGATGAAGTGGAAACTATTGTCCGACTGTGTAAAGCAGACATGTCCTTCCCGGTGGAAGATGAACAGTTCGAGGAATTACCACATATGGAGTTCCAGAGAAAGCCTGACATGCCAGATAAGCCAGAGCCTAATCTCACTGATGATCTCCAAACCTTACAGGATGTAGCCTGCAGGAGGGCTGAAGAGACCGATTTAGGTTTTATTAATGACATTCTCACAAAAGAGAAGTGTCCTGAATTCCTGGGATACAACACAAAGTTATGTCGTGATCAAGGCCACACCAAGAAACCTAAAACGAAAGTTGTATATCTCCCACTCATAGACAGGCCACCATCCGATCCAGAAACAATGGCAACAGCAATGCTCAAGGCAAAGAGAGTTTCTGCCGATGTTGGTCAGGAATTTGTGATATTTACTGCTGACCAACAACTCTACAGAGTGGATCTGCATATCGTCTGGCAGGATCCAGACAGATTCAGCAATATGTATTTGAGATTAGGTGGTATGCACCTACTGATGAGCTACATTGGGAGCATTGGGACCCTCATGGTAGAGACTGGCATTGTGGAAATATTGAGCACTACATTTGGTGGTGTACTTAAAATGTTAAGCGGGAAAAAGTACCCTGACAATGTGCGGGCATTGAGGATGCTAACTAGGCCTGTGCGATTAATCGAAAATGTTGATTCGGGTCGATTCAGTAAAATAACCGAAACCCGACCCGACATACACCTAAAAAATTTCGATTCTATTCTTCGATTCGCTAACTGTAACCTGTCGAGACGATACACTGGCACTACCCCAAAACCATGGAATGTCGAAACCGTGGAATAACAATTGAAAAATAAATATATATATATATATATATATATATATATAATATTATTATATATAATAGAATAACGTTATAAAATAGTTGGATATTTGAGAGATTACGCTTTTATAAAGATCTGAGTGCGCTCAATGGCATGGTCAGCTTTTGATTTTGTGACTTCACAGAATCACGTGCGTGCGCCTTGCGGTGTGACAAGTTTGGATCAGTTCTTTGGGTTCAGTTGTTTATAACGCTTTTCAGTATGTTGTTGCTGGTGCATGTATGTTGTTCTGTTGGTGCTGGTGCATGTAAATTGTAAAGTATAGGTGAGTGCAGTGCACAGACGCAGTCGAATCGAATCAAATCGAGAATCGAAAACAATTGGCCGAATTCAATCGAAAATCGAAATAAAAATATCCGAATCGTACACCCTTAATGCTAACAGAGGAGGTTTTGCGTCCGGTCTTCGACAAGTATGCCATCGAGAGCATGGCAGACCTCCAGCATGTGCTAGATGATATCTCGTCTAGAAGCATCACTGCTAAGTTGTGGATCGACTGCTTGGTGAGACCAGTGTTCTGTGTGCTTAACTATATTAGAACAGAGAGGGAGGCAGACTGGGCACTCCATCTTGCAGTAGTCAGTGAGATGATGCCCCTACTCTTTGCTGCTGGCACACCAATTATGCTCGATATGGTTTGTATTATCTACGCTCCATGCAAGCCATGCCAAAGGATGTGCGCAAACATTTCATAGGAGGGCAACACAACATGCATCACTTAGCAGGGGTCTTCAATGGAATATGGAGTGACATGGCCATCGAAAGCACGTTTATGAGATATGGCCATAGCAGAGGTGGGATCATAGGTATCACTCTCAAGCCAGAATCTGTGACGTGGGCATTAAGGCATATCATACTCTGGGTTCAAGGTTAAAATTTTGGAAAAACAAAGTGGCTAATATGTATTCCTAAGTAAAAATTAATTCTAAGATGGGTTTATTATTTGCAACTTTTCCGAAAAATCTTATTTTCATGGTCAAAATCGCGATTTTGATTTGAAGGCTGCCTAACGCAGCCTCAGGGCACCCAAACCAAAGCGCGCAGCTGTTCTGCATATTATTTAGTCTAAAAGCTGCTTTTCTGACCTCATCCTTGCTTTCTTACGTGTTTCAACACCTCTGGGTGCTGAAAAAATGTTTAGATTTCACGTAAAACTTAAGAATTTTAAGTTTTTCTTCAAAGAATAGGCGCGGCTCACCAGCTCTACTCTGATCGAGTAGCGGGAGACTTGCCATCTCCACGTGTAGGTTTACACGCCTGTTCTTCCTGGATCCCTGAAAAGCGTGGCCTCATAGGATCTTATATTATGATCTTATGAGGACTTTCAGCTCTTATGAGCATTAACGATGGCTTCAGCCTCTTCATCAGCCACTCGAACCTGAAAAGCTCTTAAGTATGTCCTGCTTCGATCTGAACATTGAGAGCATTTCTCGATGGTTTATACTGGCTCTCACCCACCCATCTCTCCTCTCGTGACCGTACACAGCTTGGGGAGCAGTTGAGATTTCCTGTACAGCTCTCTCGCAGGACTGAGTATGAACAGAGAAAGCGACCACTTTGAGTGGAGTTTTCTTGAGATCCTCGAGCTCAGTCAAGGTCATCTTGCAGGTGAAAATAGGCTCGTAAATATTCTCTCATTCCCAGGTGATGAGATCCCCAGGTGAAGTGGCTTGCAGATTGATTTTGGGATTTTTATGGGGCCTCACTGTCGTATCACCAAAGTCTCTTCCTTCTCTGATCTTCTCTATCTGGCTCACAGCAAAAGCTCTCTGATGCTCATCCTCACTGCAGAGGAATGAAGCCAGGATGTTCTCAGGATGTGCGTGGTAAGCTCCTCTTATCACTGCAGCAGAGATGATGTCCCTGACCTCGGTAGTCTGGTTCCTCAGCAGCCTCAGGCTTGAAAAAACGTGTGCAGGACCAAATTTGACGTGGTGCTTCACTTTGATGTCGTAGTACATTTTGAAGTAGAAGTTAAGGCAGAACTTCACGAGGACCTCGATCCTCCTGAACACCTCCCCCTTCAGTCCGTGCTCCCTAATCCACAACAGCAACATGGCCTGTGCAGTAGTGAGCCACCTGGATTGGTTCAGAGGTCCACACTTGAGACCAGCCAACTGTGGACTGAGACTTCCAGACTTGATGGCTTTGATCAGAAGATAGCAGTTGTGCTGGTTTGTGGAGAGAGATTTGACTATCTCTACTGGCAGCTCTATGATATTTTCAGTTCCTTCCACTGGTTTGAAGTTGAAGTTCACCTCAAGTTCATTCACTTTCTCAAGAAGTTTTCCAATAGGCCCACCGAAAATTGGGAGTTACAGGGCCGTCCAGCTTGATGATTAAGTGCCTCAGGGGGAGCTCGTTCACATGGAGCTGACAGATCATCCAGTAGCACTTTCGACCCAGCATCTTCTCCAATAGGGCTATGGCGCCTCCAGACCACCCCGTGATCCAGAAGCCACTCATGCAGGCCCTGAGCGATCTTATGAGCAGGATTTTCTCTTTCCTCAGGTTCCTCGGGAGTGAAATGGAAGAACTACTTTCCTTGAGGCTCCCTCGTGATAGTGTAATGCTCGTCGATCACTTTGCCAGGATGAAATCTCCCTGTCACTTCGTCATATTTCAACACCTTTGTGTTCATATCCTGCTTGCCATCAAAGAATATCCCAGAGATCTTCTCCTCCTCTGACCTCTGCGTGAGAGCTTCAACTGATGAGTGATGAGGCCATTACTTCCTCCTTGGCCCTCCAGACTTTCATGCCACCTATGGCCAAGTAAGCCTTGTCTTTGGAAAGATGACCGGCCTTGATGAGGTCGTTCAGGAAGCCAGTGGCAACTGCAGCTGCCGGAACATTTCCCACCCTGTATCTCAAAGCTGCTGAAGCTGTCCCTTGGATCTTCCTGTAGTTTCGTGTAACAGAAGTTGGAGTTTCGACAGATACTTCAGCGGGAACGTCCATAGGAGCTTCAGTAGCCTCAGCATTGCCAGAGGCTTCTTTTGCAGCTTCTTCCAAGTTTGGCTCTTCGTCCTCCTCAAAGTCTTTCATGAGAAGCTCCTCATTACTAGCCTTCTCTTTCTTCTTCCTCTTCACAGCAGAAACTTTTTCAGCCTCCTTCCTCTTCGCTGCTTTGATCTGTCTCCTGCTGTCTTTAAAGTCTACAGAAGACATTAGGATTCCTGAAGCTTCGGAAGTCTTCACTCTCTGGTAGTACAGCCACTGAAGGCCCAGTTTAGGAATCTTCACCTCCAAAGGACAGTTACGGTTCACATGGGCCTTGAGGGAGCATCCTGACCATCCACTCACCTCTGAGCCGCACAAGAAGATCTGATGCTTGCAAACGCAGACTTCACAGAGTTTATCCAGATCAGCCATCCTCTTCTCCTGGGTAGCAGACTTAACTCTCCCGTTCACAACGTCTATCATCTCCTTCCATTTCAACAAGATCTTATATGAGAGCGATTTTTCCGTGATTTTCACAGGCGGGGAGAGCTTTACATTCGACTTCCTCCACTGAGTCATCACGAGTGAAGCCAGCTCGTCAGTTATCTCTCGGATAGGGTATTTAGACCTTTGGATGTCATGAATGAGGAACTTTTCCTCTTGCAGACGAATCCCTCTCTGAAGAACGGCTCTCCAAGTCGGCACCTCGCTCGGAATGAACTCCTTCCCCTGGCCCACAACATCCGAGAGCTTTGAATCTGACATTTTCCTGGTTTTGGGGTCAGATTCGGCCATCCCGTCTAGTCGGTGCTTATTCTCGCTCTTGTCCAATCTGTAACAAATTCATATCAGTATGTTTAGTGTTCTTTCGCCGTAAATATAGACAAGGAATATAATTTTTGGTTATAATCAGGGTTGCCAACCGGCATTTCTAATTACCAAATTAACCTAAACTTGGTAATGAATATTTATTTTGGTAATAGAAAACTGAATTTGGTATTGCAAATTTAATTTAAAATTCGTAATAATGGTGTAACATAAGCTTAACCCTTTGTCATTCAGAACCATTTAATTTTTGCGTAGGTTCACTTTTTTACTTGAAATATGCATAGGAAGTATATATAAGCATTTTTAGGACACTTTTTTTTGTAAGAACATTTCTAAATGAAATAATTTATGTGTCCACTAGTCAACAAAGGTCTAATAAGGTAATTAGTGGGTGGTAGTTGGTTCTCTCTCTCTCTCTCTCTCTCTCTATATATATATAATATATATATATACCTGTAAAAATGAACCATAAATAATTCCCATATTCCTATATTATCTTATCCTTCATGTAATTCTTGTATTCATTTATATAGTCTCTGTATCCATTGTAAGAAAAAGTATCCATTTTAAAAATTCATGTGTTATATGGTTCATGTATTTATATAATTCTGTATATTCTTATATATTTAACTTTATATAATACCTATACTCATATGTATGTACGTGTGTGTATTTATTTTTACATAAGGACCAAAATCGCCCAACGCGAGTTTGGATAAAATTTTTGATGTGCTTTCTACTTTGCTAAATAATTGGTGACCTGTTGTTTTTTAAAATCTCGTAATCATTTTTTTAGATTTCGCTTAATAAGGAATCCTGTTTAAGCTTGGCTTTGCAATGTTCACATTTTGTATACACTCTCTTTCGTTATAAACAATGAGATCATGTCTTGCCTAAGCATTAAAATTGTACTTCTTAAACTTAAAATTTCACTCATATGCATATTTAGTGTAAAGATGCATAGTCCGATTCCACTTTTAGTTAACTTGGCAGATCATGATAACATCAGATCTGAAAAGTCGCGGTTTAAGATAAAAATATGGTTTCGTCTTCAAATATTTTGTTTACTCGTTCAAGCCTTACCACAGCTAAAAAATGTACTTATTTTTAAATATTGTGCAAAAATAATACAGCCTTCTTAGCATTTAATAATAATAATGTTAGCAGTTTTTGGGTATATAAGCCCATTAAAATTATTCCATTGGCATTCAGAAGCTAATTCAGAGGCTGAGCACTACCTGTATCTTTTAGCAGTAAAGTTACAGTTGAAGAAACTTTTTATTGTCCCCTTCGAGCCTTGCTCTCTTCAGAAAAACTTAGAAAACTTTCCGGATACGCTATAAGAAGAATCCGGAACCTTCAGCATTTAGATTGCAAATCTACCAGAGTCCTCCGAGCCACTATAGAAGAACTCGGAGAGTAACATAGAAGAAAACCACTTCAAGTCACACATCCGTTGCTTGCCTCCTAAACCAGAACCCCCGTCGATCCGAACCACCCCAGGGCCATAGACGGAGGGGTTAACAACTGGCGACCCTTTAACCAGGATCTTCACGACTCCAGGATTCTTCCAGTCTTCCAGACTCTGGAACCAGAACCAACACCCAGTTGACCGGCGTGTCACGACTTCTAGTTCGTCACATCCACCCTTGAACCGGTGCGTTACGACTCCAAGTTCTTCACGCCTACTTTTCATCTAGGAACAAGTGGCCAGCCAGACACGTCTTCAGGACACACCTCAAAGGATTTCGACGCCGTAGGAATCTTGTTAAGTACAAAACTTTTTTAAAATAATTTCTAAACATTTGAAAAGTCATTATTATTAACAATTAATATTTAGTATTGAGCCAGAATTAACAAAAAACACAGTGAACACTCAGACACCAGTGATACACTCTTTTTATTGAAAACAGTATTGTCACAGTTATTTTCACAGTTATTTTACTATTCTATTCTAGTTAGTATAATTTTATTTAATGTACCAAACATAGTATTACCATACCATCACGTACATTTGAGTGAAATTTTGTTTACATTTTTATTTTTGTTTGCAATCTTTTCAAATTTTCCCCGAGTTAGGCAAATTGTTGTGCATTATTTTTTTTAGATAGTGTAGTTAGGAAAACCCCTTAAGTGATCATTCCATGAATTAAGATCGGTCAAGCAGACCTAATTAGAACATTAATAAGTACCTTCACATATGAGCGATTCAGACGGTGCGCTTTCTGACATCGAAGAATTACCTACACCCATTTTTCCACCTACCCCGCGCCCTTCAAACATATTCCCAAAACACAAGTCAGTATGTCTCAGTCTCAAACCCCCGCCCCAGCAGCATACATTAACTTAGGCAGATTAGTAAATCTTCCTCATACTGTTTTAATTTTTAAGGGGACCATAGATAATCGTTTTGTTGAACCGCGCGTAAGACCTTGGGTTGAGTCTTTAGAGCAACATTTCTTACGCGAGAATATTACCGATGATGATATAAAAATCAGAGAAGCAAAAAGATTTATTGACCCTAAAGAGGGAAATGCCCATGACACAGTCACTTACGTCCCATCAATTAGCGAAGCTATAACATGGGACGATTTTAAACAAAACCTATTAGAATTTTTTAAAGAAATAACCCTTGCACAACCCTTAGCCACATTAGAAGCAGTCTTCCAAGCTAAATGGAAGAAAGAGGAACACGAGGATTTAAACAATTTTATTACACGTACACACAAACTTGTAGGAGAAGCCCTCCGGGCCGCAGAAAATGCATGTGGCATAACTTTTACTTCGAAACAAAGAAATCTAATAGTAGCCACAACCATTTACCAAAACCTACCCGGAGCACCTAAAAAAAAGTTTCAGGAGTTTTTAAATGTTGACAAACCTGTCAGTGTAGCCATAAACAAAACACGGGAACATCACCCCGATTTAGCAAACCAAAACTACCGAAAGGGTAGAGAAACCCCCGTACATTATATTCAGCAGCAGCCACAACACCAATACCAACAGCAACAACAACAACAATATAAACCAAGGCAAATACAGGGAACACCCCAGAAACAAGCCCCCCAAACCCAGAATACACGCCCTCCTCCACAGTGTTTTAACTGTGATAGTTTCGGGCATATGATAAGTCAATGTAATTACCCCTCGTATTGCTCCCACTGTCACGAACATGGTCATCGCCGTGGCGATCGCCAAAAGTGTGCTGATAAAGCCCCTGCAGGGTATAGACCCCACTTTCAGAAACCAAACCAACCACGTCCCCAAAACGTATCCCAAAAGTCAACCAATCCCCAGAAACCAGTCCATTCCCAGCCTCAGTCGAACTACCAACCCAATAGATCACGACCACAGGGTCACCCACACTCTTACCCCATGTATAAACCCCAATACAACCAGCAAGGTCAACTAGTTCGGTACGTAGAAGTACCCGGGGAGGAATCATTTTCCCCAGAGAACAGTTTTCAAGAACACCCTCAGCGTATGATATTCCCGTAGAATATGATCCAGGTCCTCCCATAGAAGACCATGTGAGCCCTTTTTTAGACCCTACATTGGAGGCAGCAGTTCAACCTCCTCCCTCCTAAATTACAGTAGTAAGCCCAGATACGCACACAAACTCCCCATCAGGATAATAGGTGCGGACCTCTTAGATTTAATAATAAATTGTAGTACGGATAACCAAGATTTAACTGCTCTCCTAGATACAGGAGCACACGCGACGTTAATTAAGAAACAATGCGTAGATGAATTACTAGAGAGTACAAATTATAAATATGAACTTAAGGCACCATCCTGCCAACTTAGAGGAGTTACGGGCACACCCATACCCACATACGGAGAAATTGAGTTATATTTAGAAATTGGAAACGCGGTATACCCCGCGAAATGTTGTATAGTGGACACAGTCGCCACCTTTCAGACAGACATCCTACTAGGGATGGATTTTTTTAACCGGAATCAATGGGAGATTTACCCAGCCGGAAAGTTAGTAAAGTGTCGAAATAGGACACACCATCTCCGCGAGGATGACAGACAACTTAATGCTAATAGACTTAGCTCAGTTCAGATTTCCGAAAGAAATAGGAAACCCCCTCTACTTGATAGCAGATCAAGTCGGCCGGTTGCATCCAGAGGGACAACCGCTCCAGAAATCAGACCCCAGGGTAATCAGTTCCAGTTGTTGAATCCAGTTGGATCAACCCAGGCAGTTTCCAGACAGTCAGTTTCCAGTCAGTCAGTTTCCAGTCAGCCAGCTTCCAGTCAGCCAGCAAGGCAAATTTTAGTCGCCGAACCAGAATCAGATTCACAATTTTTCATATGCCCTACCGAGCATATAACAGTAGCACCTTATGAGAAGATTTGTTTCCTAGCAAAAGTAGTTAACAGTCAAGGAAAATTATTAGAGTCAGAGCGTACTCTGATTACAGAGAAAAGTAATTTCAAAAGAGATGTTCTTATTGCCCAAGTCCTTAGTCAGAGTCAGAATTCAGCTATCCCTGTTGTTTGTTTAAACAAAGGAGAAAGTCCTATAGAATTAACTTCAAATCAGAAAATAGGAACTGTTTCCACAGTAGAAGTAGATTCAGATTTCCCCATCAGTATGATAAATCGTGTTTCCAGTTCCTTAGAATTAAAGCCTTCAATATTAAAAGAAGAATATAAGAAATGTCTGAAGCACTCCCTTCAGGAGTCACCAGCTTTACAGGATCCCAAACTAATGGAATCACTTCTCGATTTCCTGATAAGAAATAAAGATGTGATTGCCCTAACCGGAGATCCTCTGGGCCGAACTAATTTGGTCCCTTTTGAAATCAAGTTGGAACCCAATTCCAAACCCATTTTCATTCCTCCCTATCGGGTTCCACATTCTCAGTTAGTCACTATTGAGGAACACATCAAGGACATGTTGGAGCAGGATGTCATTCAGCCTTCAGCTAGTCCCTGGTCCGCTCCTATGATTCTCGTCTCCAAAAAGGACGGAACATCTCGCCCTTGTATAGATTTTAGACGCCTGAATAACATTACCATCCCAGACCGTTTCCCGATTCCAAACATGCAGGAAACAATTCTGAACGTAGGGAAAGCGAACTTTTTTTCATCCCTCGATTTAGCATCAGGTTATTGGCAAATGGAGGTCAGTCCCGAATCTCGGGCATTGACTGCTTTCTCCACTAACCGAGGCCATTACGAATTCCAGGTTTTACCTTTCGGAGTCCGAAATGGGCCTGCTAATTTCTCTAGGTTGATGAATATAGTCCTTTCCGACCTATTAGGTGTCGAAGCTCTCGTGTATCTTGACGATATTATCGTCTATAGTTCGGACATAAAAACACACTTTCAACGCCTTCATAATGTGCTATCACACTTGAGAAAAGCACACCTTAAACTGAAGCTTGCAAAGTGCAATTTTTTACAAGAATCCCTGGTATACCTAGGATTCCTACTCTCGTCCACAGGAATTAAACCTGATCCAGCCAAACTCGAAGCCCTGGAAAGGTACCCTGTACCCAAGACCATCGACGACGCCCGTGCATTTATTGGTTTTGTCGGATTCTATCGGAACTTTATCCCCCAATTTTCGAATATTGCTAAACCCATTACTAATTTGTTCCAGAAAAATTCGAAATTTAACTGGGAATCCGATCACCAACATGCCTTTGAAACTTTAATTAATAAACTAACCTGTCATCCCATTTTACAATATCCTGATTACACAAGACCCTTCATCATAGCCACAGATGCTTCCTCCTATGGACTAGGAGCCGTCCTGTTACAGGACGTAGACGGTGTGGAATTACCCATTGCTTATGCCAGTCAACTTCTCTCTGCACCTCAACGGAATTATTCCACTACGGACCGAGAGGCCCTAGCGGTATATTGGGCTTTGAAAAAATTCCGAAATATCGTCTATGGCTACGATGTAACCATCAAGACTGATCATAAGCCACTCACGTACCTCTTCAAGGACAAGCTACTTGAAGGACGATTGAGTAGATGGGCTCTGTTGATTCAGGATTTTGCAGCGAAAATCGTATACAAACCGGGAAAACTGCAAGTTATTCCAGACGGATTGTCGAGACTCAAGCCCGACGCCCGAGTGAATAAAATAGGACTTCTTCCTGTGTTCGACTACGAGTGTCTGCAATACTCCCAACAACAGGACCAACACACCCAAAACCTTCGGGCGCGCCTGGAACAAAAGGAACCATCGAAGGTAAAAGAACAGTACAACCTCAAAGATGGGCTCGTACATTTCAGGAACGAAGATGGAAACGACCTCGTGGAGATACCAAAGGATCTCGTTGATATAGCCATTGGACTTTGTCACGACTCACCTTTTTATGGACACATGGGGCCGGATCGCACCATCAAAAGTCTTTTGGAGCGATACCATTTTCCCGAGATGAACAGAACGGTACATGAATACATCGCCGAATGTCCGTCGTGTTTAAAGCATAAGGGCAACGTACCATCCACCGCTCCAATGCATAAATATCCAGTATGCCAGAGGCCCTGGCAAAGAACTGGAATGGATATACTGGGACCATTTCCCAAAACATCAAAGGGAAATCAGTACATCATTGTGTTTACGGACCACTTCTCGCGTTACAGCGAAGTAGCCGCCATTCCAGACCAGACCTCGGAAACTGTGGCAAGAGCCCTAGTGGAACGCGTCATCCAAAACCATACCACTCCTTCCATCCTAATCTCGGATAACGCCGTAGTTTCACTTCCAAACTGTTCGAGTCACTCTGTAACATGTGTAGAATTAAAAATACACACATTGTGGCATACCATCCGCAGGCAAACGGCTTAGTGGAAAGGCACAATCGAAAGATCTTGGAAGCCCTGCGCCACGTTGTCGATGCATCCTCCCGTACATGGGATGATTCCCTTCCCATGGTACAAACAGCCATCAACAATGGCTATAATGTGTCCATCGGGGACACCCCTCATTTCGTTCTCTATCACTACGACAAGCGTCTACCTTTTGATTTGCCCGACCAAACCGACCCGGCAGTCCTAACATCTTCCGAAATGGCAGAAGCAAATCAGCAACTAGCTGAACGATCTTTCAAGATTTTTGACATAATCCGCTATGCCCTCGACCAACGAAACCAACAGATGGAGCAAGAGCAACATAGGCGTCATCCCCGTCAACGGACTATAATCGTCGGTATGCGATGTTATCTGAAGAGCGTGAAACCGCCAGGGGCTCATCGCAAATTATACCCAAAATGGGATGGCCCATATAGGATTATGAAAGACCTCGGAAAAAATCGTTATGAAATCCTCGACCTCCGGGATCATTCCAAACTAAAGATCATTCACGCTGACAATTTGAAGATAGCTTCCGAACAACACCTTCCCAAAAAACAGCTGCCAGGCGTTCGAGCCGCCTATCCTTCAAAAGGTCAAGATATTAACAAATCGGGCAGGGATAAAAAACTGAAGTAGTCACCGCGGGAACCGCTACCCATGACGAAGATTGGTACCTCGTAATACCACCATTACTCGAGGCAATCTCTGAACAAGAGGAGGCCCCAGAGCCAAGCGTCCCATCGGACCCAGACCCTGGAGAAACCCCTTCGAGAGGATCACTCAGTGGAACTCCACCATCTCCTCTGTCACCACCCTCGCCGATTGATGATCGACGCACGGACCCGACATACCGCCCGCAAATGCATCACCCACGTGAACTAGAACCTTCACATAAGAAACGAACCCGCTCAGAATCCGAGCTCAACGGTCGACCCCCATTGCCACCAAAACGAGGCCGACCCCTTCGCCCACCAACACAAGTATCCACACAAGTATCCACACAACTACCCCCAGCTCCGTATAACTTAAGGCGTAGAAATGAATAAAATTGTCCCCCTTATAATTTTCCAAATTATTTACTCTTGTAGACCTAGCATTAAAATTTCTACCGGAGTTGTTATAGAAAAACTTGCAGAAGGTAAATTTTTGAAAGGGCATGCAGACCTTTATATAAATTTGCAACCCCCTGCTAGAATTAAAATCAATCTCCTTCAGATACAAACCCAATTAAAAACGTTTGAAAGTAAAGTCCAAATTCTTTCCAAGGAAAAGATCAGATTAGTCGCGTTCTGTTAGAAAATACCCTCGAAAATATTCAAACTACAGCACGCGCCCTATCAGAAATATTAGCCTTACCATGGATACAAACTGAAACTAAAAATTCAAAAACTTTAACCAAAGAAGTAAAAGGGGACTGATAGATATAGGAGGGAAACTGTTCAAAGGTTTATTCGGATTAGCAACCGAAGAAGATATTAAAAGAATTGAACTTAAATTGAATCTCTTCGCTCGAATCGACAATATAATGGACACATGTTAGAACAAACTATTAGGTCATTACACGAAAACAATCGCTTCCTCACTCCCTTTCGGACAGATTCACATACCTTGAATCCATGTTAGCTCAATACAAAGAACACAAAAGATATATAGAATTAATAGATAATGAACCTACAAGTAACCCTAATCGATAAATACTTACAACGAATAACTACGATTCATTCCAAGGTTTTGCGTGCAACCCAGCTAGCCCATGGAAAAATCACTCTTTCCACCCTAATACCATGGGAAATACTCCAGTCCTTGATTCACACCGCCCAGTCACAATTAAAATTATCACCCATATTCCCACTCAACCACACTAATTACCCTCAATTTCTAGAATACACCTGGACTGTACATGGACCACGCCCCTACACATACCTCATAATTATACCATTTTTCGATTTCCTCACTTATGACGTATATAATTTCACCCTTTCCCAACACCCTACCAAAATAACTCTAATGTCTATCGATTGTATTTACCCACCGTACCACCTTACCTTTTCCTCACCAAAGATCTATCAGCTTATTCTATGATGTCAGATAGCGACGTCCGGCATTGCCGATTCCCGCAACCAAATAAACAACTCATCTGCCCTCCACTCAAACCAGTTATTCTTCCCACTACTAGGTCTTGCTTTATCGATTTAATTCGTGACCGGCATGCCCCCATGTTCATTTAAAAAATTTCATTCCCCTAAAACCATCCAACTACGAATTGGACCAGACATCTGGGTTTCCTTCGCGAATAGGACTGCCGCTACCCTCGAGTGTCCATCGAATTATCGCCTCATTACAATCCCTATGGTTATTCGGCTACCAATTGGTTGCTCCTTGCGTTCAAAAGCCCTCCAAATATACAACCCGTATAAGGTTACCCTTAATAACTCATACCCATTTCCGTCGCAAATTAAATTTAAACCCGTCATAGAGATCTTAAATCTCTCCATAAAACCTGTAACCATCCTACCCGAACTACATGCCCCTGAATTCTAAGAGGGGTTTCTTTTCTGCAACTTTTCCCAAAATTCGAGTTATCATGTTCAAAATTACAGTTTTCTGTTCTATGTTGAAATACCGAATACTCAATTGAACACAACCTCATATTTTTAATCCTTTGTCGTAATTTGTTGCCATTTAGACACATTAACTTTGCTTAACTCTTACACAGGTTTAATACATAGAGTATATACATAAGAAAAAAAATCTACTCCATTTGAATCTTTGTAACCATCTGAATGCAGAAGGCGAAGTTCAACATTCTCTCAATAGATGGCTCTGAGCAATTACGCCAGTTATAATTGTGAAGTAGAAGTGAGTGGACGCCATTTTTTTTGGTAATGGTTTTTTGTAATTTTCCTAAGTTTAATCACCATTATTATATTTGTTTTGACTATAATTTCATTCAAGAAGTATTAAGGAAGCTCCCTGTTTACTTTGTTTAAGTAATATTTTTAATAATTGTGAAGAAAAGACTATTCAAAGTTCGTTTCGAAATGGACACAAAGTTTTCATAGGGTGAATTTCTGTCTATGATAACATGTGTGTCCAATTGGATACATGAAATGAATTTTTCATTACGATTGTTTTTATGTACTGTTTTATATATATATATATATACATATATATATATATATATATATATTCAAGAGAAATCCAATGACAAGGAGGAATGTAAATGCCATGAAAAGTCTTCTTTAATGCAACGTTTCGAGCAATATGCTCATCTTCAGGCTAAATAATAATATGAAATTAAAATCAATAAACAATTAAAACAAGACAAAACAGTTTCTATAAGACCAATTCTTAAAAACAAAATTTAAAAAGACTAAAAGAAGGTTAAATTCAAAGTTATTAAAATTTACATATAAAATTTCAAGAAATTTAAAAAGCTATTTTTAAATTACATAGAGTAAATTTGAAATTAATACAATGGAATAACACTACTAACCCTTCATTGCTGGTTCCGAGGCACAAGTAATTTTAAAACAAAACACATGGAACATACTATGGGTTGGGTGGTTGGAGAGTTATAAATTGGGAAGGGGGAATTATAAAAAATTTAAAGGGACAGCTGAGGAATCAACATTTAGAGAAGGGGTCAATGTTTTTATATAAAGAGATTCCAAAATTCTAAGTGAGTTGGAACAAGAGTTATACCCGAGAATTTTAAAATTATCTAAAGTGACATCAGTTTTACATTTAATACTATGTTCCCGGATACTAGAGGCTTCTTTTTTATTTAAAATTTTACCTGTTCGGCAACTTATTCCCATATGCGAATAAAATCTCGCCCTGAGAGAGCGCACGGTGCTGCCAATATAAGTACCAAGGAGACACCTTGGGCAAGTAAATAAATATACAACACGCTACGCAACGAATCAGGAGTTCGATCCTTCGCTGAGAAAAAGCTACCTAAAGACGTTTTATTAATAAATATAATGTGAAAATCAGTATGATAAAAAAAAAATTTTAACAACTTCGTAAATTTAAGTTTAAATTCTTTATTCATGGGACCCATTTCAGGTACCAAGAAATATTTTACATCTTTAGGCACTGAAATACAGGGAAGTTGAGGGCTATAAACATTATTTAAGAAAGATCTTATTAGTTTATCTATATATTGAACAGGAAAACTATTATTGGTAAAATATAATCTTAAATTATTAAATTCATCGTTAAGTAAGGTAAAACTAGAAGTCAAATTATATCCTCTGAACAAGAGTGTTTTAATGCACGACATCTTATAGTTAAAATCAGTAAAACTAAAAAAATTCATGCCCAAACCGGTAAAAGTGGGTTTCCTGTAAACTGATGTAGTAATAGAATCCCCTTTTTTCGAAATTAAAAGATCTAAAAAGGGAAGGGAGCCATTTTCCTCAGTTTCCATTGTATAAGTTATATTGGGGTGCAGAGAATTTAAGAAATTAAAAAATTGTTGCGCTTGTACAGCATTATCAAAGACAGCTATCGAGTCATCAACGAAGCGTCGGTAAAAAATTGGTTTACAATGGGTGGGAGATTGTCTAAAAATTATACTTTCTAAATGAGTCATAAAAAAATAAGTCGCTTGAGCATCATATAATTACTCTTAAAAATACCCTTTCGTTGTTGGATTATTTATTAATAATTTCTCTTGTACAACGTGATCTTGAAAAGTTTCATTCTACCATTTCTGAAACTCATGAACGTAAGTTAAAGGCCCTGGGCCTGAATTCACCTAATTTTTTCAATTCTGATAAAGTAATTTCGAATTTTTCTAGTTACACCCTCTCCCCTAGGGAAAAGTTTTTACTCTCACTTGGCTTGCAATTTAAGCTTCCGTTATTTCAAATATATAAGCCTTCGTTTTTTCTTTACTTTGAAAAAATTTTTAATGGCTTGAAAAATGTTCCCCATGTTGGTGATTTTAATAATTTTAAGTGTCAGTTTGCTAATTTAACTCATGAATTTTTTCATAAACTTAGAAACCTTAAATTTAAATCTTTTATATTTAAGAAGAGTGACTTGCAGGTTATTAAGAATTTGGCAAAGAACCAGGAGATTGTCGTGACTAGACCGGACAAGGGTAACGGAGTTGTTATTTTGAATAAATCTGATTACATAAATAAAACTAATGAAATCTTAGGTGATGATAGCAAATTCAAACAAATTCTTGAACCCGTCAATAAACTCATTTTAAGGTTGGAAGACAAAGTTAATAGATTTTTGTCACGATTAAAGTCTTTAAAGATAATAAAAAACGATGCTTACTCTCAGTTGTTCGTATCTGGTTCTGATCTTGCTCAATTATACTGTTTGCCTAAAATCCATAAAGTTGGGACACCTCTCCGTCCTATTTTAGCTTCGTATAACTTACCTACCTTTCAATTGGCAAAATTTGTTGTTGGTCTTTTGTCACCTTTTGCGAAAAATGCGTATACCATAAATAACTTATGAATTTCAAAAAGATCTTCTTAGTGAGAATTTCAGTTCAAAAAAGTTTTTTTGTCAGTTTTGATGTAAAGTCGCTTTTCACGAACGTACCTGTATCAGAAACTATTGCCATTATTTTAGATAGGGTTTTTAGCTCTGTTGATAGTTTTCATGGTTTTTCATGGTCTTATTTTAAGGAACTTTTAGAACTGGTTTTTAAGCAATGTTATTTTACTTTCAATAATAAGGTTTACCAACAAATTGATGGTGTTGGGATGGGATCACCCGTCGGACCTTTATCAGCTGATTTTTTTATGACTCATTTAGAAAGTATAATTTTTAGACAATCTCCCACCCATTGTAAACCAATTTTTTACCGACGCTTCGTTGATGACTCGATAGCTGTCTTTGATAATGCTGTACAAGCGCAACAATTTTTTAATTTCTTAAATTCTCTGCACCCCAATATAACTTATACAATGGAAACTGAGGAAAATGGCTCCCTTCCCTTCTTAGATCTTTTAATTTCGAAAAAAGGGGATTCTATTACTACATCAGTTTACAGGAAACCCACTTTTACCGGTTTGGGCATGAATTTTTTTAGTTTTACTGATTTTAACTATAAAATGTCGTGCATTAAAACACTCTTGTTCAGAGGATATAATTTGACTTCTAGTTTTACCTTACTTAACGATGAATTTAATAATTTAAGATTATATTTTACCAATAATAGTTTTCCTGTTCAATATGTAGATAAACTAATAAGATCTTTCTTAAATAATGTTTATAGCCCTCAACTTCCCTGTATTTCAGTGCCTAAAGATGTAAAATATTTCTTGGTACCTGAAATGGGTCCCATGAATAAAGAATTTAAACTTAAATTTACGAAGTTGTTAAAAAAAAAATTTTCATACTGATTTTCACATTATATTTATTAATAAAACGTCTTTAGGTAGCTTTTTCTCAGCGAAGGATCGAACTCCTGATTCGTTGCGTAGCGGTGTTGTATATTTATTTACTTGCCCAAGGTGTCTCCTTGGTACTTATATTGGCAGCACCGTGCGCTCTCTCAGGGCGAGATTTTATTCGCATATGGGAATAAGTTGCCGAACAGGTAAAATTTTAAATAAAAAAGAAGCCTCTAGTATCCGGGAACATAGTATTAAATGTAAAACTGATGTCACTTTAGATAATTTTAAAATTCTCGGGTATAACTTTTTTCCAACTCACTTAGAATTTTGGAATCTCTTTATATAAAAACATTGACCCCTTCTCTAAATGTTGATTCCTCAGCTGTCCCTTTAAATTTTTTATAATTCCCCCTTCCCAATTTATAACTCTCCAACCACCCAACCCATAGTATGTTCCATGTGTTTTGTTTTAAAATTACTTGTGCCTCGGAACCAGCAATGAAGGGTTAGTAGTGTTATTCCATTGTATTAATTTCAAATTTACTCTATGTAATTTAAAAATAGCTTTTTAAATTTCTTGTAATTTTATATGTAAATTTTAATAACTTTGAATTTAACCTTCTTTAGTCTTTTTAAATTTTGTTTTTAAGAATTGGTCTTATAGAAACTGTTTTGTCTTGTTTTAATTGTTTATTGATTTTAATTTCATATTATTATTATTTAGCCTGAAGATCAGCATATTGCTCGAAACGTTGCATTAAAGAAGACTTTTCATGGCATTTACATTCCTCCTTGTCATTGGATTTCTCTTGAATATATATATATATATATATATATATATAAAACAGTACATAAAAACAATCGTAATGAAAAATTCATTTCATGTATCCAATTGGACACACATGTTATAGACAGAAATTCACCCTATGAAAACTTTGTGTCCATTTCGAAACGAACTTTGAATAGTCTTTTCTTCACAATTATTAAAAATATTACTTAAACAAAGTAAACAGGGAGCTTCCTTAATACTTCTAGAATGAAATTATAGTCAAAACAAATATAATAATGGTGATTAAACTTAGGAAAATTACAAAAAACCATTACCAAAAAAAATGGCGTCCACTCACTTCTACTTCACAGTTATAACTGGCGTAATTACTCAGAGCCATCTATTGAGAGAATGTTGAACTTCGCCTTCTGCGTTCAGATGGTTACAAAGATTCAAATGGAGTAGATTTTTTTTCTTATGTATATACTCTATGTATTAAACCTGTGTAAGAGTTAAGCAAAGTTAATGTGTCTAAATGGCAACAAATTACGACAAAGGATTAAAAATATGAGGTTGTGTTCAATTGAGTATTCGGTATTTCAACATAGAACAGAAAACTGTAATTTTGAACATGATAACTCGAATTTTGGGAAAAGTTGCAGAAAAGAAACCCCTCTTAGAATTACATTTTACATAAAAATGCATATTAGCCAGAGTGAAATTCGGAATCGGAAAAGTATGATATGCCCTAGTGGGCATACAGCTTACACCTGTGTAACTCATTGATAAATGATCATCATGTACTGCGAAATACTGATTGTTAGAGAGAACAGGTACAGCACAAGGAGGAAGTGCCATCTAGAATCCTCGCTGATGAAAAGGATCGCCACATTATTAGGGTTAAGCTGGAACTGAACATTGACCCTTTGGATCTAGAAAAACACCCTGATGCACTGGTGAACGTATTCACGGGTAAAGTTGTCACACATCCCTCGGTGAATGTGTTCAGGGCAGTAGAGCTGGGGAAAGCACAGATGGAATCCATTGAGCAGAGCTGGCCAAATGGATTTCATGAACCTATTCGTAAAGTTGTCAACACAATGTCATTAACACGCAAGCATATCAAGCTGGATGACAATAAAGTCTTTGACACTGAAACCATTTATGCTAGATCCATGGGTTTGCAACGCAATGCCCGTAATCTAGACATAAATCATTTGGATCTCATTATATACACCCCAAAGATAAATAATCAGCAGAGAAAAAACTTCAAACGAGAATTTTGGGTGAGGAAAAAAATCCTGGGTTGGCTTACAGACTATTTTCTCATCAGGTGACTTTTCACTGTTTAATATGGCTAGCAAGTGCTTTCCATTCTTCTAAGCCTACTTTTACGGGGTTCTAGAGCCGTGTCTGGAGTCTTTGAACTTTGCAATGAAGCATACACCTCGTGCGCAATCACTACCACCTTCATTATATTAATCTAGTCATTAAAGGACCCAAAACGGAAAATAAGATAGGGAGAAATGATCCCCCTCTTTGTACAATAACTCGCTTTTTTCCCCACATTTTGACTTTTATGAGCAAGCGCACGTATTATGTTCTTGTAACGACTTAAGCGAGCGTTCTGAGGGGGTTTCATTGGCACATTACATTTGATAACATTAAGACAGATTTCAGAGATGCATTTTAAAAAGTCGGAGTCGATATTTTTAACAAACATCTGTTGCAGTGCCCAGGGCAATCGTTGATAAATTTTTATTAATTCACGATATTTCTTCAGCCTATTTGTCATTCTGGAATATACACCGTTTCAGGTTAGTTTGGAATATATTCGTTCTTAGAAGCACCCTAAACGTGTTTCGCTGGTGAAGGTCACAAGGTAAATATCTGTAACTCTGACTTGTGGCTTCTTTATAAATTTCCAAAAACTCCTTACTCTGATTAGGGAATATTTGATTGGATAATACTCCAATTTGTGACACATCTTTACGTTGTGCGAATAAGACTAGATATTGTGTATTTAACGACACATCGCGCATGTATCTTTTTTCGAAGAATAGATTCTGATTGATGAAGAATACGCTTATGTTAAGATGGTGGGAGAACACTAAATGTCTCGGCAAACGTTTTATCCATTTCCACCATGAGATCGTCAATTACAATGACTGTATGCTCATTACCCTTTAACGAATTAACGTCACATACACCTTTGTGGAACAAAATTTCGTCTTTGTACTCGTTGAACACTGACTGATACGTCTAATAGCACCATATTACTTTATGCACAAATTTTGAGAACATCTCCCCCTTATCTTTAATAATTTTAAGCATAAATACAATTTTACCACATCCTATAGGGCCAGATATAATACATGTGGAGGGGCTTGTGAACCTGAATTTTCTACAGATTCCATCTCTAACATGTCACACGGTCACACCCCTAAGTGCGTCATTTACAAAATATTACAAAATTTAAGTGCTGCTCCTTATATTCTTGTTTTTCTTCTTCCACAGAACCGTGAATGTCGACGATATACAGCCCCCCCTTATCGATATCACAGATGGCCGCGATGAATGTGTAACTACAGAACCCTTCCCTGCTGACGAACCCTTACCAGCGATACCTGTAGCATGCGACAATTCAAAGCGGAAGTATGATGAAGAACCCTCCACGTCAGGTATAAAGCGCGCCAGGATTGCGCCGTTGTTAGAGTCCCAGTAATAGAGCCCCACAACAGTACCTTCCTCAAATATACCCCTTATTCCTCTCCAGTTCAGGGCACTTCCTCTACAGCTGAAGCAGCAGCTTCTCATACTGCAGAGGAAGGTATAACATTCGAGTTGGGGAGCACCGCTACCCCCACCCCTGCCCTGACTAGAAATCGCTACGTGGTCAGGGTTGACCCTGGATCCATGTATAGCAACGGTGTTGGACTGCGACGCGTAGTTGAACGTATTGTGGAGTTTGTCCTTCAGAACAGCGAGGAACGTGAAGACCGGACGAGGCTGTCCTTCAGTTTCGGTTCAGATGACGGGACGTAGATGATTTTTGGGTAGTAATACCGTTCAGTCGTTTGGTGGCTGTGGCCATAGAATATATCTTGGGCCGTATAATGCAGACCTCTCAAAGTAGTACAGCCTTCAATATGGACAACTTCATGGTAGATATTGACAGAGTATTCCGGGTTGCGGGTCATAGTGCCACAACTTATACTCTTAATTTCAATTCTCCGGTTATTTACAGAAAGCATTTAAACATCGAACGTGGTTGCGGCTTTATAGCAAGAGTCTTAGCACATATCTTCACTGTGCTAAATACATGGACGCAAAAAATTTGGTTGCCTACGGTTGTGCAGCGTGCCCGTAAACTAGCTTCAGATTGTAAGCTTGAGTTTGAGTGTAATATGGGTCTTGAAGAACTGAGAAGGGTTGAGCAGGAAATGAATGCTCGTATAGTCGTATTTGGAATGGACGATCGTCGTACGACTGTGTATGTTTTTAAAAGCTGTGTGAGAAATCGTACAAGACCTCTACTTATTTTAGGATCGTCAGGAACTTCGTATCTCCCCATCCGTAACTTAAGGGCTCTCTAGGCCACTTATGATAAAAGTCGAAAATATGGAAGGCATCATGATTTGTGTAAGGGAAGTCTCGAGTTTGCTGATGATATGGTGAAACATAAGGATTGCTACATGGTATGTGAGCAGTGTAAAAGCCCCAAATGTAAAAGTCTTGTAGTTGAAACCGAGAAGAGGGCATGTAATGTGTGTAGACGTACATTTCTCAATAATAAATGCTTTGAATTCCATAAATCATTTGGTACTTACAAGAAAATGAGGATTTGTAAGTGCGGTATGTTTCACATGATGAATAATTGGGGGAATTTCAAACATAAATGCGATGAAATTCACTGTTCTACATGTCATGAAAAATATAAGGCGGATGGAGTGAAGCATGTATGTTATGTGAAAGATGCTAAGTCTAAAAATAGCCCTTGTATAACCGTGTACTACTATATAGAAACTTACACGAGCGCTGAAACAAAAGAGGTTATTCCACATTTACTCGTAAGTCATGGAGATCGAATGTGATGAGTGTCACAAATGTGGAAAATCGGCAAACGTTTTTAAAACGACTGCACACGACAGCCCTGTGAAACTTTTTGTATCCTATATTGTCAAATTACCGGACAAGTTAAAAAAAAAACTGTGTATATTCTTGCCCATAAAGTGGCAAAATTTGACACAGTTCCTTTGTAAGGAGTTGCTTGAATACGAGTCATCTGAGACACTTACAGGTGATCCCTTGAAAAGAGGCAACAAACTAATACAGATGCAGATAAGAGGTAATGTACAGTTTAAAGACACCCTACTGTTCACACCTATTACATTAGCAAAGCTACCCAAGGTCATGGGCGTAGCCGATGAAGTTTCAAAAGGTATTTCCCTTACACATTCCTCACTAGCTAAATTTTAAATTAAGTAGGACTACCTCCACACAAACATTACTTTAACTACACCAACAGGAGTGATAGTGAGCGTGAAAATTTTGAACGCTACTACAACAATTTTGATGAAGCTAGTCCATACAATATAGCTGATAAATGTGAACGTTATTGCGTGAATGATGTGCGCGTGCTTAGAGCATGTTTCCAAGCGTTAAGAAGGATGTACATAGCCCGTTTCAAATGCGATCCGCTGCAAGTCGCAACCACGATCGCCTCATTATGTTTTAAGGTGTTCAAGAATAACTTCATGCCTAAAGACACCTTAGCAATCATTCACAGAAACAACCCCCGCAGATATGGGCACAAGGCTATTTACTGGCTCATACACCTAGAGCAACAGACTGGGGTATACATAAAATATGCCCGCAACACGGGTGAAGTATACGTTAAGGTCATTGGTCGTGTTTTTTGAGTTGATGGCCTAAGTGAGGATCCAACCACTGGTGAGAAGACTGTGTGTTCCTTTAACGACTGCTGGTGGCAAACATGCCCGCGCGCTGAATGTGCCGTCACAGTAGAGCTCCATGGAAGATCCCCTGCCGACAGCCTCGCATGGAACCGTAACCGCGATCAACTTATAGGCTCCCAGTTCACTCACAAGATCGTGTGGGAGCATGAGAGTGATGCACGGATGGAAACGGATGACCAGTACCTTGAAGAAATAAGTGCCATCAAACGTTCATGGTGTTGGACCCCCTCAAATTGGGTGACAGCTTGTTTGGAGGGCGTACAAACCCATTCAAGCTATCCTTTCCGCCTACGGAGGGAATGAAACTCCATTACTACGACTTCTGCTCTTTATACCCCTACATGATGAAGAACAATCCGTACCTCGTAGGTGCGCCTGAAAAATTGATGGGTCCCACCATACCAACCATCGAGGAGTTTTCAGCTAACTTGAATGAGCGCTTCTTTGGACTCTCTCCCCGCTCGCGATTTATGGATGCCGATCTTACCTGTCGTTATAGATCACAAGCTCATGTTTCCCCTGTGTGGAAGTGCGCAGAGGAGAACAACGGTGATTGTAACCATACAACCAACCAGCACAAGATCAGAGGTGTATATACAAGCCCTGAGCTGGCCCTAGCTCTTCGCCATGGGTACAGATTATTGAAGATACATGAGCTGTAGAGGTTTCAGAAGCTACCCAACCTTTTCACACCATATATAAACGCTTTTTTGAAGGATAAGGTAAAAGCATCGGGATATCCGCGAGGGGTTGATACCGAAGATGAAAAAGCGGCTTATATTCAGCGTTATCGTGCCCATGAAGGTATACAGCTTGACCGATCACAAATTGTTAAGAATCCTGGCAAGCGCTTTGTTGCAAAGTTGTGTCTAAACAGACTTTGGGGGAAATTTGCACAGAATACTGGCAAAGGGAACGTTCATTTGGCACAAAGTTATAGTGAAGTCTGGGATTATGCCAACGCTCCCGATAAAGAGGCTATGGAGATCGTGAATGTAGGTAATACTTACATAATGAAGTACAACATCACCGAACTGGCCACAGATACCTCTCGGGTTACAAACATACCTGTAGCCAGCTTCACAAAGGCCTACGCCCGCATCAACCTTTGGGGACTACAGATTACTTTCTTAGAAGGTGATTTTGATATCTGAAAATTTGTCTTGAAAGATCTTTGAGCTGAAACTACACTTCTTCCATGCTCATAATATTGCTCTGTTATGAAACGCAGCTGTTCCACAGTCCATGCAGTCATCTTGAAGGGTTAGTTTTAACTAACACTTTTATTTTGTTTTGTATCTTATTTTGTCTTGTATTGTCAAAACCTATACAATCCTGTACAAACTTGTAACTATCCTCTTTCGAATGATGCGTATGATTTTATAAAAGGACTTATACTTTAAGAGTTACAGGGGTTTCTTTCGGGTCCCATTTCTCTGGATCACCCTTTATATATATATATATATATATATATATATTATCCTCGTTTGTATTTCTTATGCTATTATCATTTTTCATTTTATTTTTTGATCATATGTAATCCAGTTTGATTGTATATTTATTTTCTATATACTTCGTGAAATTGATTCCAATAATTCGTTTAAATAAACAGAATTATTATTTGATTATATCAAATGTCTGCCTTCTAAAATGGCTGACGTATATATATATATATTATATATATATATATATATATATATATCTGCCTTCTAGGTATTCTACGTCAACTGGCTGGTTAAGCCAACTGGCGGATTAAGCCATCTGGCGGAATATGCCAACTGTCGAGAATATATGCTTTCATTAAGTAAATAGCGTAACCTGGCAACTCAGCCCTAATAATGTGTCTGCCTTCTAGGTCTTCTAATTCAACTGGATGGTTAAGCCAGAATATATACTTTAATTAAATAAATAGTACAATCTGGCAACTCAACCCTAATAATGTACACCTGAACAAGCCATTTACGCCTTCTAAGTCATCTGGCTGGTTAAACCAGCTGGCGGATTAAGCCTGAATATATGCTTTAATTAAATAAATAGCGCACTCTGGCAACTCAGCCAGTTAAGCCAACTGGCTAATTAGGATCTTATAAGACAGCGGACGCTTGGCTTAAGTCTTAATATGCGCTTGGCTCCTGCCAAGCGAACACCTCTCTCCTTCTTTCTCTCTCTCGTTGTTAGGTATACCACTTTAAGGGGTGAGGCCGTCCCAACTACCCCCAAAGAGGTCTCCCTCAGCGGGAGTTCATTGCAACTTGTAAGATAACTCCTCCCCCAAGTTGCATAACCTCTTGCAACATCCCCTCCTCATTTGTTGCATAACCTCTTGTAACATCCCCCTTGTTGCATAATCTTATGCAACATTGATCAACATTGCAGTTGCATTGCACTCTCTCCTTTTGCGCCCAAACTACTGACGTTGTTTTTGGCTTTCTCCTTCTTCTGTGGAGGGGTCTTTTGACGGATTTGGTTGTGGCATGTATTTTTGTTTGTCAGCGTGTAATTGGGATCGAAGATGCAGCATTGGAACCGAAATTAGCAAGGATGTTGCTTAATAAACTGGCTGTTTTTGAGGTTACTCTAAGAATTTCCGTCTTGTGTGAGGAAGGACAAGGAATTTGTTTAACATTCTTTGTGTTAATTAACTCTTTTTGAATTGGATTTTTGTTGATCAATTTTTGAAATGCTTTCACTTTTTAATGGCTGCATTAAGTCTGTTACAGTAGTTTTGTATGTCTGCGGTAATAATATCAGTTATCATAGTTTAAAGAGAGCAGCTTGCTTTAATGCTTACGATGGGTGCTGGTGTGATCCTTTGTTTGTTGTAATTTGTTTTAGATATTACTTTTGATCTAAGAGAAAAGTTTATGTTGAACATATCCATTATTGTGTCTGAAAATGCTTGAAATTTTGTCCCAGTGTCATAGTTACTTTCGGTTATTCTTGTCCAGTCAAAAGCTATTTTTCTCTCAGGAACTTTAATTTGTTATTACAGCTGTAAGATTTATAGTCAACTTTTATAGTTTCCTTTGCAGAAAAATGGATGTGAGAAATGGCAAGTAACCTGTGATATTTAATATAATTATACCCGAGATTCAGGCAAGCGGGTACCGCACCCAGATCTCATGCAGCAGAGTCGAATTTCTGATGTCAGTGTGAAGTCTAGTCGGCTTTGTAATAGCTAAATTAAAGCCACTTGCAGTCATGATGGTGTGAAGGAAGCTTGCGTTATTATTTGAGTGTTTTTTGTGACATTAAAATTTAAATCTCCTGCAATAACGCAATTGTTATTAATATAATTGGATGTTAGAATTCTATCGATATTTGTAATAAAAGTTGGTACGTTACTAGCGGGTGGTCGGTAAATGCAATTGCAGTCTACAAATATATTTACACCTCCTCCCCTATTGTTAGCCCTACATACATGGTAGCTTGTGCACCCTGGAATGTTAAAGAAGACATTATTTTCATTTAACCAGGCTTCAGTTAATATAATGCATGTGAATTTATGTGGTAATAATTTTAGGTTAGCTGTCAACTCGTCAAAGTCGCTTGGGAGACTGCGAATGTTTACGTTTAGGAAAGACAGGTTGCCAAAATTATATCATATGAAAATCTTTAAATTAACGATTATAGAATCTGAAGGACTTTGAGAATAGCAAAATTATAAGATTATAAGGATTATATCCACATAGCTTTGTCGAAATAGATTAGTTCTGAAGAAAAATCACTTCTAGTGCGTAATTTCCCTAACATTTCAAATTTGTTGGTCAAAATAATGGAAAAATTATGCAAACTCGAATTTTACATTACTTTTAATTTTACTTCTTAAAAGATTTTCATGCAAAAATTAAGTTTCACATAAATTTTTGGGTGTCACGCTGATGACTCAGTTTGCGCGACTGTGTATTTTCCTTAATTTCATTAATTTCTATAACTAATACATAAAAACATATTAACAAGTTCATAATTTACATAAAATTTTGCATTAAAAAGGGAACTAAAAACTAAATATTTTAGAAAATTTGCGAATTTCTGGGTATCCTCTGCCCAAATGGTTGAACTGAACATTTGAATTGGTTGTTAAATATGATAATTATACCTCCGTCAAAAAATCTGGGGGAACGATACTGGACTGCGCTTGTTCGTTCGTCACAGTTTCGTTTCCACGCTATATCTTTTGAACAGCTTAAGATAAATTGCTGAAATTTTATACTACCGTCACAAGATGATGTGTTGCGAGTATGAATCTGGTCTTCGCATTAAAAGCCAAGTTCACAGATAGGGGTCAAATGTCAAATGGAGCTACTCTGTGTCCACACCATAACTTTTGAATCGCTCTACATAAATTACTGGAACTTCATGCGTACTGTATATACACCTACAATATGTATCGTCACAATACGATGTATCGCAAGTTAGAAGAAAGTCTTTGCATCAGAGGTCAAGTTTATAAACAGAGGTCAAAGGTGAAATAAAGGTGTTTCATTTTGGACCGCAGACGATGTGTCACCAGCAATAAACATGTCCTTGCATCAAAGGTCAAGATCACAAATATAGGCGAAGGCACTGATGTAATTAGTTCCAAATATTTTTGCGAGTTAGTTTTCAATGCAGAGAAGTACGAAAGCGGTTGTTGTGCTTTATGATTCTCATGTTTAGGAGAGTAAGGTAAAATGAATGTTATGTTTGTTATTGAGTTAATTTTAAAAAGAACTGTGAGAGAGAATGGTTGAAGCAATGTCCCCTCCAGTTAAGCCAGTTATACAGTATGTCCAGACAAAACGTTGATGACAAGTTCTTAACATTCATCAACAAAGACCAAACCGCACATTTTTAAATAGCAAACAAAAATAACAAACAAACGATGTACACTATCTCATTATGGCTAATTGAATAGCAAAATTCAGGCAGACTTTTATTCGACCTTCACACACTTGCAACCACATATCAACTTTCGATTTATCTCTGAAAACAATCACAACACCAAAACTTACCTCAGCCATAAAGGAAAACTAACAAAACTCCTTACTCTCACCCATCGTATATTTATTTATTTGTGTTCGCTGCTCCGCAAACTACAATATATTGCTGCAGTTGCTACCAATCCAAACTGTTTGGGATAAGCACCGAGGAGGTGAAAGCAGGACACTGTGATTCCCCCAAAAAACGACAAAAATCTGCAATATGAAAGTATGCTCATTCTTCCGACCACCCAACTGGTTCCATCTTCCGAATAATTGACAGTTACAGCAACAACCCACTGAAAAACCTTAGAATTCTGAAATCGTTGTACATTCTTCAATGTCGACCTTCAGTGAATGACTGTAACTCAATAAACGAACTAGTCATAACTAAATAAATAATCCAAAAGGTTTTTTAACAATTCTTCATAAGTTTTAATATTTGGGTATTTCAGTTCTTTTTAAGCCCAAGTTAAAGAAAAAGTAAATGATATTTATTTTCTTTTTCTTCATCTTAGACCTTAGTAGAACTGTAAACTTCTTACGGTTTAGTTGATATTTTTCTTATATTAAGTGTTGGTACCTGTTTTAATTACTTTAGTTTTCATCTTTTCAATCGTATTTTTATTTGAATGAATTTTTTTATGAAATCATAGTTAACTACATTTTTAATTATAGGTCTTGAAAATGGAAACTATGCTTTCCGAGACGTTTCCAGTAAAGAGTGTTCAAAGCGTTGGTCTCTCTCTCTCTCTCCCTCTAGATAAATATATATATATATATATATATATACACACTCGTATATGAGAGGGAGAAAGAAAAAAAAAACTATTAAGTTCGTCAGTTTTTAACAAGGAAACATTTTTCAACTTTCAACGAAAATTTAAAAAATGTGTCTAAAAAATAATTTTTAAAATTATGTTTATAAATCTTTATTTAAAACAAGTTTTAAAACTTTTTAACAAATTATAATAGGATTAATAATAGGAAGAAAGACACTCATGTTTCTTTTCTGATTTCCCCTTTGAACTTTGAAATGGTAAAAATTACTTACAAATTACTTACAAATGTAATTACTTACAAATGATTAGGAATAAATGCTCGTAAAACAAGTTTTTGACACAGAAAATTCAACGGAAGAACTGTTTTATCCACAAATCGAGCTTAAAAATAAAAATTGCAAAGTTTAAATTTTTTGTTTCAGTCAAACGATAATTAATCGTTGGTTTTGCTTTCATTGCTGAAATATTGCAGAGAATGTTGACTTTGTTTAGCTTTTTGATAGATCCATTTATCAACACGACTGGGGTTAAAGAAATTTATAGAGGTAATGCGCATGCTTAGGTCACATTAATTAAATTTATATGATAATGAAAGTAATAATAGCATTATTAGAGTGGTAATGCGCATGCGTAGGTCACATTAATTAAGTGTGTATGATAATGAAAAAATAATGGCATTATCCAGATATTAAGTGCATGTCTTATTTCAGTACACCCCTTTAAACAAGGATAAATTTCGAAAGGTAAAGATGTAAGTTCCGGGAGATCGGAAGGATATTTTAAGCGAAGATAAAATAGAATACCGATATCATAATGGCGTACGTGAATTGAATCGATTCGGGATTAACTCGGATTCCATATTATTCCAGTCAAACGATTCAAGATTGGATTTAATCACGGTTAGTATGAGTCGACTAATTCTGGTTCGATTTAATTACGCTCTGTCTAATTCCGCGCCCCCTATATAATATAACCTATAACCTACACAATAGTTTCGTCTGTTCGATTTCTTTAGTTCTGAAACAACATTCCAGGCTCGGATGTATTTAAAATGTGAAATGGATATAAAATAATAATAGTTGCACACAAATTTCCACGATTGCTGTGAGGCAAAATATATATGTAAGGTGTCCATGGCAAATATTTTAGGTGTTAATCAGGCATGGGGTAATTGTAATTTGTAAATGTCATTGATTGGAATTAATGGCGACATTAACACAGTCATCAAACTAACCATACTTTTTAAAGTAATGTGTGCAAAAACTTTTTTCTTATCCTTATACATACATATATATGTTATGTATATGTATATATATATATATATATATACGTACAGGGTGGGCGGAAAGTAGCTCCCTAATTTAAATTACATATAAATTATGTATAAATTGTGATTGTATTGTTATATTGTTATGGTGTGTTCTCTAAAGTGGTACAATTGTAACGGTAATCTTTTTTTCTCTAAAGTGTTCTCTTTGTGTTCTCTAAAGTGGTACAATTGTCACGTTCATTTTTTTTTTTTCATTTCAGATTGAAGGGTAACATGGCTGAGCGTTTAACACTGCAGGAGCGTGCCCAGTTGGCGGCACGGTACGAAGTTTAGCAATCTGTCGTTCGAGTTCAAAGATGGTGGCGGGCCATTCACGGACCACGTGCCCAAGTGGACCCGAAAACAATCAAGAACTGCCACTCGAAGCTCATGACCACGGGGTCTGTGGCAGATGTTCGAAGATGTGGTCGCCCTTCGACATCCAGGGCCCAGGAGACGGTGCAGGCAGTTCAGGAAATGTTCGCACGGAGTCCACGAAAGTCAACTCGCCAGGCAGCTCGGGAAAGTGGACTCCCTCGCTACTCAGTGCGAACTGTGCTGAAGAAGGAGCTGAACTGGCGTGCGTGGAAGCCGCATTACTGCCAATCTCTCTCGGACGAGGACTGCGACATTCGCAGGGAGTTCAGGGAAATCATGCTGGCTTGGCATGAAGACTGGCCCCATCTCTTCCGCAACATCTTCTGGAGCGACGAGGCGGTGTTCCACGTCGGAGGCTTTGTCAACCGCCACAATTGCCACTACTGGGAAGGAGAGGATCCCATGGTTACCGCTGAAAAACGGCAGAATCGGTTCAGTGTAACGGTGTGGTGTGGTATGACCTCAGATCAGGTTGTGGGCCCGTTCCTTCTGCGCAACACCATGAATGCTGAGCGGTACCTTGCTATGTTGCGAAACGAGGTCTGGCCGGTTGTCAGCACATGGGAGAACATCGACGATCTGATATTTATGCAAGGTGGCGCCCCTCCGCACTTCGCTCTTGTTGTCCGTGAGTGGCTGGATGCCCACTTCCCTGGGCGTTGGATGGGTCGTCGTGGTCCACATCAATGGCCAGCCAGGAGCCCCGACTTGACACCGTGCGACTTCTTTCTTTGGGGGTGGGTAAAGGAAGAAGTCTACCGCACCAAACCGAGGACATTGGAAGAACTGGAGGACCGAATTCGGGAAGTCATGTCCTCCATCCCGCCGGAGTTCCTGCTAAAGTCAGTGGACGCCATTCCTGGGCGGCTCCAGAAGCTGGTGGAAAGAGTTGGAGCCCACATTGAATTTTAGAGAAAACCTACCATGTATGCCTGCATTTTCATATTATTTCTTCTGAAATAAATGGATAATATACGTATTTTTTTACCAATCCAAAATAGGGAGCTACTTTCAGCCCACCCTGTATATATATATATATATACTGTATATATATATATATATATATATATATATATGTATATATATACAAAGGACACCAAACAGCAACAGACTGGCTGGTCCCTACTAGGCTGTCTGTTTAAGGAAGGAAGGTTAAAAGAAGCAAGAAAATTTAAAGACAAATGAAAGTGTTAAAGCAAAGCAGAGAAAAGAGGTTGAGAGGTAGGAAACAAATTTAAACATCTACAGTAGTTTCTTTTCAAAGGATTCGATCAAATTACTTTGAACTACGCTGGCTGACAATCCATTCTACAAATTAATTATACGATTGTAAGTTAACCCTTTCATGCCGTATGGTCATAAATGAGACCATCAAATTTCGAGGTTTTAGTCTTTCTGGAGATATCACATGTGTTTTTTTGTGGCATGAAAAGAAACGAAAATCAGGTATGAAAGGGTTAATTTCACATCATTACTGCGAGTTCTTTCTGCATTCCTGAAGGTGAAATATTTTTTCGGGTTGATATTATCAAAACCTTTAATCATTTTAAATACCTAGATTAAATCTCGAATTCGCTTTTTTACAAGTGAGAATAAATTTAACGTTTCTAAACGGGGCAGCGTATGATTTGTTTCTAAGTCTAGGAATCATCTTAGTAGAACGTCGCTGCACTCTCTCCATTCTGTCTATGTTCTGCCGTAAAAATGGGGACCATAATTGAACGCAGTATTCAAGGTGGGGGCGTACTGAGGAATTATATAATGCTAGCATTGTTTTCTTCAACTTAAATTCAGACGATCCACCAATAAATCCTAAGATTCTATTTGTTTTTCTGACCCCTTCGATACATTGCTTACATATTTTAAGAGTGTTGGCTACAATAAATGGTGTCCGGGCTTAAATGGCAAAAAAATACATTCATTATGTTTTATTTTATTGCCATTTAAACCCGAACACCTTGTAATACCTAAATCCTTCACTTCCATAACATTCGTTACTGTATTATCGCCCACAAAATACTTTTCTTTAACACTGTTTCTATCGATACTGATATGGAACGTTTTACATTTATCTATATTAAAATTCATTGGCCAAATTTCCGCCCACTCTAGTAATTTATTAATATCTTCTTGAATCTGCAAACGTTTTTCCGCTGATTTTGTTCGTCCGCCTAGTTTGGTATCATCCGCAAATTTTTTAATTATACTGTTAATCCCCCAAGTCGATGTCATTGATATAAATAATACAAATAACTAGTCCCAGAACTGATCCCTAAGGAACGCCGCTCGTTACACTTTTCCAGTTATAAGTCCACTAAGTTTACGTCCACTAAGCCAATTTTCGATCCATTTGAGAACATTAAAATCAATTCCGTGAGAATGAAGTTTAGCTCATAATCTCATAATCCTATGTGGCACTTTATCAGATGTCTTTTGAAAATCGAAATATATAATATCTACTGTTTTACTCTCGTCATATATATTTAAAATATCATGAATGATGTCGAGCAAATTAGTGAGACAAGAACGATTACGTCGAAAGCCGTGTTGAGATTAGTAGTATGTGCGCAAAAGGAGAGAGTGCAATGCAATTGCAAATGTTGGTCAATGTTGCAAATGTTATGCAACAAAGGGGGAATGTTGCAAGAGCAACAAGGGTTATGGAACTTGGAGGCGGAGTTATTCCCCAAGAGAAAGAGAGGAAAGAGAGGAAGAGAGATGTTCGCCTGGCAGGAGCCAAGCGCATATTAAGACTTCATCCGAGCGCCCGTTGTCTCTCAGATCCTAAGCAGCCAGTAAGCTTAACTGGCTGATTTGCCAGATTGCGCTATTTATTTAATTAAATCATATATTCTTGACAGTTGGCTTAATCGGCCAGTTGGCTTAGAAGGCTTCTTAGAAGACAGAAATAGCTTGTATATATTAATAACTTTCGAACGAATTAAAAGCGCACACAAACGCACATACACGAACCGACTGTACGCCATATCACCCACAGAGATATTAAATAGACAGAGCTATTAAACATAAACAAATACGTTTATGGGATCAAGGGGGTAGACCGACAAAGTCTCTAAAAATGACAACGCCAATAGTTTTTCTATTGAGCTTTTCGTGGTGAAACGAGGCCGATTTGACATTTTGTGGGCGATCTTTTAAAAAAAAATCGAATAAACTAAACTAAGTTTAATACAAAAACAAATTTTCATCATAATACGCAATTTTATCCTTAAACTATAATATGAAAAGCATTAATATGATTTTTAAAACAAAATAGAAATTAAATTAGGGGTAACTTATTAATTTTTATTCTTTTATCCAATTATTGTGTTTCAATATCAATTTATCTTTTATCACACCAATATGTTTTTAAACCTTATTACAAAAAATATTAATATGATTTTTAAAACAAAACAGATTTTATTTCGGGTTAACTTATTCATTTTTCCTCTTTAGGCTAATAATTTTGTTTCAATATAAATTTATCTTCAAGACACCAATATACCTTTAAGCCTTATTACAAAAAAATATTAATATGATTTTAAAAACAAAATAGATTCTCTCTCGGGTAACTTATTAATTTTTCCTCATTTACTTGCAGCCCTGCCGCGACACTTCTGCATTATTTTTTAGTATAATTAAAACCAGCATTCACGATCATATTGAATCTTACTGTTGAAGATATCCTGAAATAATGATGCAAAATTATTTTAAAAGGTATTGACTGTTCGAAGTATCTTAAACTTTGGTGCAAAAAAACATTAATATAACTAGATTTTAATTTTTAGCTAGCTTACCCCCAATAAATATCGTTTTCTAAACGTATTTATACAAAAATGGAATTTATGGCATAACTCATATAATTGCACCGTCTATAATTCAATAATTGGATTTAACATGATTTACTGCATTATATTTTTTGTAATTTTAAGCCAGTTTTGGGGACATTAAATTAAATTTTCTTCAGTGCATTTACGAATTAAACACGGCCGTGAGGATTTGAATTCTAATACAGCGTATTGTTACAAAAACTTTTAAAAACGTAGATTGGATTCTATCCAGCAATAAAGAATTATGATATACGTATGTATATATATGTATGTATATATATGTACAGAATATATATATATGATCTACAAAGTCCTTTTCCATCGTATAGTTAAATTGAATACATTCATTTTCACCTGTCCATTCTCTTTGTTTAAGGGTATAAGGTTCAAAATTGAGTGTCAAACGCGGCATTTTTAACGTATCCATCTATCTGCCTATCTATCTACCTGTCTATCTATCTATCTACGTATATGTATCTATATATATATATATATATATATATATATATATATATATATATATGTATGTATGTATATATATATATATATTGGTACTCATTCATCTCCTATACAAAATGCCTTCAAAACAACATTTCTTTTTATTCCAAGACAAAAAATACCCGAAATGCTCATTCCGTCAAAGGTCAAGCTTTTCATTCCACTCTAGACCTACAGTTTAACGGAGAATCAGGCCCTACCCGAATTCTTCATTCTAACGAAGGTCAAACTTTTTACCCAACCCTAGACCTACGGTTTAACGGGGAATCCAGGTGCCAGCATTTGCTCATTCATCTCTTACACAAAATGCCTTCAAAACAACATTTCTTTTTATTCCAAGACAAAAAAATACCCGAATTGCTCATTCCGTCGAAGATCAAACTTTTCATTCCACCCTAGACATACAGTTTAACGGAAAATCCTGCCCCACCCGAATTGTTCATTCTGAATATGAATATTTAAATTCATTCTCACACTTTCGCTTTCATCATTTCCACATATTATTTTCTATTTTATAATTATGGCTGAGTCTGATAGGCCTACAATTAGCTAGGATGAGCTAACACTTAAAAGAAAAAGAGGGCAGGGATAAATTAGTACCTATAGTTTGGTTAGGATTAAAAACCATATTCCGATAAGATTAGCTGCCAGATTGCATTGAGTAATTCTGTTATTTGCACAATTTGTCGAACGAATCATCGCAGTGCTGGGCATATTTCATCGCGATTTTACGATATAGTGTTTAGAAGGCAGTATATATATATATATATGTATGTATCTATATATATATCGGGGTACAAGATTAGTTGCCAGAGTGCGCTATGCAACGAAATAGTTCTTTTATATGATCATTTTACGAAGAGTAAATCGAATTATTGCAAACCGCTAAAACATTTTCCACAGTAATGGTTAGAAGGTAATATATATATATATATATATATATATATATATATATATATTCCGAGATAATCTACAAGATCAGGTGCTAGACTGCGCTATTTAATTTAATTTGTATGTGTTTAATGGAAAGGCGATGTTCTCCGTATAATTAATTTCTTTATTATGTACATATTATTAAGGGAAAAGTATAGTTTGTAGATATTTTCCTCATTTATGTCACACGAATTTATTGAGCATCCGTCTTATTACACAAATTTATCTGAAAACAGTAATCAGGTAACGCTTTCAGTTAAAATAGTATTTATAGATGCATTTAGTATGGTCTATACCAGTGCTTCTCAAAGTGGTGGTCCACGGACAGCCACCGGTCCGCAGAGCATCGGCTGCCGGTCCGCAGAGAGTTTCCAGGAAGGAAATTAACTATGGTATAATTTAATAATTACACCGGAATTCCACTAAGAATAATAATCAGTCGATAAAGTCGACAATATTAAATAATACTACGTTTTCAGAAGCACATATTATAATATTCATGTCATTATGCTACAGCACGAAAATACTGTTACGTGTGCACTTGCTCACTCGAATCGAGAGGTTAGGTTGCATGTTTTGAACGTGAAGCGCATGGCGCGTGCCCTTTAGTTTAGCAGTTTAGCCGCTCACGGCCGACCTGCCTGCTACAGCTACCATCAAGAAAAGGTTGAGAAAAAATCGTTATGCAGATCTCACTGGGTTTGAGTAATTCCAGCTCGAACCCACTGTTCTAAAGATGTAAGTATTAATACCAATAGTCTTAATTTTTCCACTGTTTTCGTTTAAAACTGAAACAAAAAAAAACAGTGGTGACCAAACTTAAAATGTTATTGAGCCTAGCTCCTGCGGCTAAAAACGAACTTTTTAAGGCCTATAACTGCATTATTGTTGCACGTATTTTAATGTTTCATATATCACTGTGATTGACATAAAATTCTGAATGAAAGCATAATAATTGTTATTGTTTAATATCGAAACAAAAAAAATATCGTGGTGGGGAGGTCTTAATTACAGTAATAAATGATTGAATATCATTTACAAATTCACGAGTTACCCTGATTAATGATATAAAATTAGAAATGATTGAAAACGCTCTTTCGAAGGGCAATGTTGCATAGAATTGGAAAACATAAATTTTTGCATTTGCAAAAATATCATAAATTAAGTATATGCCGCAATAATGGAATTTATATTCATTATTCTTACCCCTAATTTACAGATGGCAAAGCGAGGCCCAATGGACTTATTTATTAAGCGGAGACATCCGGTTGCTGAACACGCAAGTAATTCGGAATCAAATGACGGAGATGTAAATGAAACCGAAGTATTGCCAACAAAAAAATTCGTACTAGCTTTACTCGGAATTATAACTCCTCATACATTCAATTCGGTTTTGTGGCCACAAATGATGGTAGAGTGCCAAAACCGCTGTGTTATTTGTGGAGATGTGTTGGCTAACGACGCAATGAAGCCGTCGAAGCTCAAGAGGCATTTAAATACAAAACATAAAGAAATAAGTTCAAAACCGAAAGAGTTCTTTGAAAGAAAGAATGTTGATTTGAAAAGCCGCCAGAAAGTGTTCTGTGAAGTGACACATATTAATACTTCTGCATTACGGGCTTCTTATAAAGTAGCGCTTCGAGTTGCAAAGGCTAAAAAGCCATACACAATCGGTGAGACAGTTGTGATAGGCTGTATTAAAGATGTCTGTATGGAAATGCTGGGAGAAGCGGCGGTAAAGAAAGTGGCTGAGTTGCCACTTTCGAATGACACTATTGCTCGACGAATTCACGATCTGGCTCACGATATGGAAGATCAGCTCATAGGACAGATTAAATTAGCAAAGTACTTTTCCTTGCAGCTTGATGAATGTACAGACGTTGCTAATATGGCAATTCTGATGGTGTATGTACGCTTTGAACATGAGGGGGATTTGAAGGAAGGGTTTTTGTTTTCTGCTTCATTTTCAACAAAAACAACTAGTTCTGATGTTTTTAAGATTTTGAACGACTACATCGTTACAAATATGAACTGGATTTCAAGTTTTGTGTAGGTATATGTACCGATGGCGCGGCCGCAATGACAGGACGGCATTCGGGAGTGGTTACCCAGATTAAGGCACTTGCCCCAGAATGCAGATCAACACACTGCTTCTTTCACCGAGAAAGTCTTGCAACAAAAAAAATGTCACCAGAACTGGATTGCCAAGCTGGCTTATTTGGCTGATATCTTTGCTATCTTTAATGATCTCAACACCTCCCTGCAGGGAAGGATGGCTTCGTGTTTTACAATGGCAGACAAGATCGACGGAATGAAACGAAAGCTAGAAACATGGAAGAGTAGAGTGTCAAGAGATTGTCATGACATGTTTCACCAAACAGCGACAATCATCAACGATGCAAGCGAAGACCTTAATGTTACATCTCTACAAAACGTCATCAGAGAACAATTGACGAATGTGGCAGAACGTTTTGAGTTTTACTTTCCAACTGAAGAAGATCCACGGAAAGGGAATGGATGGATCCGAAATATTTATTCCACTGAAAGATGACTTACCTATCACTATGGAGGATAAATTGTTGAACCTGGCTGCTGACGAAGGATTGAAGATGAGTTTCGAAAATACAACTTCACTTGCTTCCTTTTGGATAAAAGTGAAATCAGAATATAACGAGCTTAGCGAAATTGCTCTGAAAACTCTTCTCCCATTTCCTTCAACATACCTTTGCGAGACTATCTTCTCAACCATGAGTGTCATTAAAACAAAGTACAGGAATAGTTTGGACATTCATTCTCCATTGCGCGTGGCACTGTCCTCAATTGAACCACGACTGGATAAGCTGACAAAGGTTAAGCAGGCTCACCATTCACATTAGTGAAGTTTATATTTTTAGGTTAAATATTTTTGAAAAGGAATATTTGGTTTTTATTTTTTTATATTTTTTATTTATATTGCAATATTGTATTTTTTGTTTACAAATTAACAAAATAAAAAAATGTGTCATCATTTATCACATTCATTTTATTGTTTCCGGTATAAATTAATATGAGTACGAATGTTCAAATAATATTTACTGGATCGTAAGCGAAAAAGTCATTTTAAAAAGTTAGTTTATTAGATCTGATGTGTTATGTGGATATGCGAATACAATAATACAGTAATATGGTAAAAATATTGTACCGGTCCCTGGCACATTGGAAAAAAAATTTGCCGGTCCGCCACTTCAAATAGTTTGAGAAGCACTGGTCTATACAACTAATGTAGTTTTCTATGCATATTTATAAAGAAAATGGAATTTTGTTTTAGGGGTTTCTTAATTGTTCATCGAATTACTGTATACAACACATTTTTACGTTACATGGTTTCAACATTTGTAACACATATAGAGTCATAGACAAGGGGGAAACATGGACTGAGGAAGATTCAGAATGAAATGTCGATGTGATGTATCGTGTTAATTTTAACTACTCTAGGAGTGATTCAGGCAATGAGAGTGTATAACAGACTTTGATTTTACCCAGAAGATGGAGGACGAATGAAACCACACTCAGCTGCAGGTCCGTGCAATTGGAACGCAATATTGATTAAAAACTGTAAAAATGAATTAGCTACACCTATATACTGGATGTGGAGAAGATCACACTTTCTCTAACAAACATAATACTTAGAATATTTATTATAGCTTTGCAGGGCAAAACCACTAAACACGGCAGTTACCAAAAAAGTTCTAATTTAAGGATAAAATTGTGTCTTAAAGATAAATTTATATTGAAACAAAATAATTGGCTTTTAAAAGAGGAAAAAGTAATAAGTTACCCCTAATTTAATTTCTATTTTGTTTTAAAATCATATTAATGCTTTTTATGTTATAGTTTAAGGACAAAATTGCGTATTATGATGAAAATTTGTTTTTGTATTAAACTTAGTTCATCTTTTTCGATATTTTGTTTAAAAGACCGCCCACCAAATGTCAAATTGGCCTCGTTTCACCACGAGAAGCTCAATAGAAAAACTATTGGCGTTCCTTTTTTTTAGATCTTGTCGGTCTACCTCCTTGGCCCCATAAATGTATTTGTTTATGTTTAATAGCTGTCTATTGGATCGCATTTAGAGACCTTGTCGGTCTACCAGAAGTTGGTAAGTAAAGCGGTGGTGGTGGTGTAATACTGTTTCATCATCAGTCGTCTAAGTTTGGGCGCTTGGTTGTAGCCCTCAAGTCGGTTACGTGGTGTTGATGAGATGAGCTCCTAAAAGTCGTAGCCCTCATCTCACCATGTGCTGTTGATGGGATGTCCTCCTAGAAGTCAATACTTAGACGATTGTTGGTGATGTGATGCTTTTTTGTGTGTTGGTTGTGCTCGTATATATTTTGCTATTGGGGCTTTGCATGTGTGTGTGTGTGTGTGTGAGAGAGATAATAGTGGGTTTATGGGCGCTTTGGGTCGTATTTAGAGACCTTGTCGGTCTACCGGGAGCTGGTAGGGAAAGCGGTGGTTGTGGTGCTTCACCACCATTCGTCTAAATTTCAGCGCTTGGTTCTAGCCCTCATTTCGGTTACGTGGTGTTGATGGGATGAGCTCCTAAAAGTCGTAGCCCTCATCTCTCCAGGCGGGCCCGTGGTAAAAAATAACTTAAACGTTTTTTATTGCAACGCGCGTAGTATTAGAAATAAATAAATTAAATGAATTTAAGGCGGTAATTTATTCCGGCAACTATGATATAGTTGCTATCACTGAAACTTGGTTAAATACCGTGACTCGGGACTTGTTGGGGGAACTTGAGATACCGGGTTTTAAACTCTTTACTAATGATAGGTTACATAGATTTGGAGGCGGCGTTTTGCTGTACATTCGTAATTCCCTTAGGGCTATCGAGGTTAAGTTAGATTTTCCGGCAGCAATTAATGCGATCTGTGTTGAAGTTAGGGCGCGTAGTATTAGTTTTATTTTTGTTGTTGTTTATAGACCTCCCGTTCAACCCCTCGATATAGATACTAGATTTTACTCACTTCTTGGTAATTTTATTGACAATCGGAATAGTATAATTGTCGGAGACTTTAACTGCCCTAATGTTAATTACGAGAATTTTACGGGTAATGAAGAGGGTTTGAGATTGGTTGAGTTTATGGACGATAACTTTTTACGACAGATAGTTACCGAACCAACGCGCGGTGATAATATTTTAGATTTGGTGATGACGAACGGCGAGAATATAGTCGAAGGTTTAGAAGTAGGCGAGAGTTTAGGATGTAGCGATCATCAAATTCTTAGGTTAAGTTATTGATAGAAAACACTAAGGATAGTAACGTAATAGAAGTCCCTGATTTTCGTAGGGCTAATTTTGATAGTTTCGCGTATAGGATGAGAGTAGTGGACTGGGATAACTTATTTATGGGTAATGACACAAATTTACGTTGGTTGGCGTTTAAAGAAAGTTTTAGGAATATTGAAAGGGAGTTTATTCCTCGTAGGCCCAAGCGCGCTAGTAATCGTGGTAGACCGAAGTGGTGGAGTAGGGAAATAGGAGAGTTTATAAACGAGCGTAATAGAGCGTATAGACTTAGTAAGCGTAATGGCCAGGTAGCTAACTTTAATAGATATATCGAGCTTAGACGTCAGGTTAAAAGATCAGTTAGGAATGCCAAGCGTAATTTAAGATACTTATAGCTGCGGATAGTAAACATAATCCAAAAAAGTTTTTTGAATACGTTAATAATCGTAAGCCGGAAAAAAAAACATAGGCCCTCTAGTGGATGTTAATGGCGCTTTGGCTTCTGACGCTCAGGCGATGGCGGGTATTTTCAATAACTTTTTTGCGACAGTTTTTACCGTAGAAGACGTAAATAATGTCCCCGACGTGGATGATATCGTTCCATTTAGTAGCGAGACTATTTTGGAAGAAATAACTGTTTACGAGGCTGAGATTGCGCATTATATCGATAGGCTAAAAGTTAGCAAGGCTCCAGGCCCTGACGCTTTTTATCCCAGACATTTGAAAGATTTGAAAGAAGTTATCGTAGGCCCCTTAACGAAGATCTTTAATCAGTCACTCGAAACGGGGATTATTCCTGAAGACTTTAAATTAGCTAACGTCACGCCTATTTTTAAAAAAGGCGACCGCGCGGTAGCTAGCAATTATAGGCCCACTAGCTTAACGTCAATTGTATGTAAACTTTTGGAATCCGTAGTTAGGGATCGTATTATCGATCACTTAGAAAGTAGAGATTTGATTAATAGTAGTCAGCATGGGTTTCGACGCCATAGGTCTTGTTTAACTAATTTGTTAGAATTTTATAACGAAATAGTGCGCGAATACGATAGGCATAGAGCAGCTGACGTTATTTATTTAGATTTTAAAAAGGCGTTCGATACAGTTCCGCATAGGAGACTAATTGCGAAGGTTAAAGCGCACGGTATACGCGGTCAGGTAGCTAACTGGTTAGAAGAATGGCTTCGTGCTAGGAGACAGAGGGTCGTAGTTAATGGTAGTGAATCAGGGTGGTTGGATGTAGGTAGCGGTGTCCCACAGGGTTCAGTGTTAGGCCCATTGCTATTCGTAATTTACATTAACGACATAGATCTAGGATTGACTAGTAACGTGTCAAAATTCGCGGACGATACTAAAATAGGCGGTAAGGTTGTTAACGAGGACGATAGAAATAGGATTCAAGACGATGTAAAGAGGATTATGGAGTGGACAGATAAGTGGCAGATGCAATTTAACGTAGACAAATGTAAAGTTTTGCATATAGGTTCTCGCAACAATAATTACGCGTATACGATGGATGATATGGAGTTAGCGAGCGTTGACGAGGAAGTAGATTTAGGCGTACGCGTATCTAATTATTTAAAGGTTAGGAACCAGTGCCTGGAGTCTTGCGCAAAAGCTAGTAGGATGTTAGGTTTCATAGCGCGTAATTTCGAATTTAAATCGAAGGATATTATGTTGCCCCTTTCCAAGTCCCTAGTCAGGCCTCATTTAGAATATGCAGTTCAGTTTTGGTGCCCGTACTTGCGTGAGGATATTGATAGGTTAGAAAGGGTTCAGCGTCGTGCCACGAAACTTATTCCGTCATTGCGCAATAAGCCTTATGAAGACAGGATTAATGAGTTAGACCTGTATTCACTCGAAACTAGGAGATTAAGGGGGGAGCTTATTGAAGTTTTCAAAATCATTAATAACATCGATAACGTAAATTTTGACAAATTGTTCACTTTTGATAATATTAATACTCGCAATAACGGATTTAAGTTGCGTGGCAGGCGTTGTATTACTAATATCGCTAAAAACTTCTTTACGTTTAAAGTAATTGATAAATGGAATAATCTTCCCGCGTCAGTCGTTCATTCTACCAGCGTTAATATGTTTAAGAACCGTCTTGACAGACATTTTAAAGGTATTAACGTTATTTAATTTAAAAAACAACAAAGTTAGCAACAGAAGCTCTGGTGGTGGTGCTCGAGTATGAGTCTGTTGACGATGAATGTCAGCTTGTGACATGCCAGCGTGTGATGCCAGCAATAAAATTATTAAAAAAATTAAAAAAAAATTAGACTAACACGAATGTAGATGTAGCTCATAGCGTAAACTAACCCACTTTTTGTTTAACTTACCTACTTTTTTTTTTTTTTTTTTTCCCTTACTTTGCATGTCTCTAACTCTTTTCTTGCATGTTTGTAGTTTGCATGGTATGACAGTGAGTTAAGACTGTGTTTGCATGGTTTGTAAGCGTTCTTATTTTACTTTTTCATTTTCACCCTCTCCTATTCTCCCCGACTATTTTTCTGACTTGTCGGCAGTGGCCGGCGGATGATGATGGTGAGACACTTTTCCTCTTTTTCTGAATGAATGTTAACCCATGAGTGATAGGTGTTGCTCTTACTTAACCCCTTATTCTCTTCTCTTCTCTTAACCCGCTACTCTTTCCTTTCTCTCGGGCTAACCTTAGAGTGGATCTTAGGGTCTTTGTTAGCCTTAGCTTCTGTAGATCTGTAGATCTGTAGATGTGGTGCTTTTTTGTGTGGTGGTTGTGCTCGTATATATTTTGCTATTGGGGCTTTGCATGCATCAATCAGTTTATATATATATATATATATATATATATATTATATATATATATATATATATATATACACATATATATATATATATCATTATATATATATATATGTGGGTGGGTGTGTGTGGGTGTGTGTGTGTGATAGAGCGTACAGTCAGTGAGTGTACGTGCGTTTACGTTTGTCTGCGCTTTTATTCGTTCGAAGGTTATTAATATATACAAGCCATTTATACCTTCTAAGAAGCCTTCTAAGCCAATTGTCAAGAATATATGCTTTAATTAAATAAATAGCGCAATCTGGCAACTCAGCCAGTTAAGCCAACTGGCTGATTAGGATCTTATAAGACAGCGGGCGCTCGGCTGAAGTCTTAATATGCGCTCGGCTCCTGCCAGGCGAACACCTCTCTTCCTCTCTCTCCTTCTCTCTTTCTCTTGGGGGATAACTCCGCCTCCAAGTTGCATAACCCTTGTTGCTCTTGTAACATTCCCCCATCCCCTTTTGTTGCATAACATCTTACAACATTCCCCCATTTGTGTTGACCCTTTCAGCCCGAGTGGAACATATTTGTTCCATCAAATATTTTTTAACACATATGGAGCATAAATGAACCAATTTCTCGTGTTATTTGCATGTTTCCGTCCTAAACAGTTTATGGCCTTGCCAGACGTAAGATTTTATGAAGTCTGGTGTCAACATGTTTGTGAAAGACGCCATTTTTGTGACAGCAATTTGAGCCAGTCACTCATTTTTCTTTGTTTCTCCAATTTTAGGTAAGTTTATACAATATCTAGTACTGTTTTTTTATAAATATTTTATGTAAGTAATTATCATAGCTTGCTTTGAGTGTGATTGCTCATTGAAATTCTTTCATATAAAAAATTTATGATAGCTACATGAAAGGGCCCCTCTGCGTCATTGGAACATATGTGTTCCAGTGAAGTTATACGTTGGCCGTATATGTACCAGCCGTGCTATATGAATTTTTTTCTTTTTTCAGAATGTGAAAAATGAGAAGAAAAAAACCATTGCAAAAGGATCAAATAATTGAATTACTAAATGAACCATATGATAGTGAAGATGACAGCTGTGAATCAAGATCGGATGATGAAGATATAGACAGTCCAGTTGATGAGAGTGACGAAGATAAACATTATGTTCTTCCAAATGAAAATGTATCTGAGAGTAGTGATTCATCTGAAAATGAAGAGCATAATGAAGGTAATTCAACTGAAAACAGAAATATTATTGTAGAGAACAACCACATGCCTGTAACTACAAATGATATATCAGTACACTGGAAAGCTGTGAGTAATGATTTTGTTCCAAAATTTGATATTCCTCCCATTCAAAGAGGTAAGATTTTACATGATTTTAGTAGAGAAGCATCACCTATTGATGTATTTAGAAAGCTGTATACTTGGGTACTCTACAATGAATTGAAAAGGAGTAAGTGCACACTCTTTACATTTCTTGTGTACCTATCTGAAGAAATGATGGATGCTGGAAGGAAAGAAATGCAAAGACCTTATATTCGTAAAGAAGGTCAGGGAAGACCACTGAAGAGAAAACGAAGAAGCACTTCAGTCCGAGATATTAGTACACACCTGCCATTGAAGGAAGTACTAGGCGAGGGTGAAGATCCTGTTCACAAAAGGGAATAAAAGATATCAGAACCAAAATTTTATGCATTGAATGTGATGTTTCAATGTGCATGAAATGCTTTGTCCCTTATCATTTAGGAACAATGAACAACTAAGTATTTATTCAGATCAATATAATAGTAAAAATTTAAGTTTTTTTTACTGTATACTTATTATGATTTTCTATTTCTACTCACTGCCTATGATATGTTGATCTACCACTACAAGTGGAACATATATGAACCATTGCAATATAAAATGAAACAAATATGTTCCATTTTGAAAAATTATTAAAAAAAAACAAAGCTGTTATAAATTTTCAGCAGTCATCCTAAATACCTATAAATTAAAAAAAATATAAAAAACAACTCTAGTCTCTCGAGAAATACTCCGGGCTGAAAGGGTTATATAACTTATGCAACATTCATCAAAATTTGCAATTGCATTGCACTCTCCCCTTTTGCGCCCATACTACTGGGAATCTTTGATTAATTTATTAATTTCTAAGTGATTAACAATTTTGTCCCGAACGATTGTCTCCATAAGCTTACCAACTACTGAAGTCAGACTGATGGGCCGATAATTTTCCGGAAGCATTTGTACCCTTTTTAAATATTGGCGTAAAGTTTGCAAGTTTCCAATCGAGCGGAAGTTCTCCAGACTGTAACGATTTATTAAATATATATGTGAGAGAAGTGACTATTGCGCAGTTTACTTCTTTAAGTTCCTTACGGAAGAACTTATCTGAACCGGGAAGTTTATTAGGATTAACTTTACATATGGCCGAGAGTACTTCGCTTTCACTGATGGTAAAATCGTGAAGCTTTAAATAATCATCACTGAACATGATCACGGGGACAGGAATGTTGTTCATATGTTGTTGATATGTGATCAGTCTTTCCTTGTGAACAGACGTGTTTTATCGAGTGTCCAATGTTATCAATTGAATAAGTGGTTTTCGTTGAGGTGTCTTTAAAAAAGAAATAGTGTTTGGTGCATTATTAACTAAATTACTTCTTACTAATCATTCATTAACGATTATATTTCATTTATTGACTTTATTCAGTATTATATTATTTGATTAAACCAAGGCTAGTGCACGTGGCTAGCCTTGTTTGTTTTTCAAATCTATCAGAAAACGAGGAGTCATAAGGTTCATTTTCCCTTCATTCGGGAGATCAGGTAGAGTGTGGTCACACACCGTGGGAAAAAAGGAAAAAAGTCGGTCGAGTCGCAGACAGATAAGTATTATTAATACTCAATCTTTTACAGATCTTGAGTCGGTAGCATAATTATATATTCATTTAGTATAAATTTGTGTTACAAGAACCTGTTTCTGCGTTTCAAGAATATTTTTGCGGGTTTCGCAGGTGACGGCACAATAAGCCCGCGGTAGACCTACGTTGTAATTTATTAATTTCCAAACGCTCGTTTCTTTTTTTGTTTTTTAACTAATTAAAAGCATGGCACCCCCGTCAAGTACTTGCAGTCGCTGTGAAGGGAAATTTGCCGCGTACGCGTTTACAATGGCTAATAACAATGAACAGTTAGTTTGCAGGTGGTGCTCAAGCATGGAAGTCCTGAGGAACGAGTTAGAACGTGAGAGGGAGGCCAGAGTGAGGCTTGAAGAAAGCGTGATGCTCCTGACGGCAAAATTAGAATCCCTTGAGACTCCAGTTACGACCCCTCCTGCCTCAGTTTCTACAAATAATATAAATAGTACTAATAGCCCTCTCTCTTCCCTAGTTCCCAACCCTTCGTTCGAGTGCGTAATGGAGCACCATTGAAAACCTAAGACTTGTCTACCAGTAATAACAAACAATAAGTTTTCTGTTTTAGGTTTCGAAGATGCTGATGAACCGGAAATACGACTCGTTGGCGATTCCATTGTTCGAGGGCAGCTCGAGGAATTCTGTGGGAGAAACCCTCGTCGTAGGCGCGTTACTGCTACCCTGGTGCAAGGGTGGAGGATATAACTAATAGTGTTGACCTTTTACAGACGGTACCGCCGAGGACACAACGTATGTTATTCATGTCGGTACTAATAACGTTTTAAATTCTAGATCGGAAGAACTGCTGGCTAGGTACAGGGACTTACTAGAGCGATTAAAGAAAAAACTAATAAGATTGTTTTAACAGGTATACTTCCTCGAATTATCCAACGTACGATTTCTACAGCAAGGCGACCTATATTAACAATAACCTAAAGTCTCTTTGCCAAAGGAAGGAGTGCATTTTGCGAATTTTTGGAACAGTTTCTACGGCAGGAGGGACTTGTTCCTCGGAGATGGACTTCATCTTAATGACGTTGGAGCTGCGCGTTTAGGAAGACTATTTCATAATACTGTCTCTTCTTTTCAGGCTGCCGTAACTCGAACGGTCCCAGCGTAAATTCCACAAATTTCCCCTGCGCTCGCGAAGGTGTCGCAATTACAAACAATTTGAAGGTTCTATCCTTAAATGCTCGTAGCTTACGAAATAAAATAAACGAATTTTTTTCTTTAATTGCTTGTAAAGACTATGATTTAATTGCGATAAATGAATCGTGGCTTAGCACTGAAACACGTGACTTTGTAGGGGAGTATCAAATTAGAGGTTATAGACTTTTTGTTAAAAACAGAATAGGTAGGCGAGGAGGCGGTGTTATGTTGTATATCAAAGATAATATTGCGAATAGAAGTAAAGCACGCAATTCCAGAACCAATAGATTCGACTATAGCAAACTTAAATTGAACGATTTCAAACTTGTTGCGGTTATATATAGGCCCCCTAATCAAACAGCTGATACGGACGAAGCGTTATATCGTGAACTAAAGAGAATAATAGGTAGTGAGCAGGCTTTAGTTATGGGTGACTTTAATTGCGCCAACGTGAATTACGATACAATGCAGGGAGACGCGGAAGGTAATCGTTTAGTTAATTTTCTCGAGGATAGCTTTCTTATTCAAAAGGTTGGGGAACCTACGAGGTTGGACAGTATTTTAGATTTAGTAATAACTACGGATGATAGGCTAATTACTGATCTTCAAGTAATAGAACCGTTAAGCAATAGCGATCACAATATGGTAGAGTTTGTTCTCAGTAAGTCACTCGAAACAGCTAACTCGACTAAAATTCCTAACTTCCAGCACGCAGACTTTTGTAAATTTCGAAATAAATTGTCACACGTCAATTGGGAAAAAGTAATGGGGAACTCCAACGCAAAACTAATGTGGGAATCGTTTGAAACAGTATTTAGGACTATAAATGAGGAATGTGTACCGTACAAAATTAAGCGTGCGAAAGTAAATAACAAGCCCTTGTGGTTTACTTAGAGTAGGAGACATTATAAAGAGTAGAGATAGGGCTTATAGGCTACATAAGTGCGATAAAGACAATTTGTGGTTACGAAACAACTACATATCTCTAAGGCGTGAAGCGAAAAGTGTAATAAAAAAGTCCAAGCGCGAATTTGAAATCTCCATAGCTCGTGACGGTAAAGAAAACCCCAAGCGATTCTTTCAATACGTCAACAATAGAAATCCAGTAAAAAGTGTCTTGGGCCGTTGAAAAATGTTAACGGAGATTAGTTTCTGAAAACAAGGAAATGGCTACCTTGCTAAACGAATTCTTTACGTCAGTTTTTACTATAGAAGATGTAACGAATATCCCTACGGTCATAGACATAATACCTTTTGATAATGGTAATATTTTGGATAATATTGTGGTTAGTGAAGGGAGGTAATGCGCTATATTGATAAAATGAAAACGCGTAAATCACCGGGCCGGATTCCATATATCCATACAACTAAAAGAATTAAAAGATAGCATTGTTGTGCCGTAACAAAGATTTTTAATGCGTCTATTTCTGAGGGGTGCGTACCAGATAATTTAAGTTAGCAAACGTAAACCTATCTTTAAGAAAGGCGATAAAGGTGCGGCGGGAAATTATAGGCCAATCAGTTTAACGTCTCTTGTAGGTAAGCTACTGGAATCAATAATTAGGGATCGTATAGTCAAACACTTAGAATTGCATAACTTAGTTAGAAATACGCAGCACGGTTTTAGGCGAAACAAATCTTGCTTAACTAATCTTTTAGAATTTTTTCAAAGCGTGGTTGACGTTCACGATAGTAATCGGGCGGTTGATGTAGTGTATTTAGATTTTCAAAAAGCGTTTGACACCGTTCCACACAAAAGACTCATTGGGAAAACTAAGGCTCATGGAATCAGGGATGTAGTAATAAATTGGATAGAAGAGTGGTTGCGAGGTAGGAAACAGAGGGTGGTCGTTGATGGAGTGGAGTCGTGTTGGGCTAATGTAGCGAGTGGCGTTCCTCAAGGTTCTTTATTGGGCCCCTTGCTTTTTCCTATATATATTAACGATTTCGATGTCGGCCTCGTCAGTACAGTTTCAAAGTTTGCGGATGACACGAAACTGGGTGGTAGGGCGATTAATGACGAAGATAGAGGTAAAATCCAGATTGATCTGAATACAATCGTTGATTGGTCAGTCACATCGCAAATGAGATTTACCGTCGATAAGTGCTAAATTTTACATATAGGTTCGTGTAACGGTAATTTTGCGTATAGTATGTCAGGGAAAGAGTTGATAAGCGTAGAGCAGGAAAAAGATTTAGGAGTTATAGTCACTGGTGATTTAAAAGTAGCGAAACAAAGTACAGCAGCGGTCAATAAAGCGAACAAAGTGTTAGGTTTTATAGCTCGGAATTTTGAGTACAAATCGCGCGATATTATAGTTTCTCTTTATAAATCATTAGTTACACCTCATTTGGAGTACGGGATCCAATTTTGGAATCCGCATATGCGCAAAGATATAGACAAAATCGAAAGAGTTCAAAGACGAGCAACTAAGATGATTCCGTCGCTTAGGTCAAAGTCGTACGAGGATAGGCTTAAAGAGTTAAAATTGACTACACTCGAGACGAGGAGGCTAAGGGGTGATCTAATCCAGGTTTTCAAAATTATGAATGGGTTCGATAACGTAGAGAGAGATAGCTTTTTTGAAATATCTCAATATAATAGGACTAGAAATAACGAGTTTAAGTTGACAAGTAGAAGGTTCGAGACAGCAGTTGCCAAAAACTTTTTTACGCATAGAATAGTAAATAGCTGGAATAGTTTGCCGGTAGAAGTAATTAGTAGCACGTCTATAAACATGTTTAAAAATCGATTAGACGCATATGTTGATAGATTGGGTATAGTTTAAGGTAGTAAAATTAAGGGTTGGATAAGATAGATTTTGATTCTCTTTTCATTAAAGATCACAATAACCAGACTAGAGGTCATAGTATGAAATTATTTAAGCCAAGATGAACAAATTTAAGAAAACATAGTTTTACAAACAGAGTAATTAAGTTTTGGAACAGTCTGACAGAAGAAGTGGTGACTTCAGATACAACTGATTCTTTCAAAAGAAGGTTGAGTAGTTTGATGTCTGCAAGGGACATCTGGCGATAGTGTTTAAGCCCATTTTTATTGCATGAATGGTACTAGTTTATTTCATATATATTATGTACATTTAGGTGATAGATCCCACAGCTCAACACAAGTGTTGTGGGATATAGGGAGGCAGCATCTTGGGTTAGGGGATACTGTCTGTCCTTACACACCCCATTTAAAGAGATTCCTCTGCCGGGCGGTGCCCCCGATAGTACTGTGAGGTATTTAAAAAACTCATGATCTTCACTTGCCCCACAAACACCTTTAAATGGGAGACCCAAAATGGGTGCACACACATTTCTACATCACTGTACAGACTTTACAGCCACACCTACACTTTTCCTCCTAAGTATATAAATTGTAATGTATATGGTTGTAAATTGTGACTTGGTCCGCAATTGATATGGACCGTGACTTATTTTTGGTTGGCAAGGTACTGGTGTTGATGGATACCGTAATGAAATTGACTGGATTCTTTGGATCTGATATATTTGCATGTCAGTTATAAATAGATATAGAGTATAACATATTTGTGGATAGTAGTCTATTATGACTTGATCCTCTGGATCCAGAGATTCTACCTTTAGTTTTAAATTGATAATTACTTAGTTTTGTAAAAATTGGTCGTTGCCAATGTACAGGCAGTTTTTACATAGTGGAGCCACCTCGATGGGCCGAAGTGGCCCCTAGTGTGCCTACTATAAAAATTTCTTATGTTTTTATGTTCTTGTGGTTCGGAACCCACGTAAAATTGTAGGTCCCCTCCGCCACCACGGAGGACATGCACAATACACAATTACGAACACAGTTAGGTAGACCAGCCATGAGTGGATCCTAGGGTCTTTGTTGGTCAAGACATTATAACATTATATTTTCGTTACTGAAGACGGAAGAGGAGAATTTATTTAAAGCTTCCGTCATTTGTAAGTCAGCGTCAATTTTTTCTTGTTTTTGCCTATGAGTGGACCAAATGTCTGCGAAGCTACTTTTTTATTCCTAACTTAATTATAGAATTCCTTCGGATTCAATTTAATTTGGTTCACTATACAGTATATAGCTCATAGTTGCGTTTACTTTTTCTAATAAGTTTTTTACTTCGCCTTCTCAACAGCTTGTAAGCATTTTCATCGGACAAATTATTTGATTCTTTAAATTTAAAATAAGTGTTTCTTTTCAAGGCTTAGCTACTTTTAATTTCAGCATTCTACCATTTAGGTTTAACAGACCTCGCTAGTCTCTTTTTACATAATGGGATATTACTCGATTCTGAACGTTTAAAATAATTATAAAAAGAAATCCATGTGCCATTAATATCATCGTGCGATAGAGCCCCATCCCAATTATGCGTCGAAAGTTGCAGTTTCATGTCATGAAATTTAGCTCTTTTAAAATGCAAAACGTATTCCAGGCTCTCCAAATTATGGACATTAATTTTAATTTCAAATGTTATCTGCCTATGATCAGTGGTGGAGACGTAAGTCTCCTACAAAGATATCGATTAAGTCTACGTCTGTACTTAAAACTAAATCTAGAATAGTGTGTACTCTAGTGGGTTCCTTGAACATTTGAAAAAGTAAACTTTCGAGGAAACTCTCGTACAATTGACAACAGGAATTAGACATATATATACAGTGTGTGTATATATATATATATATATATATATATATATATATGTGTGTGTGTGTGGTATTTAAAATTATTACAGGTTTTTCATTTTGAAAAATGAACTCTCAGATAAACATACTTATAAAGTATATATTACACACAGACAGACGTTTGAAGAGGTAGTTATCATAGTTTAAATTAGCGTGGGAAATCTTGCATCTGTCTAACGTATTAATTCACTTATTTCAGCAGCTACGTATACCTAAATAGGTACTTGTAGTTTATCTCCCCTCAACCAGTTTTGACAGAATATTTTTGTTAAAACTAACGAAAATATCACGTCTTTACCTAACCAATTACCAAGGGCGTACTGTTGATCTATTAGTAAATAGTAAATACTATTCCAGAAACAAACAGTTATAATTAATAAATAATAGGTCAACTGTACGTCCTTGATAATTGGTTACGTTAAGGCGTGATATTTTCGTTAGTTTTACCGAAAATATTCTGTCAAAATTGGTTGGGGGGAGATAACCTACAAGTACCCCTAAATACACTATACAAGAGTTAGACCAGATCAAGGAAATCTAGGATCGGTACGTGAAACAATTTTATTGTCCAAGACTTTCGAAACAATTGTATTTTATAGATGATTGGGTATGTCCGAAGTTAAAAATGTTAAAATTCTTGATTAATGAAAATGTGTGTGATCATTGAATAACAAAGATTGAAAGGTTTCGAGTTTTTAATATTCAAATATAAATTAGTAAATCGCTAAAAAGAGTGATTTACAATAGAACTTGCGGAGCAAGTGTAGTTTACGTCTCCCTGACGCAAAAGGGGACACAAACTACACTAGGTCAAAGTTGGGGAACGTAAACTACACGAAGATCTTTAGGAGACATTTTGGAGCTATTGAAGAATAGGGACCCCAACCTTCTTTAGTAAGCTTTATAAGGCTAACTAACGAAAATATCATGACCTAACCTAACCAATCGTCAATAGCTCCGACATTTTTTAAATGAGGGGAGCCAATGTCGTAACACCTTCCCGTTGATCCCCGAAGTTAAGCAACATTGAGTCAGATAGTAGTTGGATGGGAGACCGTCCGCTGCGTCCAGACTATGTAGCGACCCGTGGTTCGGATTTCACGTAAAGCTGTAGGTCCTCTCCGTCATATGACCTAGATGTTGCGAGAGAGGTTAAACAAAACCAATAATTATTATTATTTTTTAAATGAATCCATCAAATAAAACGTTAAAACTAACGAAAATATTACGACTTAACCTAACCAATCGTTAATGTATATAAACTGAGCGGCAGAAAAATCGGCCCACTTGGAATATTGCGAAAAGCAAAAAAGGGAGTAAGCTTCTGTTTATAAAAGTTTTAAAATTCGAAAATTTAGCCTATGAGGACATTAAAAAATCTTCAAACATCTGCTTAATACAATTTATTATCAAAAAATACTGTACAAAAAACTGTAACTCAAAAAAACAAAGATTTTGACAAAAACAAAAAATTGAAAAAACAACAATAAAACAACAACAACAACAAAACTTGTGATCCTGGGTTAATAAGAGGTGTTGTCTCCCAGAGCTTGAATGACTGCAGCCATTCGTCGATTCGTCCCATGAATGAGATCGGCGATCACATCCTGTGGGATTCCCTCCCACTCTTCAGTTAAAGCTTGTTGTAGCTCCTGTAGAGTGTTAGGGACTACAAGATGAGCCCTACGATGCCGTCCCATCGTGTCCCAGAGATGTTCTATGGGGTTCAGGTCCCGACTTCGGGAAGGCCACTCGATTCGACGAATTCCAGCTTCGTCAAGGAAATTACTAACGGCTCTTGCCGCATGTGTTCTAGCGTTATCGTGCTGTAGAAGGATATCTTCGCCAACGAAAGGAGCAAAATGGACCACATGCTCCGGCAAGATCTCTTCCACGTTTCTTGCCGATGTTAATGACCCACCATCAACAACGACGAGCTCTGTGCGCGAGTTTGAAGTGATACCACCCCAGACCATGACTAAACTTCCTCCAAAAGCAACCCTCTCCGTAAAACTGCACGGGGCGAATCTTTCTCCTGTTCTTCTTTACATTCATAACCGTCCATCAGATGTTTGAAGATTAAACCTTGATTCGTTCGTGAACAATACTCGTCCCCATTGGACCACAGTCCAATTGACATGCTCACGAGCGAAAGCAAGACGAGCTTTGCGGTGGTGTGGGAGCAATTCCGGGCCCATTGCTGGACGTCTAGCATGTAAGCCACTTTCCATAAGTCTCCTTCTAACGGTTCGCTCGAATAAACTGACGTCTCGAGACCTTTCCAGCTCATTGCGGACGTTTGTGGCAGTCAAGCGACGATCTCGCAAAACACTCAAGACGATGAAACGATCGTCACGGGCAGATGTGCAGCGCGATCTTCCAGATCCTCGTGTTCGGGTGTACTCTCCTGTCTCCAAATAACTTTGGTAGACACGTCGAACCGTTGTTCTTGGAATTCCTAGCGCATCGGCGACGTATCGCTGGCTCCGACCATCTTCAATTAGGGCGACGACTATTGCGACGTTTACGGCACTCAAATTCATTGTAAATATCCAATTGTGAAACCCAAAAGAATTAGAAGTCTATCTGTTACTAAACGCAAATGCCTACTCCCACTAGTGGAAGAAAAAAGTGGCAATAGCAGTCTAAGATCAACTGAATGTCAGACTGTCGAATTCTTAAAAGAAGTCGAAAATTCTTTACAGCTAGTGTGTTCGCAGCTAACGTTGTTTTGTCTCGTTATTTGGTTGATCATAGACTATATTTTCGAATTTAAAACTTTTATAAAGAGAAGCTTGCCAACTTTTTTGCTTTTCGCGATATTCCAAGTGGGCCGATTTTTCGCCGCTCAGTGTATGTATATATATATATATATATATATATATACATATATATATTATATATATATATATATATATATATATATATATATATATATATTGACGATTGGTTACGTAAGTCGTAATATTTTCGTTAGTTTTAAAGTTTTATTTGATTAGGTATATGCGGACAAAGTTGGGGAACGCAAACTACAAACTACAAAAAGTTGTCCAACCTTATATATCGCGGAATGCCTATTTTGCTCACTCAGAAAATATTCTTCTTTCAATGCTGTCAGATAGTGAGCAAAAGATGCGCAAAGTTGCAATCGATCGAATAATACAGACAAGAAAGTGTAAGGAAGCCAATACAAGGAAAATCAGGGAATTTAGAGTACCAGAATTGAACTTCAAAGCATCACATTGGACAGACATCATCTTCTGGGATAGGATTGATATCAGTGAACCACTTCTCACTTCTAAATTGTGTGATGAAGAATTGCTTGAGTACGAAACAAAATGTTTCAAAGTTGAGCAATACCCCATTCACACACAGAACGTCGAAAGAGCCGTAAAGTTGGTTACAGATGCATCAGCATCAGTAATATCACAGGAATCAAGAGACGGATTTATTAGGTCAAGAGTAAAAAGTCGCTCTCTGCTCCCCTCACTTGAAACCAAAACGGATCTGATGCCTCTCCTGAAAAAATAATAATATTTGAGATGAACAGGTTTTATATCGCATTCAAATGTATGATAATTGGTTTACGGCATTCAACCAAGTGAGCCCAAATACAATTTTATTTCAATACCGTGTATGCACAATGGTGTTTTTTAAGTATAGTTTTGTATTATAAAGCGTTTTTCTTCAATTATTTTCTTGATAGAACACTTAGTTTTTATGTTATGAGCATATTTTTATTTATGGACAACCGGCTGATGGCCATTTTGCTCTTATGTAAAAATGCGAGAGATGGTTTGAGTTACAAACATTAAATGATTGAATACATCATTTTTATGTTCTAATACACCAAAAAACAAGTAAGGCAAATAAATTTGAAATAAAAAGTTGTGTTTCAGTCCGCCCTATTCCATATATATCGGCCAAACGGTAAAACGTTAGATATTGGGGTAAAACAGCATAAATATGCGTGTAGAACAGCAAATACTGTAATTCTGAAGCGCTTGTTAAAACACAGATATAATTGAAAGGAATATTCTAGAATGTGCATTTACCCATTTTAAAAATAATTTTTATAACAGTGCGGGAATGTATAAAATTGACAATATCCTGTTAAAATAACTTTTGCTCTAATTAACTCTTGTTAATCATGTGCTAATCATTTTATTTTTCTGTCCCGTTGTACATATGTATATATTTTTGTCATCTCGCCTTCTCCCTTCATTCCCTGACGAGGTGTACTTCTGAATACACGAAAGGCCTTGGAATGATTTTTCTTTTTCCTTGTGTGTTTGCATCATTCATTCATTTCACTTGTTTAATTGTGAAATTCATCCCATATATACGTATATTAGGGTGGCCCAAAAATTAACTGAAAAAAAAAGTTTGAATTGCTATTCTCCACAAGGCTATTCCTGTTCCATATCACAAAAGAAGCCTTCATGCAAAAAATCAGGAAGATCGGCTAATATTTAGAGGTCGCGACCTCAAGGCAAAAATATCTAAATTCCGTAATTTCAGTAATTTTGGGTCACCATTATGTTCTACAATAAATATTTTCCGAGCAACGCCACTGTAGACTGTAAACCTGTATCCAAAGAATCACTATATGATAGCAATGCACTCTTCCCACTAGCTCAGTTGGTCGCCAAGTCTCAGCAGGTGTAGACGTGTTCTTGTTGTGTTCCTGCCATCTGGGTTACGCCGCGCAGTGAATCACACCAATGAGGCAAGTTAAACTTTTCACCAGTGAGTGGCGGACACTATGCTTAGTTTTTCTGTCATTCATTTACTGCACTGATCTTGATAAGCAATTTGGAACAATGAATTGTTTATTAAAATTGTTAAAAATTAAAAAAAAAAAAATTTAATTTAGAAAAGTTTATTAAAATTGTTAAAATTGTTTGTTTTATATTCTACATAAAACATATGTATAGGTTCTTTAACTCTAATTTCCATTTTATCTTCCATTCCACAGGCCAAGACCATGACAACGACAAGGAACAGTCCAAAAGTTTGGCTCCTGGGTAAGCCGGACCCGGACATCTTGGGATCTGGCCTGCCAACAAACGGGGCTGTTCTCAGCATTTTTCACGCTGATTCCAAAACTGCATTCAGATTTTTTCTAGCACGTATAGTTTTCAAGATGAAGGCATATATATAACTACACAGATTTAACCATTTTAAATAGGCAAAATACTAATATTTCAACATTTGATTGTGTTTATTTTATTGTGTTTTTTTAGTTTATTCATCTTATTTATTTCAATTATCTTAATTATACATCTTATGTATTTCAGGTGTGAGCTTTTACGTCTAGCAGCATTGTGATTCAGGCAACAACGCCGTGCTTTGTGTGTCAAAAGCTCAGTCCAGTCCAAGAACTTGTGTCAAGTTGGTGTACATTTTTTTTGAATTTATAGTTTGCTCAGGTCAGTCAACATGCCTCGACAATGTAAGAATGACCCCGACAAGTTCTGTTTCGTATGCGGCCAGTTGACAACTAAAACACAGCGACGAAGTATTACAACCGACATTAAGAAAATATACAAGCTATACTTTGGTTGCCATCTAGGTGACCAAGATAAACCATGGGCGCCACATCAAATCTGTTCTGGCTGTTCAAATGGATTACGTGATTGGCTTAACAAAAAGAAAGCTTCATTGCTATTTGCCATACCCATGATATGGAGGGAGCCGAGAGATCATCATGAAGACTGTTATTTTTGTAGTGTGAACTTAATGGGGTTTTCTGCCAAGAACAAACACCAGATTGTATATCCAAACTTGGATTCAGCACGTAGACTAGTAAAACATGATGAAACATTGCCCATTCCAATTCCCCCAAGTGATAGGCTAGATTCTATCATAGATGACATGGAAAGTGATGAAGGTGCAACTGGCGTTTCCGGACCATCTACAGAGCCAGAGTACACTTTTGAAGGTAGATATTTAGAGCCTAAAAAGTTAACCCAAGGACAGTTGAATGATCGTGTTAGAGACTTATCGCTGTCTAAAGAGAAATCAGAGCTTCTCGCCTCAAGACTAAAGGAGAACAATTTACTTGAGAACAATGTTCGTATTAGTTACTACCGAAAGCGGAATTTTGAATTAACAGCATTCTTTTCAGTAGACGGTCCTCTCTGTTATTGGCATGACATCAATGGACTATTTACAGCCATATGTCAGACGTATGTGGCATCTGAGTGGCGCCTTTTTATTGATTCGTCGCAGAGAAGCCTGAAAGCAGTTCTTTTGCATAATGGTAATATAATGCCATCCATCCCCATTGCCCATTCCGTCCATCTAAAAGAGACATATGACAATATGGATATACTACTTAAGGCAATCAAATACGACAGTCATCAATGGAATGTTTGTGGAGATCTAAAAGTTATAGGAATGCTTATGGGTATGCAGTCAGGATTCACAAAATTTTGTTGTTTCCTTTGCCTGTGGGACAGTCGCGCCACTATAGAACATTACACCAAAAGTGACTGGCCACTTAGGTATACCTATGTCCCAGGGATAAGCAATGTCCAGTCTGTCCCTTTAGTGGATCCCCAAAAGATCTATCTGCCACCTCTTCACATTAAACTTGGTTTAATGAAGAATTTTTTTAAAGCAATGGGTAAAGTCAATTCCGAAGGGTTCCAATACCTTTCAAGGAAATTTCCGAAGGTTACTGCAGCAAAATTGAAGGAAGGAATTTTTGTTGGGCCACAAATAAGGGAGGTTTTGAATGACATTGAATTTGAAAAAGTCCTAAGTCCGCTGGAATTGAAGGCTTGGCTGGCGTTCAAATGGATATGTGAAAACTTTCTTGGAAGCAACAAGTCACCTGCGTATAAGGATGGAGTCAAGAACCTCCTTGATGCCTTCAAAGAAATGGAGTGTCGAATGTCGTTAAAAATTCACTTCCTGCATTCCCACTTAGATTTCTTTCCTGAAAACCTTGGTGCAGTGAGTGGCGAGCAAGGAGAGCGCTTCCATCAAGATATTCAGATGATGGAGAAGCGCTACCAAGGATATTGGAATGAAAGCATGATGGCGGACCATTGTTGGATGCTGTATCGTGACAATCCAGGCCAAATTTACAAAAGGAAATCACACTCACAGCGCTTTTAATAAAATAATGTATATATTCTTTATTTATAAGTACATTGAATAAGGTATATGATGTATTTGTTGTTTAGCATTCCTAAGTGTGATCTATACATCCATAAATTTTCTTATAGCAATATCAAAAAATTAAAAATATCAAAACCAGTGTATCTATATAACTATACGTGCTAGAAAAAAATAAAACCAGATTCGGAATCAGCGCGAAAGATGCATTAAGAAAAGTGTGATCATGTTTGTGATGAGAAAAAAAGTTTCATTTTGTTGGCCAGTGAAATCATTGATTTTAAAATGTCTAGAATGTAGTGGCGGTGCTCCATCTCTTCTCACCTCTGGACACGTACCTCTTTCTAAAACTTCGTTAGGTGTTGTGCCAATCGTACGGTGGTGTGAACGGTTGTATGACGACGCCAATGACCCGAAAATGTTTATATATCTCTATGTGTTTTTATGTGTAAAATAGCGATGCATGCGTTCCTTTATGGTACGTTGAACTCTTTCAGCTAAGAAGGCCTTATGTATAGAACTGCTAGTGTAGTAACTGATATTAAACTCTGTCAGCATGTTCTGAAAAGCGCAGCCTATAAATTCTTTCCCCATATCGGTACAAAAATAGCCAGGAACCCTATCTTCTTTTAACATCAACGTTTTGGTCGCTTTAGCATCTGTTTCAGGCGATTTATTTTTCAGTGGAATTAACCACAGATATTTAGAGAATACATCTATTATGAATAGGATGTAGCGGTATCCGTCATTATACACTGAATATCTTTGCATGTCTGTTAAATCCGCTTGGCATATTGAGTCAATCGAAGCCGCTGTTGTCTTGGCCTTTTTAAACCTTTTTCTCACCGGCTTATGAAGTGTATAAGTATCCTGCTCCCGCAAAAACCTCTCAACATCTTTTTTCCCTACTCCGTAAACACCTCTGTACAGTCGGGTTAGAAATGTGATAATAGCGTTTACTTAATATGTTAGCCATTTGTGTATTTTAGAGACACGTGAATATGGTTGGCCGTTTGTTCTCTTCTTTCTCCTCTTTAGAGACGCTATTGCTGGGGGCGATGGCGTACTCAGTTGTGACATATGCGAGACCTGATACAGGTCTTTTAACCTATTCAGATTACCTATCAATGTTTTGGGGACATTTATTTGTTGTAGTCTTGCTTTAATATGCTTCCATCCTGTTGGTGAGGGCCTGTCCCACTTTCTCACCAGATCATGGACAATGTCAACGATGTTGGATCTTTGTACCCTTGTTCCTTTAAAATGACCTCGCCTGTATCGGCCCACTGTATGATGGGGTCCTCACTCAATAGATTATAAAGACTTAAGCCTTTATTCCTCAATATATGTGGGAGACTGCTTTTTAATACATGTTCGATGTGTTGTGTTCCGTTATTCTTTGGTTGGTCATCTCTAACGTCGGCCCCAGCTCCTATGTCGCCATGCTCAGCGCTGCTCGCGCTGTGCCTAATAACCACGGGGAGCTCTGTCGGATCCTTATAATCTTCGTACTCATGAAGAAATTTCTGCAAAGCCTCTTGGTACAAGATCCTTTTAGTCTGGAAGCCGGACGTCATGACCCAAAATTCTGGGTTAAAGTTTCTTTCTCTGCTGATTGTTCATCTTTGGGGTGTATATAATGAGATCCAGGGGTGTGTGGAGGTTACACCCTTGGGAAATTTGAGACATACAAGATGGCCACCAAAAATACGAAAATATACCCGAAAATAAGTTTTCGACATTTCTTCACAACCGCACATCATGCAAATACAAATAATACATGCTTTTCTATGTTTTAGGCCATGGCAAATGTAATTTCATGATCATTTTAACTCTAGGATTGATTAAAATCAATATGGCGGCCATACTGTCATTAAAAATTTATTTTACAGGGCTCAATAGGGCCAAGTATTATACATATCAATGTTTAAAAAGCCACAGAGGCCAATCAATGCCCTGATATCTGCCAAATGTATGCACATTACCAATTATATGAAGGAGCGAAGACTAATGTTTTTATTCTTTTCCAGGTGAATGATGGACGAGGCGTGCATATTCAAGTTTCGATATGGGAAGGAGTGCGATGACGGTATAAAGACTTCCTGTAACCATGGGAATTCACGTATTCACTCTATAATCAAGGCCAGCAGGATCTATGGGGATGGACTATGTACACAACTTGAACAACAATTAGCAGACAATGAGGAGCTAAAGGTACATTTCCATAAAAACTGTGTCTAGATATGCATCCGTAACTAATTTTGCGAAGCACAAGTTAGATGTTGATGAACCCCAATCAATGAAGAAACTTTGTCGGTCTCGAAATCCATTTGATTTCACTAAGCAGTGTTTATATTGTGGGAAGGCCTGTGATATTGAAAAAGACCCAAAACATCCTGATAGGTGGCGCCCAGCATATCTCTGTCGCACTACCCATTTACTGAAGCAGGATGGGAAACCCTATAAGGATTATTTACTTGATAAATGCAATGCTCGCGCCGACAACTGGACGATTGAAGTCAGAGTGTGAAAAGACGGCTGCATCAGTGACTTTCAAGCAGTGGATGCAAGGTATCACAGGGATTGTATGTGTAAATTTCTGGGTAAGAAGAACATCTTATTGGATAATCAGTCTCCTTCAACTTCTAAAGGAGAGGATGATCAGGGACTGAGGCATATTATAGATGATATATTAGGTGATAGGACACGCATATGGAACTCGGTTCAGTTACATCAGGAGTATATCGATCACTCTGGTTACAAATTGAGCCGCACTGGTTTAGTTGATGAACTCCGTAATTACTTTAGTGGTGAATTATTAGTTCTTTCTTCACCCGGCTATGCAAATATCATCACATTCAATAACAATGCTTTAGTCAATCTAAGGATGCTTAAGGATGACGATGTAGATGATATGACCCATAGTATAAAAACTAGCCAAGCAGATTGTGACGGAATGCAAGGCAGTGCATTATGATAAAACCACATATATGAAGCATATTGACACTGATTTAGCTGCAGACTCTTTTTCACCAACCTTGCAATCACTACTAACAGCTGTGTCTCAGAAATTACATAGGACTCTCCCAGCACTTATGATTGGAAACATCGTAACTAGTGTGGTGATTAACCAACCAACATCTCTGCAGGTGTTACTTAGGGACTCTAAATCAATCATTAATCATATGTATGACTACAGGGTCACTTGCAGCTACAGCGAGGTTCTGTGTTTCAAGAAGTCGCCCGCCGGCGCAGCAGCTGCTGACCTAAAGCTACAAGGAATTCACAGTGCAGACCATGGTCTGGTTCAGATCGTGGCTGACAATTTTGATGCAGACATCTCTGTCCCAATGGCAAGTGTACATTCCCTTGCCATGATCGTGACGCAACCATCCCATAATGATCAAGATGATGAAGTGGAAACTATTGTCCGACTGTAAAGCAGACATGTCCTTCCCGGTGGAAGATGAACAGTTCGAGGAATTACCACATATGGAGTTCCAGAGAAAGCCTGACATGCCAGATAAGCCAGAGCCTAATCTCACTGATGATCTCCAAACCTTACAGGATGTAGCCAGCAGGAGGGCTGAAGAGACCGATTTAGGTTTTATTAATGACATTCTCACAAAAGAGAAGTGTCCTGAATTCCTGGGATACAACACAAAGTTATGTCGTGATCAAGGCCACACCAAGAAACCTAAAACGAAAGTTGTATATCTCCCACTCATAGACAGCCGCCATCCGATCCAGAAACAATGGCAACAGCAATGCTCAAGGCAAAGAGAGTTTCTGCCGATGTTGGTCAGGAATTTGTGATATTTACTGCTGACCAACAACTCTACAGAGTGGATCTGCATATCGTCTGGCAGGATCCAGACAGATTCAGCAATATGTATTTGAGATTAGGTGGTATGCACCTACTGATGAGCTACATTGGGAGCATTGGGACCCTCATGGTAGAGACTGGCATTGTGGAAATATTAAGCACTACATTTGGTGGTGTACTTAAAATGTTAAGCGGGAAAAAGTACCCTGACAATGTGCGGGCATTGAGGATGCTAACTAGGCCTGTGCGATTAATCGAAAATGTTGATTCGGGTCGATTCAGTAAAAGAACCGAAACCCGACCCGACATACACCTAAAAAATTTCGATTCTATTCTTCGATTCGCTAACTGTAACCTGTCGAGACGATACACTAGCACTACCCCAAAACCATGGAATGTCGAAACCGTGGAATAACAATTGAAAATAAATATATATATATATTATATATATATATATATATATATATAATATTATTATATATAATATAATAACGTTATAAAATAGTTAATGTTTGAGAGATTACGCTTTTATAAAGATCTGAGTGCGCTCAATGGCATGGTCAGCTTTTGATTTTGTGACTTCACAGAATCACGTGCCTGCGCCTTGCGGTGTGACAAGATTGGATCAGTTCTTTGGGTTCAGTTGTTTATAACGCTTTTCAGTATGTTGTTGCTGGTGCATGTATGTTGTTCTGTTGGTGCTGGTGCATGTAAATTGTAAAGTATAGGTGAGTGCAGTGCACAGACGCAGTCGAATCGAATCAAATCGTGAATCGAAAACAATTGGCCGAATTCAATCGAAAATCGAATCGAAATAAAAATATCAGAATCGCACACCCTTAATACTAACAGAGGAGGTTTTGCGTCCGGTCTTCGACAAGTATGCCATCGAGAGCATGGCAGACCTCCAGCATGTGCTAGATGATATCTCGTCTAGAAGCATCACTGCTAAGTTGTGGATCGACTGCTTGGTGAGACCAGTGTTCTGTGTGCTTAACTATATTAGAACAGAGAGGGAGGCAGACTGGGCACTCCATCTTGCAGTAGTCAGTGAGATGATGCCCCTACTCTTTGCTGCTAGGCACACCAATTATGCTCGATATGGTTTGTATTATCTACGCTCCATGCAAGCCATGCCAAAGGATGTGCGCAAACATTTCATAGGAGGGCAACACAACATGCATCACTTAGCAGGGGTCTTCAATGGAATATGGGGTGACATGGCCATCGAAAGCACGTTTATGAGATATGGCCATAGCAGAGGTGGGATCATAGGTATCACTCTCAAGCCAGAATCTGTGACGTGGGCATTAAGGCATATCATACTCTGGGTTCAAGGTTAAAATTTTGGAAAAACAAAGTGGCTAATATGTATTCCTAAGTAAAAATTAATTCTAAGATGGGTTTATTATTTGCAACGTTTCCGAAAAATCTTATTTTCATGGTCAAAATCGCGATTTTGTGATTTGAAGGCTGCCTAACGCAGCCTCAGGGCACCCAAACCAAAGCGCGCAGCTGTTCTGCATATTATTTAGTCTAAAAGCTGCTTTTCTGACCTCATCCTTGCTTTCTTACGTGTTTCAACACCTCTGGGTGCTGAAAAAATGTTTAGATTTCACGTAAAACTTAAGAATTTTAAGTTTTTCTTCAAAGAATAGGCGCGGCTCACCAGCTCTACTCTGATCGAGTAGCGGGAGACTTGCCATCTCCACGTGTAGGTTTACACGCCTGTTCTTCCTGGATCCCTGAAAAGCGTGGCCTCATAGGATCTTATATTATGATCTTATGAGGACTTTCAGCTCTTATGAGCATTAACGATGGCTTCAGCCTCTTCATCAGCCACTCGAACCTGAAAAGCTCTTAAGTATGTCCTGCTTCGATCTGAACATTGAGAGCATTTCTCGATGGTCTATACTGGCTCTCACCCACCCATCTCTCCTCTCGTGACCGTACACAGCTTGGGGAGCAGTTGAGATTTCCTGTACAGCTCTCTCGCAGGACTGAGTATGAACAGAGAAAGCGACCACTTTGAGTGGAGTTTTCTTGAGATCCTCGAGCTCAGTCAAGGTCATCTTGCAGGTGAAAATAGGCTCGTAAATATTCTCTCATTCCCAGGTGATGAGATCCCCAGGTGAAGTGGCTTGCAAATTGATTTTGGGATTTTTATGGGGCCTCACTGTCGTATCACCAAAGTCTCTTCCTTCTCTGATCTTCTCTATCTGGCTCACAGCAAAAGCTCTCTGATGCTCATCCTCACTGCACAGGAATGAAGCCAGGATGTTCTCAGGATGTGCGTGGTAAGCTCCTCTTATCACTGCAGCAGAGATGATGTCCCTGACCTCGGTAGTCTGGTTCCTCAGCAGTCTCAGGCTTGAAAAAACGTGTGCAGGACCAAATTTGAGGTGGTGCTTCACTTTGATGTCGTAGTACATTTTGAAGTAGAAGTTAAGGCAGAACTTCACGAGGACCTCGAGCCTCCTCAACACCTCCCCCTTCAGTCCGTGCTCCCTAATCCACAACAGCAACATGGCCTGTGCAGTAGTGAGCCACCTGGATTGGTTCAGAGGTCCACACTTGAGAACAGCCAACTGTGGACTGAGACTTCCAGACTTGATGGCTTTGATCAGAAGATAGCAGTTGTGCTGGTCTGTGGAGAGAGATTTGACTATCTCTACTGGCAGATCTATGATATTTTCAGTTCCTTCCACTGGTTTGAAGTTGAAGTTCACCTCAAGTTCATTCACTTTCTCAAGAAGTTTTCCAATAGGCCCACTGAAAACTGGGAGTTACAGGGCCGTCCAGCTTGATGATTAAGTGCCTCAGGGGGAGCTCGTTCACATGGAGCTGACAGATCATCCAGTGGCACTTTCGACCAGCATCTTCTCCAATAGGGCTATGGCGCCTCCAGACCACCCCGTGATCCAGAAGCCACTCATGCAGGCCCTGAGCGATCTTATGAGCAGGATTTTCTCCTTCCTCAGGTTCCTCGGGAGTGAAATGGAAGAAGTATTTTCCTTGAGGCTCCCACGTGATAGTGTAATGCTCGTCGATCACTTTGCCAGGATGAAATCTCCCTGTCACTTCGTCATATTTCAACACCTTTGTGTTCATATCCTGCTTGCCATCAAAGAATATCCCAGAGATCTTCTCCTCCTCTGACCTCTTCGTGAGAGCTTCAACTGATGAGTGATGGGGCCATTACTTCCTCCTTGGCCCTCCAGACTTTCATGCCACCTATGGCCAAGTAAGCCTTGTCTTTGGAAAGATGACCGGCCTTGATGAAGTCGTTCAGGAAGCCAGTGGCAACTGCAGCTGCCGGAACATTTCCCACCCTGTATCTCAAAGCTGCTGAAGCTGTCCCTTGGATCTTCCTGTAGTTTCGTGTAGCAGAAGTTGGAGTTTCGACAGATACTTCAGCGGGAACGTCCATAGGAGCTTCAGTAGCCTCAGCATTGCCAGAGGCTTCTTTTGCAGCTTCTTCCAAGTTTGGCTCTTCGTCCTCCTCAAAGTCTTTCATGAGAAGCTCCACATTAGTAGACTTCTCTTTCTTCTTCCTCTTCACAGCAGAAACTTTTTCAGCCTCCTTCCTCTTCGCTGCTTTGATCTGTCTCCTGCTGTCTTTAAAGTCTACAGAAGACATCAGGATTCCTGAAGCTTCGGAAGTCTTCACTCTCTGGTAGTACAGCCACTGAAGGCCCAGTTTAGGAATCTTCACCTCCAAAGGACAGTTACGGTTCACATGGGCCTTGAGGGAGCATCCTGACCATCCACTCCCCTCTGAGCCGCACAAGAAGATCTGATGCTTGCAAACGTAGACTTCACAGAGTTTATCCAGATCAGCCATCCTCTTCTCCTGGGTAGCAGACTTAACTCTCCCGTTCACAACGTCTGTCATCTCCTTCCATTTCAACAAGATCTTATATGAGAGCGATTTTTCCGTGATTGTCACAGGCGGGGAGAGCTTTACATTCGACTTCCTCCACTAAGTCATCACGAGTGAAGCCAGCTCGTCAGTTATCTCTCGGATAGGGTATTTAGACCTTTGGATGTCATGAATGAGGAACTTTTCCTCTTGCAGACGAATCCCTCTCTGAAGAACGGCTCTCCAAGTCGGCACCTCGCTCGGAATGAACTCCTTCCCCTGGCCCACAACATCCGAGAGCTTTGAATCTGACATTTTCCTGGTTTTGGGGGCAGATTCGGCCATCCCGTCTAGTCGGTGCTTATTCTCGCTCTTGTCCAATCTGTAACAAATTCATATCAGTATGTTTAGTGTTCTTTCGCCTTAAATATAGACAAGGAATATAATTTTTGGTTATAATCAGGGGTGCCAACCGGCATTTTTAATTACCAAATTAACCTAAACTTGGTAATGAATATTTATTTTGGTAATAGAAAACTGAATTTGGTATTGCAAATTTAATTTAAAATTCGTAATAATGGTGTAACATAAGCTTAACCCTTTGTCATTCAGAACCATTTAATTTTTGCGTAGGTTCACTTTTTTACTTGAAATATGCATAGGAAGTATATATAAGCATTTTTAAGAATCTTTTTTTTGTAAGAACATTTCTAAATGAAATACTTTATGTGTCCACTAGTCAACAAAGGTCTAATAAGGTAATTAGTGGGTGGTAGTTAGTACTCTCTCTCTCTCTCTATATATATATATATATATATATATGTATATATATATATATATATATATATATATATAAAAGAGTACATAAAAACAATCGTAATGAAAAATTCATTTCATGTATCCAATTGGACACACATGTTATCATAGACAGAAATTCACCCTATGAAAACTTTGTGTCCATTTCGAAACGAACTTTGAATAGTCTTTTCTTCACAATTATTAAAAATATTACTTAAACAAAGTAAACAGGGAGCTTCCTTAATAAAGGGTGATCCAGAGAAATGGGACTGAAAAGAAATCCCTGTAACTCTTAAAGTATAAGTCCTTTTATAAAATCATACGCATCATTCGAAAGAGGATAGTTACAAGTTTGTACAGGATTGTATAGGTTTTGACAATACAAGACAAGATAAGATACAAAACAAAATAAAAGTGTTAGTTAAAACTAACCCTTCAAGATGACTGCATGGACTGTGGAACAGCTGCGTTTCATAACTGAGCAATATTATGAGCATGGAAGAAGTGTAATTTCAGCTCAAAGATCTTTAGACAATTTTCAGATGTCAAAATCACCTTCTAAGAAAGTAATCCGTCGGTGTGTCAGAAATTTTTCCCTAACTGGCAGCATTGGAAAAAGAAAACCAACTGGAAGAGTGCGCACAGCAAGGATAGACGAGATCATTAACAGAACTCATGAAATTGTACAGGATAATCCTAACATAAGCATCAGACGTGCTTCTCAGCTGTTAGGAGTTGGATATGGAACAACACACCCTATATTCAAACAAAATTTAATGCTCTTTCCACATAAAATTCAAACAGTACAACAACTAAACGATGGAGATTTTGCACGAAGACAACAATTCTGTCAATGGATCCAACAGAAGGTAAATGACACCACCAATTTTCTAGCAACTTTGATTATGTCAGACGAAGCCCATTTTCACTTGAATGGAACTGTAAACAAACAAAATTGTCGTTTCTGGGCAACAGAAAATCCATTGAATATTACCGAAGTCCCGTTGCATAGTCAGCGTGTAACTGTTTGGTGTGGTCTTACTGCATCTCAGATCATAGGGCCGTACTTTTTCGAGGATTCCACCGGAAACACGGTCACTGTAAATGGTGATCGCTACGAAAAAATGTTGACTGTTTTCCTTATTCCTAAATTAAGAGATCTTTGTCTAGAAAACCACTGGTTCCAACAAGACGGAGCTACCTGCCATACCACGAGGAAATGCATGGCAGTTTTGCGTCAAACGTTTCCAGGCGAGTTAATCTCAAGATTTGGAGACGTTGAATGGCCCGCAAGGTCTCCGGATTTTTCTCCCTTAGATTATTATCTCTTGGGATATTTAAAGAGTAGGGTCTACAGAAATAACTCAAAGACCTTGCAAGAATTGAAGGCCGCCATCACAAATGAGATACAGGCCATACCACCGCACACTCTTGCAAAAGTGATGCAGAACTTACAAGCGAGAACACTGGAATGCTTGGCAACTAATGGAGCACATTTGAAAGGAGTCATTTTTAAAAAATAAATATTTCATAATAAACTTGTAACTCTACTCTTTCGAATGATATATAGTTTTTATGAAAGGAATTAAATATTAAGAATATTTGGCTTTTTTTTGTGGGTCCCATTTATCTGGATCACCCAGTACTTCTAGAATGAAATTATAGTCAAAACAAATATAATAATGGTGATTAAACTTAGGAAAATTACAAAAAACCCTTACCAAAAAAAATGGCGTCCACTCACTTCTACTTCACAATTATAACTGGCGTAATTGCTCAGAGCCATCTATTGAGAGAATGTTGAACTTCGCCTTCTGCGTTCAGATGGTTAGAAAGATTCAAATGGAGTAGATTTTTTTTCTTATGTATATACTGTATGTATTAAACCTGTGTAAGAGTTAAGCAAAGTTAATGTGTCTAAATGGCAACAAATTACGACAAAGGATTAAAAATATGAGGTTGTGTTCAATTGAGTATTCGGTATTTCAACATAGAACAGAAAACTGTAATTTTGAACATGATAAATCGAATTTTGGGAAAAGTTGCAGAAAAGAAACCCCTCTTAGAATTACATTTTACATAAAAATGCATATTAGCCAGAGTGAAATTCGGAATCGGAAAAGTATGATATGCCCTAGTGGGCATACAGCTTACACCTGTGTAACTCATTGATAAATGATCTTCATGCACTGCGAAATACTGATTGTTAGAGAATAGAGAGAACAGGTAGAGCACAAGGAGGAAGTGCCATCTAGAATCCTCGCTGATGAAAAGGATCGCCACATTATTAGGGTTAAGCTGGAACTGAACATTGACCCTTTGGATCTAGAAAAACACCCTGATGCACTGGTGAACGTTTTCACGGGTAAAGTTGTCACACATCCCTCGGTGAATGTGTTCAGGGCAGTAGAGCTGGGGAAAGCACAGATGGAATCCTTTGAGCAGAGCTGGCCAAATGGATTTCATGAACCTATTCCTAAAGTTGTCAACACAATGTCATTAACACGCAAGCATATCAAGCTGGATGATAATAAAGTCTTTGACACTGAAACCATTTATGCTAGATCCATGGGTTTGCAACGCAATGCCCGTAATCTAGACATAAATCATTTGGATCTCATTATATACACCCCAAAGATAAATAATCAGCAGAGAAAAAACTTCAAACGAGAATTTTGGGTGAGGAAAAAAATCCTGGGTTGGCTTACAGACTATTTTCTCATCAGGTGACTTTTCACTGTTTAATATGGCTAGCAAGTGCTTTCCATTCTTCTAAGCCTACTTTTACGGGGTTCTACAGCCGTGTCTGGAGTCTGAACTTTGCAATGAAGCATACACCTCGTGCGCAATCACTACCACCTTCTTCATTATATTAATCTAGTCATTAAAGGACCCAAAACGGAAAATAAGATATGGAGAAATGATCCCCCTCTTTGTACAATAACTCGCTTTTTTCCCCACATTTTGACTTTTATGAGCAAGCGCACGTATTATGTTCTTGTAACGACTTAAGCGAGCGTTCTGAGGGGGTTTCATTGGCACATTACATTTTATAACATTAAGACAGATTTCAGAGATGCATTTTAAAAAGTCGGAGTCGATATTTTTAACAAACATCTGTTGCAGTGCCCAGGGCAATCGTTGATAGATTTTTATTAATTCACGATATTTCTTCAGCCTATTTGTCATTCTGGAATATACACCGTTTCAGGTTAGTTTGGGAATATATTCGTTCTTAGAAGCACCCTAAACGTGTTTCGCGGGTGAAGGTCACAAGGTAAATATCTGTAACTTTGACTTGTGGCTTCTTTATAAATTTCCAAAAACTCCTTACTCTGATTAGGGAATATTTGATTGGATAATACTCCAATTTGTGACACATCTTTACGTTGTGCGAATAAGAATAGATATTGTGTATTTAACGACACATCGCGCATGTATCTTTTTTCGAAAAATAGATTCTGATTGATGAAGAATACGCTTATGTTAAGATGGTGGGAGAACACTAAATGTCTCGGCAAACGTTTTATCCATTTCCACCGTGAGATCGTCAATTACAATGACTGTATGCTCATTACCCTTTAACGAATTAACGTCACATACACCTTTGTGGAACAAAATTTCGTCTTGGTACTCGTTGAACACTGACTGATACGTCTAATAGCACCATATTACTTTATGCACAAATTTTGAGAACATCTCCCCCTTATCTTTAATGATTTTAAGCATAAATACAGTTTTACCACATCCTATAGGGCCAGATATAATACATGTGGAGGGGCTTGTGAACCTGAATTTTCTACAGATTCCATCTCTAACATGTCACACCCCTAAGTGCGTCATTTACAAAATATTACAAAATTTAAGTGCTGCTCCTTATATTCTTGTTTTTCTTCTTCCACAGAACCGTGAATGTCGACGATGTACAGCCCCCCCTTATCGATATCACAGATGGCCGCGATGAATGTGTAACTACAGAACCCTTCCCTGCTGACGAACCCTTACCAGCGATACCTGTAGCATGCGACAATTCAAAGCGGAAGTATGATGAAGAACCCTCCACGTCAGGTATAAAGCGCGCCGGGATTGCGCCGTTGTTAGAGTCCCAGTAATAGAGCCCCACAACAGTACCTTCCTCAAATATACCCCCTTATTCCTCTCCAGTTCAGGGCACTTCCTCTACAGCTGCAGCAGCAGCTTCTCATACTGCAGAGGAAGATATAACATTCGAGTTGGTGAGCACCGCTACCCCCACCCCTGCCCTGACTAGAAATCGCTACGTGGTCAGGGTTGACCCTGGATCCATGTATAGCAATGGTGTTGGACTGCGACGCGTAGTTGAACGTATTGTGGAGTTTGCCCTTCAGAACAGCGAGGAACGTGAAGACCGGACGAGGCTGTCCTTCAGGTTCGGTTCAGATGACGGGACGTAGATGATTTTTGGGTAGTAATACCGTTCAGTCGTTTGGTGGCTGTGGCCATAGAATATATCTTGGGCCGTTTAATGCAGACCTCTCAAAGTAGTACAGCCTTCAATATGGACAACTTCATGGTAGATATTGACAGAGTATTCCGGGTTGCGGGTCATAGTGCCACACCTTATACTCTTAATTTCAATTCTCCGGTTATTTACAGAAAGCATTTAAACATCGATCGTGGTTGCGGCTTTATAGCAAGAGTCTTAGCACATATCTTCACTGTGCTAAATACATGGACGCAAAAAATTTGGTTGCCTACGGTTGTGCAGCGTGCCCGTAAACTAGCTTCAGATTGTAAGCTTCAGTTTGAGTGTAATATGGGTCTTGAAGAACTGAGAAGGGTTGAGCAGGAAATGAATGCTCGTATAGTCGTATTTGGAATGGACGATCGTCGTAGGACTGTGTATGTTTTTAAAAGCTGTGTGAGAAATCGTACAAGACCTCTACTTATTTTAGGATCGTCAGGAACTTCGTATCTCCCCATCCGTAACATAAGGGCTCTCTACGCCACTTATGATAAAAGTCGAAAATATGGAAGGCATCATGATTTGTGTAAGGGAAGTCTCGAGTTTGCTGATGATATGGTGAAACATTGTAAGGATTGCTACATGGTATGTGAGCAGTGTAAAAGCCCCAAATGTAAAAGTCGTGTAGTTGAAACCGAGAAGAGGGCATGTAATGTGTGTGACGTACATTTCTCAATAATAAATGCTTTGAATTCCATAAATCATTTGGTACTTATAAGAAAATGAGGATTTGTAAGTGCGGTATGTTTCACATGATGAATAATTGGGGGAATTTCAAACATAAATGCGATGAAATTCACTGTTCTACATGTCATGAAAAATATAAGGCGGATGGAGTGAAGCATGTATGTTATGTGAAAGATGCTAAGCCTAAAAATAGCCCTTGTATAACCGTGTACTACTATATAGAAACTTACACGAGCGCTGAAACAAAAGAGGTTATTCCACATTTACTCGTAAGTCATGGAGATCGAATGTGATGAGTGTCACAAATGTGGAAAATGGGCAAACGTTTTTAAAACGACTGCACACGACAGCCCTGTGAAACTTTTTGTATCCTATATTGTCAAATTACCGGACAAGTTAAAAAAAAAACTGTGTATATTCTTGCCCATAAAGTTGCAAAATTTGACACAGTTCCTTTGTAAGGAGTTGCTTGAATACGAGTCATCTGAGACACTTACAGGTGATCCCTTGAAAAGAGGCAACAAACTAATACAGATGCAGATAAGAGGTAATGTACAGTTTAAAGACACCCTACTGTTCACACCTAGTACATTAGCAAAGCTACCCAAGGTCATGGGCGTAGCCGATGAAGTTTCAAAAGGTATTTCCCTTACACATTCCTCACTAGCTAAATTTTAAATTAAGTAGGACTACCTCCACACAAACATTACTTTAACTACACCAACAGGAGTGATAGTGAGCGTGAAAATTTTGAACGCTACTACAACAATTTTGATGAAGCTAGTCCATACAATATAGCTGATAAATGTGAACGTTATTGCGTGAATGATGTGCGCGTGCTTAGAGCATGTTTCCAAGCGTTAAGAAGGATGTACATAGCCCGTTTCAAATGCGATCCGCTGTAAGTCGCAACCACGATCGCCTCATTATGTTTTAAGGTGTTCAAGAATAACTTCATGCCTAAAGACACCTTAGCAATCATTCACAGAAACAACCCCCGCAGATATGGGCACAAGGCTATTTACTGGCTCATACACAGATAAGGTAAAAGCATCGGGATATCCGCGAGGGGTTGATACCGAAGATGAAAAAGCGGCTTATATTCAGCGTTATCGTGCCCATGAAGGTATACAGCTTGACCGATCACAAATTGTTAAGAATCCTGGCAAGCGCTTTGTTGCAAAGTTGTGTCTAAACAGACTTTGGGGGAAATTTGCACAGAATACTGGCAAAGGGAACGTTCATTTGGCACAAAGTTATAGTGAAGTCTGGGATTATGCCAACGCTCCCGATAAAGAGGCTATGGAGATCGTGAATGTAGGTAATACTTACATAATGAAGTACAACATCACCGAACTGGCCACAGACACCTCTCGGGTTACAAACATACCTGTAGCCAGCTTCACAACGGCCTACGCCCGCATCAATCTTTGGGGACTACTGCACTCTCTTGGGCGGAGGGTGCTGTACGCTGACAGAGAGAGCGTAATATTCACAGCGAGGGAGGGTGAATACATGCCTGCTATTGGGGAATTCCTCGGAGAGCTAAGTGACGAGATCGAGGATGAGTATGGTGATGGTCCATACACAGACTCATTTGTATCAACAGGGCCAAAAACCTATGGGGAACGGGTGAGGGTTGGGGATGATATGAAATATATCGTGAAGGCTAATGGTATCACGCTTAACCTTGCGAGTTGTTAATTTTTGACTTGTTGAAGGATCTAGTGTGTTTGGAAGATGCCGGCGACCAGCCACCCCAACTGACTGTGGGGACGCACAATTTTCGGGCACAGAAACTGGGATGTGTGAAGGAACTTAGGGGCACGAAGGTATGCCGTAACACATATAGGAAACGTTACTAGGTGCCTGATACCTACGATACCATGCCCTTTGGATACCATAATCCTTGATTGTATTTATTTATATATATGTGTGTATTGTTAACGATATATTTATTTATTACGTATATTTGCATCAATTAAGGTTTCATTTTCTCCTTTGCGTGCGTGCGTGTGTGCATTCGTAAGCCCTCCCACTGTAAGATCGGTCACGTGACTCTTGCCACTACCTGAGCATATCTATTCCCTGCGTGTTTAGTTGTCCGTTGCAAGCCCTGGATCTCAGACGTGTATTTTCTCGCGTAGACGAAAAATAGTAATGGCTACCTTTAATATTGCTTGTTCAACGTCTACGAAATGGTATTCGGCAAAGTGCGAAGATGTGGTGGATACTGAAAAACTCCGTATTCCACCCTCCTCTGATACTTTTAAGATTGCATTGAACCGTGCGAAGGACCAAGATGTTCAAATACTCTACGTCTATTCTGGCGAGGGCATTGCAGGATTTCGTAGTACAAGCGATGGATTGAAGTATGTTGTAGACCTAACATTTATAAAAGCTTACATATAACGCGAAGTAGAAGAAGCAACACGTTCAGAAGATAAGCAACGGTTATGGATAATGAGTCTTGTTGATGAGTGGTATGACAAGCGATATTATGTCATGTTACATTATACCGACTACTCATACCTTACGGTTGAGAATGTAAATCTTGTCATCATGGAGAATCTTAAGTATTTTTACCACTGTATTAATACATATATCATGACGAGGTTTGTCGTGAGGTTGTGGCTAATAGCTTGTGCGAAATTTTAACAGACTTTAGAGACGAGTATCCTTTGTTAAACAAAAATGAAAAATATGGGCATATGTTTTTCTAAAATAGTGCACCGGATTGTGAATAAGATGTGTTTAGTTTGTGGAAATGAACGTCAGGTGAGCATTCCGATAAAACATTAAAACCGGTATTGCTTCATGTAGCGGAAAATTTCTGTTTGCCCAGTATAATGGGCACAAGTATTCTCTTTCACGTTGGAACAAGCCCGTACACGCTTCAGCAGTATATGGTGTGACTCGCTCCCCTCCGTCGAGCCAAGCCATCCACCCGTGTATCTCACCCCTCGAAAACACACGACTTCGAATAAATCCGTACACGTTTCATCAGCTTATTGCGTGACTCATTCCGCCCGTAGAGCCGATCCGCCCACCTGTGGCTCATAGTCATCTCAGAGCTTGAACCGTCTGAACGTGCGAATACGATGGAACTTCCTTTGAGAATCATTCTCAACGCCGTGTACAATGTGTCCGTGACGAAGTCATTGCGCGTGTTCAGGCGCGAAACCGGTGCCATTATCTATGTACTTGAAACGACTTGTAGGCATGCAAACTCTAGTAAAGGTAATGTTGTTTATTTAAGTGTTTAGAAGATGAATAGAGTCTTCGTGATAGTTGGAATTGGGGAGAGGACCGTTATAAAATATCTGCAGGTGTAGGTACAAGAAGAGAACAGATTAGTGATGCCCCCTCATATGCCGTTGTTTGCACGTTGTTTATAAATAACGATCAGCCTTGCATTGAAATACGACTGATGTGGAAGAATGCATCTGATAATAACGTTCTTGTTCCTACGCGAAACCGATTCATCCTCGACAGAATGTTCGAAATCGTCGGATTCCGCAAGCTGAAGCCTATATTGGATGCGCATGTTACGGATATGATTTATTTTGACACGGTTCTTGAATACGCATATACCGCTTTGCTCGACGGATTTATCGAATGTAGGATGAAGAAGGCGGGAATGGCCTAGAGCAGGGGTGGGGAACCTGCGGCCTTAAGGCCTCATGCGGCCTTTTGGGGTACTAGTTGCGGCCTTCTGCCTATTTGACATTCAGAATTCATACCGTACGATAATGGACAGCAAATGATACCACTTTAGGGATTTAGGCTATTTCATTAGATCATGGTTTCAGCTTCACTGCTTCTTACACATACAAGCCTTCTTTATGGCTTGAACAATAAGAAATATGGCAACGTTGCCAGTTGAAACTGGCAGAGTTGCCTTACGGCTTACGCCCTTACGTATCAACGATCAACTCGACTGGCTGACTGGATGACAGTTACTGACGATTCTCCGATAGTGACACGCACGCTTGTTTCCTTTAAAACTGTAAATCTTGGATCAATTTGTGTACCATTTTTATTTAAAAATCTTCTGGTACCCCAATCATGTCAAAAACTGTGTAAAGAAAATTAAAGGAAGAGAACAGAGTATTCCATGAAGAATGGGAATTGCAGTATTTCATAGTTACTGAGAAAGATAAAATGATGTGTTTGCTCTGCAACGCCATAATTGCAACAGTGAAGAAACACAATGCATATCAGCATTATGCAACTCATAAGAACCACAAGTATGCTATATTGGAAGAAGAACCCCGAAAGTTTGCACTTACGAAGATGAAACTTCAAAAGCAGCAACAACAGCAAGTATTTAAAACGATGTCAGGCCTAAGGACTGAAATCACTGAAGCAACTTATAAAGTAGCATATATACTTGGAAAAAGAGGTAAGCCATATAGTGATGTGGAAATCATAAAAGAATGCATTGTTGAAGTTGTAGCCCCTTTAGATTCAGACAAGGTTAACAAATACAAACAACTACCTCTTTCAAGAAGGACCATAACTGATCGGCAACATGAATTAGCCCTCAATGTAACTGAACAACTTCATACAATATGCCAAAGCGAAAATACTTGTTATTCGATTACCTTGGATGAGTCCACTGATATTACTGACTCAGCGCAAGTGCCATTTTTTATTCGTGTTATAACTGCAGATTTTCAATGCTACGAGGAGTTACTGGCTTTGGGTACCCTTACGGGGAAGACACGTGGAATTGACGTCTTGTCTCTCTTCAAAGAAAAATGCCGTGAAGCGAAACTGAATTTATGTAATTTAGTAAGTGTATGCACAGATGGTGCACTTTCCATGAGAGGAAAATGTGCAGGATTTGTTGCGCTACTACAAAAAGAACTGCCAAATCCAGATAGCTTGATTTCCTTTCACTGTATTTGGCATCAACAGAATCTCTGTGCCAAATCTACTGTTTTAAGTGACATATTAAGTAAAGTTATACGTATTGTAAACTACATTAGAACAAATGCATCACGACATCTCGCAATATGCTTATGCTTGATGATGAAACATTCAGTGTGGATCTTCCGTATCATTCTAAAGTGCGCTGGTTGTCACAAGGGCAAGTCTTTGAAAAACTTTTGTCTTTGCGAAAAAAGATTTTCTGAGGAACTCAATGAACCATGTGAATTGTCAAAAAAGGATTTCTGCAGAAATGCTGCATTTTTGTGTGACGTAATGTCAAGCAAAATTACCTGAATATTTCTTTGCAAGGTAAAACTAAATCCATATATGAAATGTGGCAAAAAATCCAGGCTTTTCGGAGGAAGCTGCGCTTTTCCAAAACTATCCTTACCCGATAAGAACTTTCAGCTGAACACTTCCCTGAACTGGCAAATGTAATTGATGAAGAAGATACAAGCAAATCATTAAGGGAATGCGATGTGAAAGGATACACAGCTGTCCTAGACTCCCTGATTGAAGAATACGATGAAAGATTTGAAGATTTTGAGAAACATGACTTCACACTGAAACTAGCTTTCCAACCACACCTGGTTGGTGTCTCCAAAGCACCTGAAGATTTACAGATGGAGTTGATTGAGCTATTAGAAGATAATATCTTTAAGTCTCTATTTGATACTGAGAAGGATCCTGTTGAAATATGGAGAAATGGCGTTGAATACCCACGTGTGCGCCAACATGCTCGTCGAATGTTGCCTTCTTTCGGCACAACCTACTGTTGTGAATGAACGTTTTCATATGTGACTCAAATCAAAACACGCTTGAGATCTCAGATGACGAATATTCACCTGGAGGACCAACTAAAACTACGGTGAACGATATTGGAACCAAATGCACGACTCCTGTCCCGCAATAAGCAGTCACAAAAAAGTCATTAAATGGTTTATCACTTTTTCACTTAATATTAACATCATTTCACTTAATATCATTTTTCACTTAATATTAGTTCTATTGTTAATTATTCTCCCCCAAATATAAATGTGCACTTGCTGAATTTTTTATTTATTATAAAAGCCCTCACGTATTATCAAGTTTGATTTAAAATTAATAAATATGTAGATTGTAGAATAAAATATGATATTTTGTTGTACTGTATATGTTAAATTCTCAGCATGCGGCCTGATAGGGTCTTGGTTAAATGAAATGCGGCCTTCCAATGAAAAAAGGTTCCCCACCCCTGGCCTAGAGTTTAGACTCTTTGAAATATCCCGAACTTTGGTACAAAGCACTTGAGCGGTACAGGGCAGAACTCTCCTACACTCTTCACCCTGAAAAGCTGAATCTCTATATAGTGAGTAGTTGTCACGACTTGGAAGATTATTTCAATTGCCGCTATGCAGAGTGAAGAAGAGTTCACGATTAAAAAACTCGGGACGGTAAGAAAAAACATTTCGATTCGAAAGGAGTGTTTATAAACTTGTATTTCATAATGATGTTTTGGCTAACGATGACCTGTTTTTGCGTGTTTTTGATTGTACTCTATCCGTGTTTAAAGATAACTTGCCAGCCGAATGTAAAGTGGGCACAAAAATAGTATTGAACGATATGAAGGCCAGTCATATCGAGTATAGGAATCCGTATAACTTGAGCGGTGAAATATAGTTAAGGCGTATTTACAGCGCAGTGCAAAGCAATAATGATGTGAATGTAGACTCGATTACGTGTGAGTTTAGTGTTTTGCACCGTAGAACAAGTATATTTAATTATTTAATATAATTGTATATAATATATATATATATATATTTTTTTTTTCCTGTACTAATATATTGATGGTTATACTACATCGTTTTGCATATTTTTTATTTATATATATATATATATATATATATATATATATATATATATATTCCTCGTTCGTATTTCTTATGCTATTATCATTTTTCATTTTATTTTTTGATCATATATAATCCAGTTTGATTGTATATTTATTTTCTATATACTTCGTGAAATTGATTCCAATAATTCGTCTAAATAAACAGAATTATTATTTGATTATATCAAATGTCTGCCTTCTAAAATGGCTGACCTATATATAATTACATATTTATATATATATATATATATATATATATATATATATACACATCTGCCTTCTAGGTATTCTACGTCAACTGGCTGGTTAAGCCAACTGGCGGATTAAGCCATCTGGCGGAATATGCCAACTGTCAAGAATATATGCTTTCATTAAATAAATAGCGCAACCTGGCAACTCAGCCCTAATAATGTGCCTGCCTTCTAGGTCTTCTAATTCAACTGGATGGTTAAGCCAGAATATATACTTTAATTAAATAAATAGTACAATCTGGCAACTCAACCCTAATAATGTACACCTGAACAAGCCATTTACGCCTTCTAAGTCATCTGGCTGGTTAAACCAGCTGGCGGATTAAGCCTGAATATATGCTTTAATTAAATAAATAGCGCACTCTGGCAACTCAGCCAGTTAAGCCAACTGGCTAATTAGGATCTTATAAGACAGCGGACGCTTGGCTTAAGTCTTAATATGCGCTTGGCTCCTGCCAAGCGAACACCTCTCTCCTTCTTTCTCTCTCTCTTCGGTTAGGTATACCACTTTAAGGGGTGAGGCCGTCCCAACTCCCCCAAAGAGGTCTCCCTCAGCGGGAGTTCATTGCAACTTGTAAGATAACTCCTCCCCAAGTTGCATAACCTCTTGCAACATCCCCCTCCTCTTTTGTTGCATAACCTCTTTTAACATCCCCCCTTGTTGCATAATCTTATGCAACATTGATCAACATTTGCAGTTGCATTGCACTCTCTCCTTTTGCCCCCAAACTACTGACGTTGTTTTTGGCTTTCTCCTTCTTCTGTGGAGGGGTCTTTTGACGGATTTGGTTGTGGCTTGTATTTTTGTTTGTCAGCGTCTGTAATTGGGATCGAAGATGCAGCATTGGAACCGAAATTAGCAAGGATGTTGCTTAATAAACTGGCTGTTTTTGAGGTTACTCTAAGAATTTCCGTCTTGTGTGAGGAAGGACAAGGAATTTGTTTAACATTCTTTGTGTTAATTAACTCTTTTTGAATTGGATTTTTGTTGATCAATTTTTGAAATACTTTCACGAAAGCGGTTGTTGTGCTTTATGATTCTCATGTTTAGGAGAGTAAGGTAAAATGAATGTTGTTTGTTATTGAGTTAATTTTAAAAAGAACTGTGAGAAAGAATGGTTGAAGCAATGTCCCCTCCAGTTAAGCCAGTTATACAGTATGTCCAGACAAAACGTTGATGACAAGTTCTTAACATTCATCAACAAAGACCAAACCGCACATTTTTAAATAGCAAACAAAAATAACAAACAAACGATGTACACTATCTCATTATGGCTAATTGAATAGCAAAATTCAGGCAGACTTTTATTCGACCTTCACACACTTGCAACCACATATCAACTTTCGATTTATCTCTGAAAACAATCACAACACCAAAACTTACCTGAGCCATAAAGGAAAACTAACAAAACTCCTTACTCTCACCCATCGTATATTTATTTATTTGTGTTCGCTGCTCCGCAAACTACAATATATTGCTGCAGTTGCTACCAATCCAAACTGTTTGGGATAAGCACCGAGGAGGTGAAAGCAGGACACTGTGATCCCCCCAAAAAACCACAAAAATCTGCAATATGAAGGTATCTTCATTCTTCCGACCACCCAACTGGTTCCATCTTCCGAATAATTGACAGTTACAGCAACAACCCACTGAAAAACCTTAGAATTCTGAAATCGTTGGACATTCTTCAATGTCGACCTTCAGTGAATGACTGTAACTCAATAAACGAACTAATCATAACTAAATAAATAATACAAAAGGTTTTTTAACAATTCTTCATAAGTTTTAATATTTGGGTATTTCAGTTCTTTTTAAGCCCAAGTTAAAGAAAAAAGTAAATGATATTTATTTTCTTTTTCTTCATCTTAGTTAGGCTGACCATACGTACCGTTTTGAACGGGACAGTACCGTTTGTTTTATATTTCCTGGCCGTCCCGTCGTTTTAATAAAAATGTCAATTTTGTCCCAGTTTATGTACTTACTTTTTCATGAATACAGAATATTACATAACCCCGTCCCTTTTTTGCCATCCCAATTTCCCGTTTTTGTCTCAAGGAAATATGGTCAGCCTAATCTTAGTAGAACTGTAAACTTCTTACGGTTTAGTTGATATTTTTCTTATATTAAGTGTTGGTACCTGTTTTAATTACTTTAGTTTTCATCTTTTCAATCGTATTTTTATTTTAATGAATTTTTTTATGAAATCATAGTTAACTACATTTTTAATTATAGGTCTTGAAAATGGAAACTATGCTTTCCGAGACGTTTCCAGTAAAGAGTGTTCAAAGCGTTGGTTTCTCTCTCTCTCTCTCCCTCTAGATAAATATATATATATATATATATATATATATACACTCGTATATGAGAGGGAGAAAGAAAAAAAAACTATTAAGTTCGTCAGTTTTTAACAAGGAAACATTTTTCAACTTTCAACGAAAATTTAAAAAATGTGTCTAAAAAATAATTTTTAAAATTATGTTTATAAATCTTTATTTAAAACAAGTTTTAAAACTTTTTAACAAATTATAATAGGATTAATAATAGGAAGAAAGACACTCATGTTTCTTTTCTGATTTCCCCTTTGAACTTTGAAATGGTAAAAATTACTTCCAAATTACTTACAAATGTAATTACTCACAAATGATTAGGAATAAATGCTCGTAAAACAAGTTTTTGACACAGAAAATTCAACGGAAGAACTGTTTTATCCACAAATCGAGCTTAAAAATAAAAATTGCAAAGTTTAAATTTTTTGTTTCAGTCAAACGATAATTAATCGTTGGTTTTGCTTTCATTGCTGAAATATTGCAGAGAATGTTGACTTTGTTTAGCTTTTTGATAGATCCATTTATCAACACGACTGGGGTTAAAGAAATTTATAGAGGTAATGCGCATGCTTAGGTCACATTAATTAAATTTCTATGATAATGAAAGTAATAATAGCATTATTAGAGTGGTAATGCGCATGCGTAGGTCACATTAATTAAGTGTGTATGATAATGAAAAAATAATGGCATTATCCAGATATTAAGTGCATGTCTTATTTCAGTACACCCCTTTAAACAAGGATAAATTTCGAAAGGTAAAGATGTAAGTTCCTGGAGATCGGAAGGATATTTTAAGCGAAGATAAAATAGAATACCGATATCATAATGGCGTACGTGAATTGAATCGATTCGGGATTAACTCGGATTCCATATTATTCCAGTCAAACGATTCAAGATTGGATTTAATCACGGTTAGTATGAGTCGACTAATTCTGGTTCGATTTAATTACGCTCTGTCTAATTCCGCGCCCCCTATATAATATAACCTATAACCTACACAATAGTTTCGTCTGTTCGATTTCTTTAGTTCTGAAACAACATTCCAGGCTCGGATGTATTTAAAATGTGAAATGGATATAAAATAATAATAGTTGCACACAAATTTCCACGATTGCTGTGAGGCAAAATATATATGTAAGGTGTCCATGGCAAATATTTTAGGTGTTAATCAGGCATGGGGTAATTGTAATTTGAAAATGTCATTGATTGGAATTAATGGCGACATTAACACAGTCATCAAACTAACCATACTTTTTAAAGTAATGTGTACAAAAACTTTTTTCTTATCCTTATATATATATATATATATATATATATATAATATATATATATATTATATATATACTGTATATATATATATATATATATGTATATATATACACAAAGGACACCAAACAGCAACAGACCGGCTGGTCCCTACTAGGCTGTCTGTTTAAGGAAGGAAGGTTAAAAGAAGCAAGAAAATTTAAAGACAAATGAAAGTGTTAAAGCAAAGCAGAGAAAAGAGGTTGAGAGGTAGGAAACAAATTTAAAGCCAAAGAGAAAATTTTAAAATGCAGAGGATGGAATCCAAGAGAAAATTTATATTATTTCTACGCGCTAGCAAATGCTTTCAACTGGGGAGTTTAAGGCAAGATAAACATCTACAGTAGTTTCTTTTCAAAGGATTCGATCAAATTACTTTGAACTACGCTGGCTGACAATCCATTCTACAAATTAATTATACGATTGTAAGTTAAGCCTTTCATGCCGTATGGTCATAAAAGAGACCATCAAATTTCGAGGTTTTAGTCTTTCTGGAGATATCACATAAGTGTTTTTTTGTGGCATGAAAAGAAACGAAAATCAGGTATGAAAGGGTTAATTTCACATCATTACTGCGAGTTCTTTCTGCATTCCTGAAGGTGAAATATTTTTTCGGGTTGATATTATCAAAACCTTTAATCATTTTAAATACCTAGATTAAATCTCGAATTCGCTTTTTTACAAGTGAGAATAAATTTAACGTTTCTAAACGGGGCAGCGTATGATTTGTTTCTAAGTCTAGGAATCATCTTAGTAGAACGTCGCTGCACTCTCTCCATTCTGTCTATGTTCTGCCGTAAAAATGGGGACCATAATTGAACGCAGTATTCAAGGTGGGGGCGTACTGAGGAATTATATAATGCTAGCATTGTTTTCTTCAACTTAAATTCAGACGATCCACCAATAAATCCTAAGATTCTATTTGTTTTTCTGACCCCTTCGATACATTGCTTACATATTTTAAGAGTGTTGGCTACAATACATGGTGTCCGGGCTTAAATGGCAAAAAAATACATTCATTATGTTTTATTTTATTGCCATTTAAACCCGAACACCTTGTAATACCTAAATCCTTCACTTCCATAACATTCGTTACTGTATTATCGCCCACAAAATACTTTTCTTTAACACTGTTTCTATCGATACTGATATGGAACGTTTTACATTTATCTATATTAAAATTCATTGGCCAAATTTCCGCCCACTCTAGTAATTTATTAATATCTTCTTGAATCTGCAAACGTTTTGCCGCTGATTTTGTTCGTCCCCCTAGTTTGGTATCATCCGCAAATTTTTTAATTATACTGTTAATCCCACAAGTCGATGTCATTGATATAAATAATACAAAGAACTAGTCCCAGAACTGATCCCTAAGGAACGCCGCTCGTTACACTTTTCCAGTTATAAGTCCACTAAGTTTACGTCCACTAAGCCAATTTTCGATCCATTTGAGAACATTAACATCAATTCCGTGAGAATGAAGTTTACCTCATAATCTCATAATCCTATGTGGCACTTTATCAGATGTCTTTTGAAAATCGAAATATATAATATCTACTGTTTTACTCTCGTCATATATATTTAAAATATCATGAATGATGTCGAGCAAATTAGTGAGACAAGAACGATTACGTCGAAAGCCGTGTTGAGATTAGTAGTATGTGCGCAAAAGGAGAGAGTGCAATGCAATTGCAAATGTTGGTCAATGTTGCAAATGTTATGCAACAAAGGGGGAATGTTGCAAGAGCAACAAGGGTTATGGAACTTGGAGGCGGAGTTATTCCCCAAGAGAAAGAGAGGAGAGAGAGGAAGAGAGATGTTCGCCTGGCAGGAGCCAAGCGCATATTAAGACTTCATCCGAGCGCCCGTTGTCTCTCAGATCCTAAGCAGCCAGTAAGCTTAACTGGCTGATTTGCCAGATTGCGCTATTTATTTAATTAAATCATATATTCTTGACAGTTGGCTTAATCGGCCAGTTGGCTTAGAAGGCTTCTTAGAAGACAGAAATAGCTTGTATATATTAATAACTTTCGAACGAATTAAAAGCGCACACAAACGCACATACACGAACCGACTGTACGCCATATCACCCACAGAGATATTAAATAGACAGAGCTATTAAACATAAACAAATACGTTTATGGGATCAAGGGGGTAGACCGACAAAGTCTCTAAAAATGACAACGCCAATAGTTTTTCTATTGAGCTTTTCGTGGTGAAACGAGGCCGATTTGACATTTTGTGGGCGATCTTTTAAAAAAAAATCGAATAAACTAAACTAAGTTTAATACAAAAACAAATTTTCATCATAATACTCAATTTTATCCTTAAACTATAATATGAAAAGCATTAATATGATTTTTAAAACAAAATAGAAATTAAATTAGGGGTAACTTATTAATTTTTATTCTTTTATCCAATTATTGTGTTTCAATATCAATTTATCTTTTATCACACCAATATATTTTTAAACCTTATTACAAAAAATATTAATATGATTTTTAAAACAAAACAGATTCTATTTCGGGGTAACTTATTCATTTTTCCTCTTTAGGCTAATTATTTTGTTTCAATATAAATTTATCTTCAAGACACCAATATACCTTTAAGCCTTATTACAAAAAATATTAATATGATTTTAAAAACAAAATAGATTCTCTCTCGGGTAACTTATTAATTTTTCCTCATTTACTTGCAGCCCTGCCGCGACACTTCTGCATTATTTTTTAGTATAATTAAAACCAGCATTCACGATCATATTGAATCTTACTGTTGAAGATATCCTGAAATAATGATGCAAAATTATTTTAAAAGGTATTGACTGTTCGAAGTATCTTAAACTTTGGTGCAAAAAAACATTAATATAACTAGATTTTAATTTTTAGCTAGCTTACCCCCAATAAATATCGTTTTCTAAACGTATTTATACAAAAATGGAATTTATGGCATAACTCATATAATTGCACCGTCTATAATTCAATAATTGGATTTAACATGATTTACTGCATTATATTTTTTGTAATTTTAAACCAGTTTTGGGGACATATTAAATTAAATTTTCTTCAGTGCAATTTACGAATTAAACACGGCCGTGAGGATTTGAATTCTAATACAGCGTATTGCTACAAAAACTTTTAAAAACGTAGAAGATTGGATTCTATCCAGCAATAAAGAATTAGGAAATACGTATGTATATATATGTATGTATATATATGTACAGAAAATATATATATGATCTACAAAGTCCTTTTCCATCGTATAGTTAAATTGAATACATTCATTTTCACCTGTCCATTCTCTTTGTTTAAGGGTATAAGGTTCAAAATTGAGTGTCAAACGCGGCATTTTTAACCTATCCATCTATCTGCCTATCTATCTACCTGTCTATCTATCTATCTACGTATATGTATCTATATATATATATATATATCTAATATATATATATATATATATATATATATATATATATATATATGTATGTATATATATATATATATATTGGTACTCATTCATCTCCTATACAAAATGCCTTCAAAACAACATTTCTTTTTATTCCAAGACAAAAAAATACCCGAATTGCTCATTCCGTCAAAGGTCAAGCTTTTCATTCCACTCTAGACCTACAGTTTAACGGAGAATCAGGCCCTACCCGAATTCTTCATTCTGACGAAGGTCAAACTTTTTACCCAACCCTAGACCTACGGTTTAACGGGGAATCCAGGTGCCAGCATTTGCTCATTCATCTCTTACACAAAATGCCTTCAAAACAACATTTCTTTTTATTCCAAGACAAAAAAATACCCGAATTGCTCATTCCGTCGAAGATCAAACTTTTCATTCCACCCTAGACACAGTTTAACGGAAAATCCTGCCCCACCCGAATTGTTCATTCTGAATATGAATATTTAAATTCATTCTCACACTTTCGCTTTCATCATTTCCACATATGATTTTCTATTTTATAATTATGGCTGAGTCTGATAGGCCTACAATTAGCTAGGATGAGCTAACACTTAAAAGAAAAAGAGGGCAGGGATAAATTAGTACCTATAGTTTGGTTAGGATTAAAAACTATATTCCGATAAGATTAGCTGCCAGATTGCATTGAGTAATTCTGTTATTTGCACAATTCGTCGAACGAATCATCGCAGTGCTGGGCATATTTGAATGCGATTTTACGATACAGTGTTTAGAAGGCAGTATATATATATATGTATATATATATATATATATATATATATCGGGGTACAAGATTAGTTGCCAGAGTGCGCTATGCAATGAAATAGTTCTTTTATATGATCATTTTACGAAGAGTAATTCGAATTATTGCAAACCGCTAAAACATTTTCCACAGTAATGGTTAGAAGGCAATATATATATATTATATATATAATATATATATATATATATATATGATGAATAAAACCACGAAGGGAAAAGAAACACAAATGGGTGCTCAAGCGCTTTCGTCTAATGACATCCTCAGGAACACTGGAGTGAAAGGACAGATCAAGGCAATATAGGTTACAAAAATAAACATACATACATATATATTCATATATATATACATATATATATATATATACATATACATATATATATATATATATATATATATATATATATATATAGTAAGCATAGAAAAAATTGTGGGAGGAGGAAACACATTTGTACGGGAAATTGACACTTTTAGCACTTCGGCCGACATTCAATATAAATTCAAATGGCTTGTTTATGAAACAGGTCACAAAAGATAAAGAAATAAAAATAAATATAAATATAAATTGGGGAAAAAAAAAAATTAATTACAAAATAGTGCCTTAGTGATATATATGTCACAGCCTAAATAACCATAAAGAAATAAACCAACAAATAAAAAACCACAAATATATATATACATATATATATATATATATGTATATATACATATACATATATATATATATACATACACACATATACATATATATAGTAAGTAAAGAAAAATTGTGGACTGATGTGATGTGATGTGATGTATCGTGTTAATTTTAACTACTCTAGGAATGATTCAGGCAATGAGAGTGTATAACATACTTTGATTTTACCCAGAAGATGGAGGACGAATGAAACCACACTCAGCTGCAGGGGACCGTGCAATTGGAACGCAATATTGATTAAAAACTGTAAAAATGAATTAGCTACACCTATATACTGGATGTGGAGAAGATCACACTTTCTCTAACAAACATAATACTTAGAATATTCATTATAGCTTTGGAGGGCACAACCACTAAACACGGCAGTTACCAAAAAAGTTCTAATTTAAAGATAAAATTGTGTCTTAAAGATAAATTTATATTGAAACACAATAATTGGCTAAAAGAGGAAAAAGTAATAAGTTACCCCTAATTTAATTTCTATTTTGTTTTAAAATCATATTAATACTTTTTATGTTATAGTTTAAGGATAAAATTGCGTATTATGATGAAAATTTGTTTTTGTATTAAACTTAGTTCATCTTTTTCGATATTTTGTTTAAAAGACCGCCCACCAAATGTCAAATTGGCCTCGTTTCACCACGAGAAGCTCAATAGAAAAACTATTGGCGTGCCTTTTTTTTTAGATCTTGTCGGTCTACCTCCTTGGCCCCATAAATGTATTTGTTTATGTTTAATAGCTGTCTATTGGATCGCATTTAGAGACCTTGTCGGTCTACCAGAAGTTGGTAAGTAAAGCGGTGGTGGTGGTGTAATACTGTTTCATCATCAGTCGTCTAAGTTTGGGCGCTTGGTTGTAGCCCTCAAGTCGGTTACGTGGTGTTGATGAGATGAGCTCCTAAAAGTCGTAGCCCTCATCTCACCATGTGCTGTTGATGGGATGTCCTCCTAGAAGTCAATACTTAGACGATTGTTGGTGATGTGATGCTTTTTTGTGTGTTGGTTGTGCTCGTATATATTTTGCTATTGGGGCTTTGCATGTGTGTGTGTGTGTGTGTGAGAGAGATAATAGTGGGTTTATGGGCGCTTTGGGTCGTATTTAGAGACCTTGTCGGTCTACCGGGAGCTGGTAGGGAAAGCGGTGGTTGTGGTGCTTCACCACCATTCGTCTAAATTTCAGCGCTTGGTTCTAGCCTTCATTTCGGTTACGTGGTGTTGATGGGATGAGCTCCTAAAAGTCGTAGCCCTCATCTCTCCATTTGCTGTTGATGGGATGAGCTGCTAAAGTCACTGCTTAGACGATTGCTGGTGATGTGGTGCTTTTTTGTGTGGTGGTTGTGCTCGTATATATTTTGCTATTGGGGCTTTGCATGCATCAATCAGTTTATATATATATATACATATATATATAATATATATTATATATATATATATATATATGTATGTGTGTGTGTGTGTTGTGTGTGTGTGATAGAGCGTACAGTCAGTGAGTGTACGTGCGTTTGCGTTTGTGTGCGCTTTTAATTCGTTCGAATGTTATTAATATATACAAGCCATTTATACCTTCTAAGAAGCCTTCTAAGCCAATTGTCAAGAATATATGCTTTAATTAAATAAATAGCGCAATCTGGCAACTCAGCCAGTTAAGCCAACTGGCTGATTAGGATCTTATAAGACAGCGGGCGCTCGGCTGAAGTCTTAATATGCGCTCGGCTCCTGCCTGGCGAACACCTCTCTTCCTCTCTCTCCTTCTCTCTTTCTCTTGGGGGATAACTCCGCCTCCAAGTTGCATAACCCTTGTTGTTCTTGTAACATTCCCCCATCCCCTTTTGTTGCATAACATCTTACAACATTCCCCCATTTGTGTTGACCCTTTCAGCCCGAGTGGAACATATTTGTTCCATCAAATATTTTTTAACACATATGGAGCATAAATGAACCAATTTCTCGTGTTATTTGCATGTTTCCGTCCTAAACAGTTTATGGCCTTGCCAGACGTAAGATTTTATGAAGTCTGGTGTCAACATGTTTGTGAAAGACGCCATTTTTGTGACAGCAATTTGAGCCAGTCACTCATTTTTCTTTGTTTCTCCAATTTTAGGTAAGTTTATACAATATCTAGTACTGTTTGTTTATAAATATTTTATGTAAGTAATTAACATAGCTTGCTTTGAGTGTGATTGCTCATTGAAATTCTTTCATATAAAAAATTTATGATAGCTACTTGGGTACTCTACAATGAATTGAAAAGGAGTAAGTGCACACTCTTTACATTTCTTGTGTACCTATCTGAAGAAATGATGGATGCTGGAAGGAAAGAAATGCAAAGACCTTATATTCGTAAAGAATGTCAGGGAAGACCACTGAAGAGAAAACGAAGAAGCACTTCAGTCCGAGATATTAGTACACACCTGCCATTGAAGGAAGTACTAGGCGAAGGTGAAGATCCTGTTCACAAAAGGGAATAAAAGATATCAGAACCAAAATTTTATGCATTGAATGTGATGTTTCAATTTGCATGAAATGCTTTGTCCCTTATCATTTAGGAACAATGAACAACTAAGTATTTATTCAGATCAATATAATAGTAAAAATTTAAGTTTTTTTTACTGTATACTTATTATGATTTTCTATTTCTACTCACTGCCTATGATATGTTGATCTACCACTACAAGTGGAACATATATGAACCATTGCAATATAAAATGAAACAAATATGTTCCATTTTGAAAAATTATTTAAAAAAAACAAAGCTTTTATAAATTTTCAGCAGTCATCCTAAATACCTATAAATTAAAATAAAATATAAAAAACAACTCTAGTCTCTCGAGAAATACTCCGGGCTGAAAGGGTTATATAACTTATGCAACATTCATCAACATTTGCAATTGCATTGCACTCTCCCCTTTTGCGCCCATACTACTGGGAATCTTTGATTAATTTATTAATTTCTAAGTGATTAACAATTTTTTCCCGAACGATTGTCTCCATAAGCTTACCAACTACTGAAGTCAGACTGATGGGACGATAATTTTCCGGAAGCATTTGTACCCATTTTAAATATTGGCGTAAAGTTTGCAAGTTTCCAATCGAGCGGAAGTTCTCCAGACTGTAACGATTTATTAAATATATATGTGAGAGAAGTGACTATTGCGCAGTTTACTTCTTTAAGTTCCTTACGGAAGAACTTATCTGAACCGGGAAGTTTATTAGGATTATCTTTACATATGGCCGAGAGTACTTCGCTTTCACTGATGGTAAAATCGTGAAGCTTTAAATAATCATCACTGAACATGATCACGGGGACAGGAATGTTGTTCATATGTTGTTGATATGTGATCAGTCTTTCCTTGTGAACAGACGTGTTTTATCGAGTGTCCAATGTTATCAATTGAATAAGTGGTTTTCGGTGAGGTGTCTTTAAAAAAGAAATAGTGTTTGGTGCATTATTAACTAAATTATTTCTTACTAATCATTCATTAACGATTATATTTCATTTATTGACTTTATTCAGTACTATATTATTTGATTAAACAATGGCTAGTGCACGTGGCTTGCCTTGTTTGTTTTTCAAATCTATCAGAAAACGAGGAGTCATAAGGTTCATTTTCCCTTCCTTCGGGAGATCAGGTAGAGTGTGGTCACACACCGTGGGAAAAAAGGAAAAAAGTCGGTCGAATCGCGGACAGATAAGTATTATTAATACTCAATCTTTTACAGATCTTGAGTCGGTAGCTTAATTATATATTCATTTAGTATAAATTTGTGTTACAAGAACCTGTTTCTGCGTTTCAAGAATATTTTTGCGGGTTTCGCAGGTGACGGCACAATAAGCCCGCGGTAGACCTACGTTGTAATTTATTAATTTCCAAACGCTCGTTTCTTTTTTTTTTTTAACTAATTAAAAGCATGGCACCCCCGTCAAGTACTTGCAGTCGCTGTGAAGGGAAATTTTCCGCTTACGCGTTTATAATGGCTAATAACAATGAACAGTTAGTTTGCAGGTGGTGCTCAAGCATGGAAGTCCTGAGGAACGAGTTAGAACGTGAGAGGGAAGCCAGAGTGAGGCTTGAAGAAAGCGTGATGCTCCTGACGGCAAAATTAGAATCCCTTGAGACTCCCGTTACGGCCCCTCCTGCCTCAGTTTCTACAAATAATATAAACAGTACTAATAGTCCTCTCTCTTCCCCTAGTTCCCAACCCTTCGTTCGAGTGCGTAATGGCGCACCATTAAGAAAACCTAAGACTTGTCTACCAGTAATAACAAACAATAAGTTTTCTGTTTTAGTTTTTGAAGATGCTGATGAACCGGAAATACGACTCGTTTGCGATTCCATTGTTCGAGGGCAGCTAGAGGAATTCTGTGGGAGAAACCCTCGTCGTAGGCACTGTTACTGCTACCCTGGTGCAAGGGTGGAGGATATAACTAATAGTGTTGACCATTTTACAGACGGTACCGCCGAGGACACAACGTATGTTATTCATGTCGGTACTAATAACGTTTTAAATTCTAGATCGGAAGAAATGCTGGCTAGGTACAGGGACTTACTAGAGCGATTAAAGAAAAAACTAATAAGATTGTTTTAACAGGTACACTTCCTCGAATTATCCAACGTAGCGATTTCTACAGCAAGGCGACCTATATTAACAATAACCTAAAGTCTCTTTGCCAAAAGGAAGGAGTGCATTTTGCGAATTTTTGGAACAGATTCTACGGCAGGAGGGACTTGTTCCTCGGAGATGGACTTCATCTTAATGACGTTGGAGCTGCGCGTTTAGGAAGACTATTTCATAATACTGTCTCTTCTTTTCAGGCTGCCGTAAATCGAACGGTCCCAGCGTAAATTCCACAAATTTCCCCTGCTCTCGCGAAGGTGTCGCAATTACAAACAATTTGAAGGTTCTATCCTTCAATGCTCGTAGCTTACGAAATAAAATAAACGAATTTTTTTCTTTAATTGCTTGTAATGACTATGATTTAATTGCGATAAATGAATCGTGGCTTACCACTGGAACACGTGACTTTGTAGGGGAGTATCAAACTAGAGGTTATAGACTTTTTGTTAAAAACAGAATAGGTAAGCGAGGAGGCGGTGTTATGTTGTATATCAAAGATAATATTGCGAATAGAAGTGAAGCACGCAATTCCAGAACAAATAGATTCGACTATAGCAAAACTTAAATTGAACGATTTCAAACTTGCTGCGGTTATATATAGGCCCCCTAATCAAACAATTGATACGGACGAAGCGTTATATCGTGAACTAACGAGAATAATAGGTAGTGAGCAGGTTTTAGTTATGGGTGACTTTAATTGCGCCAACGTGAATTACGATACAATGCAGGGAGACGCGGAAGGTAATCGTTTAGTTAATTTTCTCGAGGATAGCTATCTTATTCAAAAGATTGGGGAACGTACGAGGTTTGGACAGTATTTTAGATTTAGTAATAACTACGGATAATACGTTAATTACTGATCTTCAAGTAATAGAACCGTTAAGCAATAGCGATGACAATATGGTAGAGTTTGTCTTTTCAGTAAGTCACTCGAAACTAGCTAACTCGACTAAAATTCCTAACTTCCAGCACGCAGACTTTTGTAAATTTCGAAATAAATTGTCACACGTCAATTGGGAAAAAGTAATGGGGAACTCCAACGCAAAACTAATGTGGGAATCGTTTGAAACAGCATTTAGGACTATAAATGAGGAATGTGTACCGTACAAAATTAAGCGTGCGAAAGTAAATAACAAGCCCTTGTGGTTTACTTCTAGAGTAGGAGACATTATAAAGAGTAGAGATAGGGCTTATATGCTACATAATTGCGATAAAGACAATTCGTGGTTACGAAACAACTACATATCTCTAAGGCGTGAAGCGAAAAGTGTAATAAAAAAGTCCAAGCGCGAATTTGAAATCTCCATAGCTCGTGACGGTAAAGAAAACCCCAAGGGATTCTTTCAATACGTCAACAATAGAAATCCAGTAAAAAGTGTCTTGGGACCGTTGAAAAATGTTAACGGAGATTAAGTTTCTGAAAACAATGAAATGGCTACCTTGCTAAACGAATTCTTTACGTCAGTTTCTACTATGGAAGATGTAACGAAAATCCCTACGGTCTTAGACATAATACCTTTTGATAATGGTAATATTTTGGATAATATTGTGGTTAGTGAAGGGAGGTAATGCGTTATATTGATAAAAGGAAAATGCGTAAATCACCGGGACCGGATTCCATATATCTCATACAACTAAAAGAATTAAAAGATAGCATTGTTGTGCCGGTAACAACGATTTTTAATGCGTCTATTTCTGAGGGGTGCGTGCCAGATAATTTTAAGTTAGCAAACGTAACACCTATCTTTAAGAAAGGCGATAAAGGTGCGGCGGGAAATTATAGGCCAATCAGTTTAACGTCTCTTGTAGGTAAGCTACTGGAATCAATAATTAGGGATCGTATAGTCAAACACTTAGAATTGCATAACTTAGTTAGAAATACGCAGCACGGTTTTAGGCGAAACAAATCTTGCTTAACTAATCTTTTAGAATTTTTTCAAAGCGTGGTTGACGTTCACGATAGTAATCGGGCGGTTGATGTAAAGTAGTGTATTTAGATTTTCAAAAAGCGTTTGACACCGTTCCACACAAAAGACTCATTGGGAAAACTAAGGCTCATGGAATCAGGGTGTAGTAATAAATTGGATAGAAGAGTGGTTGCGAGGTAGGAAACAGAGGGTGGTCGTTGATGGAGCGGAGTCGTGTTGGGCTAATGTAGCGAGTGGCGTTCCTCAGGGTTCTGTATTGGGCCCCTTGCTTTTTCTTATATATTAACGATTTGATGTCGGCCTAGTCAGTACAGTTTCAAAGTTTGCGGATGACACGAAGCTGGGTGGTAGGGCGATTAATGACGAAGATAGAGGTAAAATCCAGATGATCTGAAATCGTTGATTGGTCAGTCACATGGCAAATGAGATTTAACGTCGATAAGTGCAAAATTTTACATATAGGTTCGCGTAACGGTAATTTTGCGTATAGTATGTCAGGGAAAGAGTTGATAAGCGTAGAGCAGGAAAAAGATTTAGGAGTTATAGTCACTGGTGATTTAAAAGTAGCGAAACAAAGTACAGCAGCGGTCAATAAAGCGAACAAAGTGTTAGGTTTTATAGCTCGGAATTTTGAGTACAAATCGCGCGATATTATAGTTCTCTTTATAAATCATTAGTTAGACCCATTTGGAGTACGGATCCAATTTTGGAATCCGCATATGCGCAAAGATATAGACAAAATCGAAAGAGTTCAAAGACGAGCAACTAAGATGATTCCGTCGCTTAGGTCAAAGTCGTACGAGGATAGGCTTAAAGAGTTAAAATTGACTACACTCGAGACGAGGAGGCTAAGGGGTGATCTAATCCAGGTTTTCAAAATTATGAATGGGTTCGATAACGTTGAGAGAGATAGCTTTTTTGAAATATCTCAATATAATAGGACTAGAAATAACGAGTTTAAGTTGACAAGTAGAAGGTTCGAGACAGCAGTTGCCAAAAACTTTTTTACGCATAGAATAGTAAATAGCTGGAATAGTTTGCCGGTAGAAGTAATTAGTAGCACGTCTATAAACATGTTTAAAAATCGATTAGACGCATATGTTGATAGACTGGGTATAGTTTAAGATAGTAAAATTAAGGGTTGGATAAGATAGATTTTGATTCTCTTTTCATTAAAGATCACAATAACCAGACTAGAGGTCATAGTGTGAAATTATTTAAGCCAAGATGTAGAGCAAATTTAAGAAAACATAGTTTTACAAACAGAGTAATTAAGTTTTGGAACAGTCTGACAGAAGAAGTGGTGACTTCAGATACAACTGATTCTTTCAAAAGAAGGTTGAGTAGTTTGATGTCTGCAAGGGACATCTGGCGATAGTGTTTAAGCCCATTTTTATTGCATGAATGGTACTAGTTTATTTCATATATATTATGTACATTTAGGTGATAGATCCCACAGCTCAACACAAGTGTTGTGGGATATAGGGAGGCAGCATCTTGGGTTAGGGGATACTCTCTGTCCTTACACACCCCATTTAAAGAGATTCCTCTGCCGGGCGGTGCCCCCGATAGTACTGTGAGGTATTGAAAAACTCATGATCTTCACTTGCCCCACAAACACCTTTAAATGGGAGACCCAAAATGGGTGCACACACATTTCTACATTACTGTACAGACTTTACAGCCACACCTACACTTTTCCTCCTAAGTATATAAATTGTAATGTATATGGTTGTAAATTGTGACTTGGTCCGCAATTGATATGGACCGTGACTTATTTTTGGTTGGCAAGGTACTGGTATTGATGGATACCGTAATGAAATTGACTGGATTCTTTGGATCTGATATATTTGCATGTCAGTTATAAATAGATATAGAGTATAACATATTTGTGGAGAGTAGTCTATTATGACTTGATTCTCTGGATCCAGAGATTCTACCTTTAGTTTTAAATTGATAACACTAGGCAACAAAGATTTTGTTAAAGAAGACCAAATAGGTGCTCCTACTGTAGCTAATTTCGGTATGCTGATTTCAAATCTATAATTAGATTTTTTCTATCACGTCTAGATTTTGTGTAAAATGCAAATCACTTTTAGTAAAATTTTCTACCACGTCCAGATTTTGGTTTTAATCGGCTTAATGCCAGTAATATGAAACTTGCTTTTCAAGGTTAAAGCAATTTTTTTTGCCAACTATATACAAATTCGAACAATTTTGATAAATAAAATTTATCCCGAGTTGGCAACACTGAGTCAAGAGCATAGTAACGGGCAACGACCCAACGGTCAGTCACTACGTGACAGTCAAGCAGAACGGTTGTTGAAGCTCTCTGCTGATGAGCAAGTGACAGGTTGTGGTGACTTGTGTGTTTTTATAGCATTTGTTTTGTACTACGGTGTGTATTTCTTTTTATTTTGCACATCGTAATAATTACTTTCTACGTTTTTTCAGATATTGTATGGTAATTCAAAATGGCATCAAATAGACGTGCTTGTGTAAATCACCCAGACAACTTCTGCTTTGTCTGTGGACAATATACACCTAAGCCACAACGTAGAAACATAACAACAAAGATTAAACTTGCCTACAAGTGTTATTTTGACTGTAAGTTAGGAGACCAACAGAGGGACTGGGCACCACATATTTGCTGTGCACAGTGCAATGCAATGTTAATAGCTTGGATGAATGGTAAAAGAAAAGCTATGCCGTTCTCAGTCCCCATGGTTTGGCGTGAGCCGAAAAATCACTTCAATGATTGTTATTTTTGTTTGACAAAGATTGCTGGTTTCACAAAGAAAAACAAATCAAAGATCACGTACCCAAACTGCGAATCAGCAATGAAACCAGTACCACATGATGAAACAAATCCACCACCAGTTCCACCAGCAACGATAACAGACAGCAGTTCATCTGAAGATTCTGCTAGTGATATAGAAACAGGGAAAGATGGCATATATGTTCCAGATGCAAATATTCCCTACATTTGTTAAGTCAAGCGGAGTTAAATGACTTAGTGCGCGATTTGGAATTACCAAAAGAAAAGGCAGAGTTGCTTGGTTCAAGACTTCAAGAATTTAATCTTCTCCAACCAAACACCAAAGTTTCCCATTTCCGCCATCGCCATTTGCAGTTTTCATCATTTTACTTACAGGAAGAAAACGTTTGTTTCTGCCACGATATCAGTGGTCTGATGCAAGGGATTGGCTGTCGCTATGATCCAAAAGAATGGAGACTGTTCATTGACTCTAGTAAAGCTAGCCTTAAGGCTGTATTACTGCACAACGGCAATGAAAAACCTTCAATACCTGTAGCACATGCCACTGGCCTTAATGAGACTTATGAATCGATGAAACTGCTGCTAAGACTCATCAAATATAAGGACCACACATGGAATATTTGTGGCGACCTTAAAGTTGTATCATTACTTCTTGGGTTACAGTTGGGCTACACAAAGCATATGTGCTTTTTGTGTCTATGGAACAGCAGAGATGACAAGAACCACTACAAAAAACATGATTGGCCATCTAGAACTGAACATGTTGTTGGTAAATACAATGTGAAACACCCAGCACTTATTGACCCTCAGAAAGTACATCTTCCACCACTTCACATTAAACTTGGCCTTATGAAAAATTTCGTGAAGGGTATGGATCATCAAGGTAGTGGTTTCCAATATTTAAAGGATAAATTCAAAGGAATATTGACAGATGCTAAGCTAGAAGCTGGAGTTTTCACTGGACCACAGATCCGCAGTGTCATCCACGACTCATCGTTTCCATCTAACCTAAATGAGAATGAACTAGGAGCATGGACATCTTTCGTTGAAGTTGTCAAAAATTTTCTTGGAAACCACAAAGCTGAAAACCACCGTAAACTCGTAGAAAACATGCTTAAATCTTATGAAATAATGGGATGCAGAATGTCTTTGAAAATTCATTTTTTACATTCTCATCTTGACTTCTTCCCGGCTAACCTTGGGGCTGTAAGTGACGAGCATGGTGAGCGCTTCCACCAACAGATCTCAGTTATGGAAAACAGATACCAAGGTAATTTCAACCCAAATATGATGGGAGATTATTGTTGGTTCCTGCAGAAGGAGAGCTCGTCATCCTACAAGCGACAAAGGAAGAGGACACACCAAAGTTTCACTTAAGAACAGGAATTTGCCTTTCAGTAGTAACAACAAAATACTAACGCGCTTTGGGTGGATGGTTGGGCGCAGGGGTGGTAACTCCGCCAGCGGAATTCCGCTGTCTGTCTTAAGCCAGAATAAAGGAGGAAAGACATCCCTGTTCACTAATTATTTAAGTATGCTTAACATAAAACGTGGCACGGAAAAGTAGCTTAGACGGCTTTCGTAATAGAAGCGGGTGAGAAAAAAAATGAAAAATAGGGGTTTTCGGTTACACAAAATCTGGACGTGATAGAGAAATTTTGATATCAGATCTGAAATCAGCATCAGCGCTTTAGTAGGAATCAGTAGTTCACGTGTCTGTAACAAAAAAAAAGTTGAAATTTGTTGCCTAGTGTAATTAATTAATTTTAAATTGATAATTATTTAGTTTTGTAAAAATTGGTCGTTGCCAATGTACAGGCAGTTTTTACATAGTGAAGCCACCTCGATGGGCCGAATTGGCCCCTAGTGTGCCTTCTATAAAAATTTCTTATGTTTTTATGTTCTTGTGGTTCGGAACCCACGTAAAATTGTAGGTCCCCTCCGCCACCACGGAGGACATGCACAATACACAATTACGAACACAGTTAGGTAGACCAGCCATGAGTGGATCCTAGGGTCTTTGTTGGTCAAGACATTATAACATTATATTTTCGTTACTGAAGACGGAAGAGGAGAATTTATTTAAAGCTTCCGTCATTTGTAAGTCAGCGTCAATTTTTTCTTGTTTTTGCCTATGAGTGGACCAAATGTCTGCGAAGCTACTTTTTTATTCCTAACTTAATTATAGAATTCCTTCGGATTCAATTTAATTTGGTTCACTATACAGTATATAGCTCATAGTTGCGTTTACTTTTTCTAATAATTTTTTACTTCGCCTTCTCAACAGCTTGTAAGCATTTTCATCGGACAAATTATTTGATTCTTTAAATTTAAAATAAGTGTTTCTTTTCAAGGCTTAGCTACTTTTAATTTCAGCATTCTACCATTTAGGTTTAACAGACCTCGCTAGTCTCTTTTTACATAATGGGATATTACTCGATTCTGAACGTTTAAAATAATTATAAAAAGAAATCCATGTGCCATTAATATCATCGTGCGATAGAGCCCCATCCCAATTATGTGTCGAAAGTTGCAGTTTCATGTCATGAAATTTAGCTCTTTTAAAATGCAAAACGTATTCCAGGCTCTCCAAATTATGGACATTAATTTTAATTTCAAATGTTATCTGCCTATGATCAGTGGTGGAGACGTATGTCTCCTACAAAGATATCGATTAAGTCTACGTCTGTACTTAAAACTAAATCTAGAATAGTGTGTTCTCTAGTGGGTTCCTTGAACATTTGAAAAAGTAAACTTTCGAGGAAACCCTCGTACAATTGACAACAGGAATTAGACATATATATACAGTGTATATATATATATAATATATAATATATATATATAATATATATATATATACATATATATATAATATATATATAATATATATATATATATATATATGTGTGTGTGTGTGTGTGTGTGGTATTTAAATTTATTACAGGTTTTTCATTTTGAAAAATGAACTCTCAGATAAACATACTTATAAAGTATATATTACACACAGACAGACGTTTGAAGAGGTAGTTATCATAGTTTAAATTAGCGTGGGAAATCTTGCATTTGTCTAATGTATTAATTCACTTATTTCAGCAGCTACGTACACCTAAATAGGTACTTGTAGTTTATCTCCCCTCAACCAGTTTTGACAGAATATTTTTGTTAAAACTAACGAAAATATCACGTCTTTACCTAACCAATTACCAAGGGCGTACTGTTGATCTATTAGTAAATAGTAAATACTATTCCAGAAACAAACAGTTATAATTAATAAATAATAGGTCAACTGTACGTCCTTGATAATTGGTTACGTTAAGGCGTGATATTTTCGTTAGTTTTAACGAAAATATTCTGTCAAAATTGGTTGGGGGGAGATAACCTACAAGTACCCCTAAATACACTATACAAGAGTTAGACCAGATCAAGGAAATCTAGGATCGGTACGTGAAACAATTTTATTGTCCAAGACTTTCGAAACAATTGTATTTTATAGATGATTGGGTATGTCCGAAGTTAAAAATGTTAAAATTCTTGATTAATGAAAATGTGTGTGATCATTGAATAACAAAGATTGAAAGGTTTCGAGTTTTTAATATTCAAATATAAAATAGTAAATCGCTAAAAAGAGTGATTTACAATAGAACTTGCGGAGCAAGTGTAGTTTACGTCTCCCTGACGCAAAAGGGGACACAAACTACACTAGGTCAAAGTTGGGGAACGTAAACTACACGAAGATCTTTAGGAGACATTTTGGAGCTATTGAAGAATAGGGACCCCAACCTTCTTTAGTAAGCTTTATAAGGCTAACTAACGAAAATATCATGACCTAACCTAACCAATCTTCAATAGCTCCGACATTTTTTAAATGAGGGGAGCCAATGTCGTAACACCTTCCCGTTGATCACCGAAGTTAAGCAACATTGAGTCAGATAGTAGTTGGATGGGAGACCGTCCGCTGCGTCCAGACTATGTAGCGACCCGTGGTTCGGATTTCACGTAAAGCTGTAGGTCCTCTCCGTCATATGACCTAGATGTTGCGAGAGAGGTTAAACAAAACCAATAATTATTATTATTTTTTAAATGAATCCATCAAATAAAACGTTAAAACTAACGAAAATATTACGACTTAACCTAACCAATCGTTAATGTATATAAACTGAGCAGCAGAAATATCGGCCCACTTGGAATATTGCGAAAAGCAAAAAAGGGGGTAAGCTTCTGTTTATAAAAGTTTTAAAATTCGAAAATTTAGCCTATGAGGACATTAAAAAATCTTCAAACATCTGCTTAATACAATTTATTATAAAAAAATACTGTACAAAAAACTGTAACTCAAAAAAACAAAGATTTTGACAAAAACAAAAAATTGAAAAAACAACAATAAAACAACAACAACAACAAAACTTGTGATCCAGGGTTAATAAGAGGTGTTGCCTCCCCGAGCTAGAATGACTGCAGCCATTCGTCGATTCGTCCCATGAATGAGATCGGCGATCACATCCTGTAGGATTCCCTCCCACTCTTCAGTTAAAGCTTGTTGTAGCTCCTGTAGAGTGTTAGGGACTACAAGATGAGCCCTACGATGCCGTCCCATCGTGTCCCAGAGATGTTCTATGGGGTTCAGGTCCCGACTTCGGGAAGGCCACTCGATTCGACGAATTCCAGCTTCGTCAAGGAAATTACTAACGGCTCTTGCCGCATGGGTTCTAGCGTTATCGTGCTGTAGAAGGATATCTTCGCCAACGAAAGGAGCAAAATGGACCACATGCTCCGGCAAGATCTCTTCCACGTTTCTTGCCGATGTTAATGACCCACCATCAACAACGACGAGCTCTGTGCGCGAGTTTGAAGTGATACCACCCCAGACCATGACTAAACTTCCTCCAAAAGCAACCCTCTCCGTAAAACTGCACGGGGCGAATCTTTCTCCTGTTCTTCTTTACATTCATAACCGTCCATCAGATGTTTGAAGATTAAACCTTGATTCGTTCGTGAACAATACTCGTCCCCATTGGACCACAGTCCAATTGACATGCTCACGAGCGAAAGCAAGACGAGCTTTGCGGTGGTGTGGGAGCAATTCCGTGCCCATTGCTGGACGTCTAGCATGTAAGTCACTTTCCATAAGTCTCCTTCTAACGGTTCGCTCGAATAAACTGACGTCTCGAGACCTTTCCAGCTCATTGCGGACGTTTGTGGCAGTCAAGCGACGATCTCGCAAAACACTCAAGACGATGAAACGATCGTCACGGGCAGATGTGCAGCGCGATCTTCCAGATCCTCGTGTTCGGGTGTACTCTCCTGTCTCCAAATAACTTTGGTAGACACGTCGAACCGTTGTTCTTGAAATTCCTAGCGCATCGGCGACGTATCGCTGGCTCCGACCATCTTCAATTAGGGCGACGACTATTGCGACGTTTACGGCACTCAAATTCATTGTAAATATCCAATTGTGAAACCCAAAAGAATTAGAAGTCTATCTGTTACTAAACGCAAATGCCTACTCCCACTAGTGGAAGAAAAAAAAAAAAGCAGTCTAAGAGCAACTGAATGTCAGACTGTCGAATTCTTAAAAGAAGTCGAAAATTCTTTACAGCTAGTGTGTTCGCAGCTAACGTTGTTTTGTCTCGTTATTTGGTTGATCATAGACTATATTTTCGAATTTAAAACTTTTATAAAGAGAAGCTTGCCAACTTTTTTGCTTTTCGCGATATTCCAAGTGGGCCGATTTTTCGCCGCTCAGTATATATATATATATATATATATATATATATATATATATATATATATATATATATATATATATATATATATATATATTGACGATTGGTTACGTAAGTCGTAATATTTTCGTTAGTTTTAAAGTTTTATTTGATTAGGTATATGCGGACAAAGTTGGGGAACGCAAACTACAAACTACAAAAAGTTGTCCAACCTTATATATCGCGGAATGCCTATTTTGCTCACTCAGAAAATATTCTTCTTTCAATGCTGTCAGATAGTGAGCAAAAGATGCGCAAAGTTGCAATCGATCGAATAATACAGACAAGAAAGTGTAAGGAAGCCAATACAAGGAAAATCAGGGAATTTAGAGTACCAGAATTGAACTTCAAAGCATCACATTGGACAGACATCATCTTCTGGGATAGGATTGATATCAGTGAACCACTTCTCACTTCTAAATTGTGTGATGAAGAATTGCTTGAGTACGAAACAAAATGTTTCAAAGTTGAGCAATACCCCATTCACACACAGAACGTCGAAAGAGCCGTAAAGTTGGTTACAGATGCATCAGCATCAGTAATATCACAGGAATCAAGAGACGGATTTATTAGGTCAAGAGTAAAAAGTCGCTCTCTGCTCCCCTCACTTGAAACCAAAACGGATCTGATGCCTCTCCTGAAAAAATAATAATATTTGAGATGAACAGGTTTTATATCGCATTCAAATGTATGATAATTGGTTTACGGCATTCAACCAAGTGAGCCCAAATACAATTTTATTTCAATACCATGTATGCACAATGGTGTTTTTTAAGTATAGTTTTGTATTATAAAGCGTTTTTCTTCAATTATTTTCTTGATAGAACACTTAGTTTTTATGTTATGAGCATATTTTTATTTATGGACAACCGGCTGATGGCCATTTTGCTCTTATGTAAAAATGCGAGAGATGGTTTGAGTTACAAACATTAAATGATTGAATACATCATTTTTATGTTCTAATACACCAAAAAACAAGTAAGGCAAATAAATTTGAAATAAAAAGTTGTGTTTCAGTCCGCCCTATTCCATATATATCGGCCAAACGGTAAAACGTTAGATATTGGGGTAAAACAGCATAAATATGCGTTTAGAACAGCAAATACTGTAATTCTGAAGCGCTTGTTAAAACACAGATATAATTGAAAGGAATATTCTAGAATGTGCATTTACCCATTTTAAAAATAATTTTTATAAGAGTGCGGGAATGTATAAAATTGACAATATCCTGTTAAAATACCTTTTGCTCTAATTAACTCTTGTTAATCATGTGCTAATCATTTTATTTTTCTGTCCCGTTGTACATATGTATAGTATATTTTTGTCATCTCGCCTTCTCCCTTCATTCCCTGACGAGGTGTACTTCTGAATACACGAAAGGCCTTGGAATGATTTTTCTTTTTCCTTGTGCGTTTGCATCATTCATTCATTTCACTTGTTTAATTGTGAAATTCATCCCATATATATATTAGGGTGGCCCAAAAATTAACTGAAAAAATAATAGTTTGAATTGCTATTCTCCACAAGGCTATTCCTGTTCCATATCACAAAAGAAGCCTTCTTGCAAAAAATCAGGAAGATCGGCCAATATTTAGAGGTCGCGACCTCAAGGCAAAAATATCTAAATTCCGTAATTTCAGTAATTTTGGGTCACCATTATGTTCTGCAATAAATATTTTCCGAGCAACGCCACTGTAGACTGTAAACCTGTATCCAAAGAATCACTATATGATAGCAATGCACTCTTCCCACTAGCTCAGTTGGTCGCCAAGTCTCAGCAGGTGTAGACGTATTCTTGTTGTGTTCCTGCCATCTGGGTTACGCCGCGCAGTGAATCACACCAATGAGGCAAGTTAAACTTTTCACCAGTGAGTGGCGGACACTATGCTTAGTTTTTCTGTCATTCATTTACTGCACTGATCTTGATAAGCAATATGGAACAATGAATTGTTTATTAAAATTGTTAAAAATTAAAAAAAAAAAAATTTAATTTAGAAAAGTTTATTAAAATTGTTAAAATTGTTTGTTTTATATTCTACATAAAACATATGTATAGGTTCTTTAACTCTAATTTCCATTTTATCTTCCATTCCACAGGCCAAGATCATGACAACGACAAGGAACAGTCCAAAAGTTTGGCTCCTGGGTAAGCCGGACCCGGACATCTTGGGATCTGGCCTGCCAACAAACGGGGCTGTTCTCAGCATTTTTCACGCTGATTCCAAAACTGCATTCAGATTTTTCTAGCACGTATAGTTTTCAAGATGAAGGCATATATATAACTACACAGATTTAACCATTTTAAATAGGCAAAATACTAATATTTCAACATTTGATTGTGTTTATTTTATTGTGTTTTTTTAGTTTATTCATCTTATTTATTTCAATTATCTTAATTATACATCTTATGTATTTCAGGTGTGAGCTTTTACGTCTAGCAGCATTGTGATTCAGGCAACAACGCCGTGCTTTGTGTGTCAAAAGCTCAGTCCAGTCCAAGAACTTGTGTCAAGTTGGTGTACATTTTTTTTGAATTTATAGTTTGCTCAGGTCAGTCAACATGCCTCGACAATGTAAGAATGACCCCGACAAGTTCTGTTTCGTATGCGGCCAGTTGACAACTAAAACACAGCGACGAAGTATTACAACCGACATTAAGAAAATATACAAGCTATACTTTGGTTGCCATCTAGGTGACCAAGATAAACCATGGGCGCCACATCAAATCTGTTCTGGCTGTTCAAATGGATTACGTGATTGGCTTAACAAAAAGAAAGCTTCATTGCTATTTGCCATACCCATGATATGGAGGGAGCCGAGAGATCATCATGAAGACTGTTATTTTTGTAGTGTGAACTTAATGGGGTTTTCTGCCAAGAACAAACACCAGATTGTATATCCAAACTTGGATTCAGCACGTAGACTAGTAAAACATGATGAAACATTGCCCATTCCAATTCCCCCAAGTGATAGGCTAGATTCTATCATAGATGACATGGAAAGTGATGAAGGTGCAACTGGCGTTTCCGGACCATCTACAGACCAGAGTACACTTTTGAAGGTAGATATTTAGAGCCTAAAAAGTTAACCCAAGGACAGTTGAATGATCGTGTTAGAGACTTATCGCTGTCTAAAGAGAAATCAGAGCTTCTCGCCTCAAGACTAAAGGAGAACAATTTACTTGAGAACAATGTTCGTATTAGTTACTACCGAAAGCGGAATTTTGAATTAACAGCATTCTTTTCAGTAGACGGTCCTCTCTGTTATTGGCATGACATCAATGGACTATTTACAGCCATATCTCAGACGCATGTGGCATCTGAGTGGCGCCTTTATTGATTCGTCGCAGAGAAGCCTGAAAGCAGTTCTTTTGCATAATGGTAATATAATGCCATCCATCCCCATTGCCCATTCCGTCCATCTAAAAGAGACATATGACAATATGGATATACTACTTAAGGCAATCAAATACGACAGTCATCAATGGAATGTTTGTGGAGATCTAAAAGTTATAGGAATGCTTATGGGTATGCAGTCAGGATTCACAAAATTTTGTTGTTTCCTTTGCCTGTGGGACAGTCGCGCCACTATAGAACATTACACCAAAAGTGACTGGCCACTTAGGTATACCTATGTCCCAGGGATAAGCAATGTCCAGTCTGTCCCTTTAGTGGATCCCCAAAGGATCTATCTGCCACCTCTTCACATTAAACTTGGTTTAATGAAGAATTTTTTAAAGCAATGGGTAAAGTCAATTCCGAAGGGTTCCAATACCTTTCAAGGAAATTTCCGAAGGTTACTGCAGCAAAATTGAAGGAAGGAATTTTTGTTGGGCCACAAATAAGGGAGGTTTTGAATGACATGAATTTGAAAAAGTCCTAAGTCCGCTGGAATTGAAGGCTTGGCTGGCGTTCAAATGGATATGTGAAAACTTTCTTGGAAGCAACAAGTCACCTGCGTATAAGGATGGAGTCAAGAACCTCCTTGATGCCTTCAAAGAAATGGAGTGTCGAATGTCGTTAAAAATTCACTTCCTGCATTCCCACTTAGATTTCTTTCCTGAAAACCTTGGTGCAGTGAGTGGCGAGCAAGGAGAGCGCTTCCATCAAGATATTCAGATGATGGAGAAGCGCTACCAAGGATATTGGAATGAAAGCATGATGGCGGACCATTGTTGGATGCTGTATCGTGACAATCCAGGCCAAATTTACAAAAGGAAATCACACTCACAGCGCTTTTAATAAAATAATGTATATATTCTTTATTTATAAGTACATTGAATAAGGTATATGATGTATTTGTTGTTTAGCATTCCTAAGTGTGATCTATACATCCATAAATTTTCTTATAGCAATATCAAAAACTTAAAAATATCAAAACCAGTGTATCTATATAACTATACGTGCTAGAAAAAAATAAAACCAGATTCGGAATCAGCGCGAAAGATGCATTAAGAAAAGTGTGATCATGTTTGTGATGAGAAAAAAGTTTCATTTTGTTGGCCAGTGTAATCATTGATTTTAAAATGTCTAGAATGTAGTGGCGGTGCTCCATCTCTTCTCACCTCTGGACACGTACCTCTTTCTAAAACTTCGTTAGGTGTTGTGCCAATCGTACGGTGGTGTGAACGGTTGTATGACGACGCCAATGACCCGAAAATGTTTATATATCTCTATGTGTTTTTATGTGTAAAATAGCGATGCATGCGTTCCTTTATGGTACGTTGAACTCTTTCAGCTAAGAAGGCCTTATGTATAGAACTGCTAGTGTAGTAACTGATATTAAACTCTGTCAGCATGTTCTGAAAAGCGCAGCCTATAAATTCTTTCCCCATGTCGGTACAAAAATAGCCAGGAACCCTATCTTCTTTTAACATCAACGTTTTGGTCGCTTTAGCATCTGTTTCAGGCGATTTATTTTTCAGTGGAATTAACCACAGATATTTAGAGAATACATCTATCATGAATAGGATGTAGCGGTATCCGTCATTATACACTGAATATCTTTGCATGTCTTTTAAATCCGCTTGGCATATTGAGTCAATCGAAGCCGCTGTTGTCTTGGCCTTTTTAAACCTTTTTCTCACCGGCTTATGAAGTGTATAAGTATCCTGCTCCCGCAAAAACCTCTCAACATCTTTTTTCCCTACTCCGTAAACACCTCTGTACAGTCGGGTTAGAAATGTGATAATAGCGTTTACTTAATATGTTAGCCATTTGTGTATTTTAGAGACACGTGAATAGGTTGGCCGTTTGTTCTCTTCTTTCTCCTCTTTAGAGACGCTATTGCTGGGGGCGATGGCGTACTCAGTTGTGACATATGCGAGACCTGATACAGGTCTTTTAACCTATTCAGATTACCTATCAATGTTTTGGGGACATTTATTTGTTGTAGTCTTGCTTTAATATGCTTCCATCCTGTTGGTGAGGGCCTGTCCCACTTTCTCACCAGATCATGGACAATGTCAACGATGTTGGATCTTTGTACCCTTGTTCCTTTAAAAATGACCTCGCCTGTATCGGCCCACTGTATGATGGGGTCCTCACTCAATAGATTATAAAGACTTCAGCCTTTATTCCTCAATATATGTGGGAGACTGCTTTTTAATACATTTCGATGTGTTGTGTTCCGTTATTCTTTGGTTGGTCATCTCTAACGTCGGCCCCAGCTCCTATGTCGCCATGCTCAGCGCTGCTCGCGCTGTGCCTAATAACCACGGGGAGCTCTGTCGGATCCTTATAATCTTCGTACTCATGAAGAAATTTCTGCAAAGCCTCTTGGTACAAGATCCTTTTAGTCTGGAAGCCGGACGTCATGACCCAAAATTCTGGGTTAAAGTTTCTTTCTCTGCTGATTGTTCATCTTTGGGGTGTATATAATGAGATCCAGGGGTGTGTGGAGGTTACACCCTTGGGAAATTTGAGACATACAAGATGGCCACCAAAAATACGAAAATATACCCGAAAATAAGTTTTCGACATTTCTTCACAACCGCACATCATGCAAATACAAATAATACATGCTTTTCTATGTTTTAGGCCATGGCAAATGTAATTTCATGATCATTTTAACTCTAGGATTGATTAAAATCAATATGGCGGCCATACTGTCATTAAAAATTTATTTTACAGGGCTCAATAGGGCCAAGTATTATACATATCAATGTTTAAAAAGCCACAGAGGCCAATCAATGCCCTGATATCTGCCAAATGTATGCACATTACCAATTATATGAAGGAGCGAAGACTAATGTTTTTATTCTTTTCCAGGTGAATGATGGACGAGGCGTGCATATTCAAGTTTCGATATGGGAAGGAGTGCGATGACGGTATAAAGACTTCCTGTAACCATGGGAATTCACGTATTCACTCTATAATCAAGGCCAGCAGGATCTATGGGGATGGACTATGTACACAACTTGAACAACAATTAGCAGACAATGAGGAGCTAAAGGTACATTTCCATAAAAACTGTGTCTAGATATGCATCCGTAACTAATTTTGCGAAGCACAAGTTAGATGTTGATGAACCCCAATCAATGAAGAAACTTTGTCGGTCTCGAAATCCATTTGATTTCACTAAGCAGTGTTTATATTGTGGGAAGGCCTGTGATATTGAGAAAGACCCAAAACATCCTGATAGGTGGCGCCCAGCATATCTCTGTCGCACTACCCATTCACTGAAGCAGGATGGGAAACCCTATAAGGATTATTTACTTGATAAATGCAATGCTCGCGCCGACCTCTGGACGATTGAAGTCAGAGTGTGAATAGACGGCTGCATCAGTGACTTTCAAGCAGTGGATGCAAGGTATCACAGGGATTGTATGTGTAAATTTCTGGGTAAGAAGAACATCTTATTGGATAATCAGTCTCCTTCAACTTCTAAAGGAGAGGATGATCAGGGACTGAGGCATATTATAGATGATATATTAGGTGATAGGACACGCATATGGAACTCGGTTCAGTTACATCAGGAGTATATCGATCACTCTGGTTACAAATTGAGCCGCACTGGTTTAGTTGATGAACTCCGTAATTACTTTAGTGGTGAATTATTAGTTCTTTCTTCACCCGGCTATGCAAATATCATCACATTCAATAACAATGCTTTAGTCAATCTAAGGATGCTTAAGGATGACGATGTAGATGATATGACCCATAGTATAAAAACTAGCCAAGCAGATTGTGACGGAATGCAAGGCAGTGCATTATGATAAAACCACATATATGAAGCATATTGACTCTGATTTAGCTGCAGACTCTGTTTCACCATCCTTGCAATCACTACTAACAGCTGTGTCTCAGAAATTACATAGGACTCTCCCAGCTCTTATGATTGGAAACATCGTAACTAGTGTGGTGATTAACCAACCAACATCTCTGCAGGTGTTACTTAGGGACTCTAAATCAATCATTAATCATATGTATGACTACAGGGTCACTTGCAGCTACAGCGAGGTTCTGCGTTTCAAGAAGTCGCCCGCCGGCGCAGCAGCTGCTGACCTAAAGCTACAAGGAATTCACAGTGCAGACCATGGTCTGGTTCAGATCGTGGCTGACAATTTTGATGCAGACATCTCCTGTCCCAATGGCAAGTTGTCTACACATTCCCTTGCCATGATCGTGACGCAACCATCCCATAATGATCAAGATGATGAAGTGGAAACTATTGTCCGACTGTGTAAAGCAGACATGTCCTTCCCGGTGGAAGATGAACAGTTCGAGGAATTACCACATATGGAATTCCAGAGAAAGCCTGACATGCCAGATAAGCCAGAGCCTAATCTCACTGATGATCTCCAAACCTTACAGGATGTAGCCTGCAGGAGGGTTGAAGAGACCGATTTAGGTTTTATTAATGACATTCTCACAAAAGAGAAGTGTCCAGAATTCCTGGGATACAACACAAAGTTATGTCGTGATCAAGGCCACACCAAGAAACCTAAAACGAAAGTTGTATATCTCCCACTCATAGACAGGCCGCCATCCGATCCAGAAAAAATGGCAACAGCAATGCTCAAGGCAAAGAGAGTTTCTGCCGATGTTGGTCAGGAATTTGTGATATTTACTGCTGACCAACAACTCTACATAGTGGATCTGCATATCGTCTGGCAGGATCCAGACAGATTCAGCAATATGTATTTGAGATTAGGTGGTATGCACCTACTGATGAGCTACATTGGGAGCATTGGGACCCTCATGGTAGAGACTGGCATTGTGGAAATATTAAGCACTACATTTGGTGGTGTACTTAAAATGTTAAGCGGGAAAAAGTACCCTGACAATGTGCGGGCATTGAGGATGCTAACTAGGCCTGTGCGATTAATCGAAAATGTTGATTCGGGTCGATTCAGTAAAAGAACCGAAACCCGACCCGACATACACCTAAAAAATTTCGATTCTATTCTTCGATTCGCTAACTGTAACCTGTCGAGACGATACACTGGCACTACCCCAAAACCATGGAATGTCGAAACCGTGGAATAACAATTGAAAAAAAATATATATATATATATATATATATGTATATATATATATATAATATTATTATATATAATATAATAACGTTATAAAATAGTTGGATATTTGAGAGATTACGCTTTTATAAAGATTTGAGTGCGCTCAATGGCATGGTCAGCTTTTGATTGTGTGACTTCACAGAATCACGTGCGTGCGCCTTGCGGTGTGACAAGATTGGATCAGTTCTTTGGGTTCAGTTGTTTATAACGCTTTTCAGTATGTTGTTGCTGGTGCATGTATGTTGTTCTGTTGGTGCTGGTGCATGTAAATTGTAAAGTATAGGTGAGTGTAGGGCACAGACGCAGTCGAATCGAATCAAATCGAGAATCGAAAACAATTGGCCGAATTCAATCGAAAATCGAATCGAAATAAAAATATCAGAATCGCACACCCTTAATGCTAACAGAGGAGGTTTTGCGTCCGGTCTTCGACAAGTATGCCATCGAGAGCATGGCAGACCTCCAGCATGTGCTAGATGATATCTCGTCTAGAAGCATCACTGCTAAGTTGTGGATCGACTGCTTGGTGAGACCAGTGTTCTGTGTGCTTAACTATATTAGAACAGAGAGGGAGGCAGACTGGGCACTCCATCTTGCAGTAGTCAGTGAGATGATGCCCCTACTCTTTGCTGCTAGGCACACCAATTATGCTCGATATGGCTTGTATTATCATCGCTCCATGCAAGCCATGCCAAAGGATGTGCGCAAACATTTCATAGGAGGGCAACACAACATGCATCACTTAGCAGGGGTCTTCAATGGAATATGGAGTGACATGGCCATCGAAAGCACGTTTATGAGATATGGCCATAGCAGAGGTGGGATCATAGGTATCACTCTCAAGCCAGAATCTGTGACGTGGGCATTAAGGCATATCATACTCTGGGTTCAAGGTTAAAATTTTGGAAAAACAAAGTGGTTAATATGTATTCCTAAGTATAAATTAATTCTAAGATGGGTTTATTATTTGCAATTTTTCCGAAAAATCTTATTTTCATGGTCAAAATCGCGATTTTGTGATTTGAAGGCTGCCTAACGCAGCCTCAGGGCACCCAAACCAAAGCGCGCAGCTGTTCTGCATATTATTTAGTCTAAAAGCTGCTTTTCTGACCTCATCCTTGCTTTCTTACGTGTTTCAACACCTCTGGGTGCTGAAAAAATGTTTAGATTTCACGTAAAACTTAAGAATTTTAAGTTTTTCTTCAAAGAATAGGCGCGGCTCACCAGCTCTACTCTGATCGAGTAGCGGGAGACTTGCCATCTCCACGTGTAGGTTTACACGCCTGTTCTTCCTGGATCCCTGAAAAGCGTGGCCTCATAGGATCTTATATTATGATCTTATGAGGACTTTCAGCTCTTATGAGCATTAACGATGGCTTCAGCCTCTTCATCAGCCACTCGAACCTGAAAAGCTCTTAAGTATGTCCTGCTTCGATCTGAACATTGAGAGCATTTCTCGATGGTCTATACTGGCTCTCACCCACCCATCTCTCCTCTCGTGGCCGTACACAGCTTGGGGAGCAGTTGAGATTTCCTGTACAGCTCTCTCGCAGGACTGAGTATGAACAGAGAAAGCGACCACTTTGAGTGGAGTTTTCTTGAGATCCTCGAGCTCAGTCAAGGTCATCTTGCAGGTGAAAATAGGCTCGTAAATATTCTCTGATTCCCAGGTGATGAGATCCCCAGGTGAAGTGGCTTGCAGATTGATTTTGGGATTTTTATGGGGCCTCACTGTCGTATCACCAAAGTCTCTTCCTTCTCTGATCTTCTCTATCTGGCTCACAGCAAAAGCTCTCTGATGCTCATCCTCACTGCACAGGAATGAAGTCAGGATGTTCTCAGGATGTGCGTGGTAAGCTCCTCTTATCACTGCAGCAGAGATGATGTCCCTGACCTCGGTAGTCTGGTTCCTCAGCAGTCTCAGGCTTGAAAAAACGTGTGCAGGACCAAATTTGAGGTGGTGCTTCACTTTGATGTCGTAGTACATTTTGAAGTAGAAGTTAAGGCAGAACTTCACGAGGACCTCGAGCCTCCTCAACACCTCCCCCTTCAGTCCGTGCTCCCTAATCCACAACAGCAACATTGCCTGTGCAGTAGTGAGCCACCTGGATTGGTTCAGAGGTCCACACTTGAGAACAGCCAACTGTGGACTGAGACTTCCAGACTTGATGGCTTTGATCAGAAGATAGCAGTTGTGCTGGTCTGTGGAGAGAGATTTGACTATCTCTACTGGCAGCTCTATTATATTTTCAGTTCCTTCCACTGGTTTGAAGTTGAAGTTCACCTCAAGTTCATTCACTTTCTCAAGAAGTTTTCCAATAGGCCCACTGAAAACTGGGAGTTACAGGGCCGTCCAGCTTGATGATTAAGTGCCTCAGGGGGAGCTTGTTCACATGGAGCTGACAGATCATCCAGTGGCACTTTCGACCGAGCATCTTCTCCAATAGGGCTATGGCGCCTCCAGACCACCCCGTGATCCAGAAGCCACTCATGCAGGCCCTGAGCGATCTTATGAGCAGGATTTTCTCATTCCTCAGGTTCCTCGGGAGTGAAATTGAAGAAGTACTTTCCTTGAGGCTCCCACGTGATAGTGTAATGCTCGTCGATCACTTTGCCAGGATGAAATCTCCCTGTCACTTCGTCATATTTCAACACCTTTGTGTTCATATCCTGCTTGCCATCAAAGAATATCCCAGAGATCTTCTCCTCCTCTGACCTCTTCGTGAGAGCTTCAACTGATGAGTGATGAGGCCATTACTTCCTCCTTGGCCCTCCAGACTTTCATGCCACCTATGGCCAAGTAAGCCTTGTCTTTGGAAAGATGACCGGCCTTGATGAGGTCGTTCAGGAAGCCAGTGGCAACTGCAGCTGCCGGAACATTTCCCACCCTGTATCTCAAAGCTGCTGAAGCTGTCCCTTGGATCTTCCTGTAGTTTCGTGTAGGAGAAGTTGGAGTTTCGACAGATACTTCAGCGGGAACGTCCATAGGAGCTTCAGTAGCCTCAGCATTGCCAGAGGTTTCTTTTGCAGCTTCTTCCAAGTTTGGCTCTTCGTCCTCCTCAAAGTCTTTCATGAAAAGCTCCTCATTAGTAGCCTTCTCTTTCTTCTTCCTCTTCACAGCAGAAACTTTTTCAGCCTCCTTCCTCTTCGCTGCTTTGATCTGTCTCCTGCTGTCTTTAAAGTCTACAGAAGACATCAGGATTCCTGAAGCTTCGGAAGTCTTCACTCTCTGGTAGTACAGCCACTGAAGGCCCAGTTTAGGAATCTTCACCTCCAAAGGACAGTTACGGTTCACATGGGCCTTGAGGGAGCATCCTGACCATCCACTCCCCTCTGAGCCGCACAAGAAGATCTGATGCTTGCAAACGTAGACTTCACAGAGTTTATCCAGATCAGCCATCCTCTTCTCCTGGGTAGCAGACTTAACTCTCCCGTTCACAACGTCTGTCATCTCCTTTCATTTCAACAAGATCTTATATGAGAGCGATTTTTCCGTGATTGTCACAGGCGGGGAGAGCTTTACATTCGACTTCCTCCACTGAGTCATCACGAGTGAAGCCAGCTCGTCAGTTATCTCTCGGATAGGGTATTTAGACCTTTGGATGTCATGAATGAGGAACTTTTCCTCTTGCAGACGAATCCCTCTCTGAAGTACGGCTCTCCAAGTCGGCACCTCGCTCGGAATGAACTCTTTCCCCTGGCCCACAACATCCGAGAGCTTTGAATCTGACATTTTCCTGGTTTTGGAGGCAGATTTGGCCATCCCGTCTAGTCGGTGCTTATTCTCGCTCTTGTCCAATCTGTAACAAATTCATATCAGTATGTTTAGTGTTCTTTCGCCTTAAATATAGACAAGGAATATAATTTTTGGTTATAATCAGGGTTGCCAACCGGCATTTTTAATTACCAAATTAACCTAAACTTGGTAATGAATATTTATTTTGGTAATAGAAAACTGAATTTGGTATTGCAAATTTAATTTAAAATTCGTAATAATTGTGAAACATAAGCTTAGCCCTTTGTCATTCAGAACCATTTAATTTTTGCGTAGGTTCACTTTTTTACTTGAAATATGCATAGGAAGTATATATAAGCATTTTTAAGAATCTTTTTTTTGTAAGAACATTTCTAAATGAAATACTTTATGTGTCCACTAGTCAACAAAGGTATAATAAGGTAATTAGTGGGTGGTAGTTAGTACTCTCTCTCTCTCTCTCTTCTCTCTCTCTCTCTCTCTCTCTCTCTCTCTCTCTCTCTCTCTCTCTTATATATATATATATATATATATTATATATATATATATATATATAATATATGAAACAGTACATAAAAACAATCGTAATGAAAAATTCATTTCATGTATCCAATTGGACACACATGTTATCATAGACAGAAATTCACCCTATGAAAACTTTGTGTCCATTTCGAAACGAACTTTGAATAGTCTTTTCTTCACAATTATTAAAAATATTACTTAAACAAAGTAAACAGGGAGCTTCCTTAATAAAGGGTGATCCAGAGAAATGGGACCGAAAAGAAACCCTGTAACTCTTAAAGTATAAGTCCTTTTATAAAATCATACGCATCATTCGAAAGAGGATAGTTACAAGTTTGTACAGGATTGTATAGGTTTTGACAATACAAGACAAGATAAGATACAAAACAAAATAAAAGTGTTAGTTAAAACTAACCCTTCAAGATGACTGCATGGACTGTGGAACAGCTGCGTTTCATAACTGAGCAATATTATGAGCATGGAAGAAGTGTAATTTCAGCTCAAAGATCTTTCAAGACAAATTTTCAGATGTCAAAATCACCTTCTAAGAAAGTAATCCGTCGGTGTGTCAGAAATTTTTCCATAACTGGCAGCATTGGAAAAAGAAAACCAACTGGAAGAGTGCGCACAGCAAGGATAGACGAGATCATTAACAGAACTCATGAAATTGTACAGGATAATCCTAACATAAGCATCAGACGTGCTTCTCAGCTGTTAGGAGTTGGATATGGAACAACACACCGTATATTCAAGCAAAATTTAATGCTCTTTCCATATAAAATTCAAACAGTACAACAACTAAACGATGGAGATTTCGCACGAAGACGACAATTCTGTCAATGGATCGAACAGAAGGTAAATGACACCACCAATTTTCTAGCAACTTTGATTATGTCAGACGAAGCCCATTTTCACTTGAATGGAACTGTAAACAAACAAAATTGTCGTTTCTGGGCAACAGAAAATCCATTGAATATTACCGAAGTCCCGTTGCATAGTCAGCGTGTAACTGTTTGGTGTGGTCTTACTGCATCTCAGATCATAGGGCCGTACTTTTTCGAGGATTCCACCGGAAACACGGTCACTGTAAATGGTGATCGCTACGAAAAAATGTTGACTGATTTCCTTATTCCTAAATTAAGAGATCTTTGTCTAGAAAACCACTGGTTCCAACAAGACGGAGCTACCTGCCATACCACGAGGAACTGCATGGCAGTTTTGCGTCAAACGTTTCCAGGCGAGTTAATCTCAAGATTTGGAGACGTTGAATGGCCCGCAAGGTCTCCGGATTTTTCTCCCTTAGATTATTATCTCTGGGGATATTTAAAGAGTAGGGTCTACAGAAATAACCCAAAGACCTTGCAAGAATTGAAGGCCGCCATCACAAATGAGATACAGGCCATACCACCGCACACTCTTGCAAAAGTGATGCAGAACTTACAAGCGAGAACACTGGAATGCTTGGCAACTAATGGAGCACATTTGAAAGGAGTCATTTTTAAAAAATAAATATTTCATAATAAACTTGTAACTCTACTCTTTCGAATGATATATAGTTTTTATGAAAGGAATTAAATATTAAGAATATTTGGCTTTTTTTTATGGATCCCATTTATCTGGATCACCCAGTACTTCTAGAATGAAATTATAGTCAAAACAAATATAATAATGGTGATTAAACTTAGGAAAATTACAAAAAACCCTTACCAAAAAAAATGGCGTCCACTCACTTCTACTTCACAATTATAACTGGCGTAATTGCTCAGAGCCATCTATTGAGAGAATGTTGAACTTCGCCTTCTGCGTTCAGATGGTTAGAAAGATTCAAATGGAGTAGATTTTTTTTCTTATGTATATACTGTATGTATTAAACCTGTGTAAGAGTTAAGCAAAGTTAATGTGTCTAAATGGCAACAAATTACGACAAAGGATTAAAAATATGAGGTTGTGTTCAATTGAGTATTCGGTATTTCAACATAGAACAGAAAACTGTAATTTTGAACATGATAACTCGAATTTTGGGAAAAGTTGCAGAAAAGAAACCCCTCTTAGAATTACATTTTACATAAAAATGCATATTAGCCAGAGTGAAATTCGGAATCGGAAAAGTATGATATGCCCTAGTGGGCATACAGCTTACACCTGTGTAACTCATTGATAAATGATCTTCATGCACTGCGAAATACTGATTGTTAGAGAGAACAGGTAGAGCACAAGGAGGAAGTGCCATCTAGAATCCTCGCTGATGAAAAGGATCGCCACATTATTAGGGTTAAGCTGGAACTGAACATTGACCCTTTGGATCTAGAAAAACACCCTGATGCACTGGTGAACGTATTCACTGGTAAAGTTGTCACACATCCCTCGGTGAATGTGTTCAGGGCAGTAGAGCTGGGGAAAGCACAGATGGAATCCTTTGAGCAGAGCTGGCCAAATGGATTTCATGAACCTATTCCTAAAGTTGTCAAAACAATGTCATTAACACGCAAGCATATCAAGCTGGATGATAATAAAGTCTTTGACACTGAAACCATTTATGCTAGATCCATGGGTTTGCAACGCAATGCCCGTAATCTAGACATAAATCATTTGGATCTCATTATATACACCCCAAAGATAAATAATCAGCAGAGAAAAAACTTCAAACGAGAATTTTGGGTGAGGAAAAAAATCCTGGGTTGGCTTACAGACTATTTTCTCATCAGGTGACTTTTCACTGTTTAATATGGCTAGCAAGTGCTTTCCATTCTTCTAAGTCTACTTTTACGGGGTTCTAGAGCCGTGTCTGGAGTCTTTGAACTTTGCAATGAAGCATACACCTCGTGCGCAATCACTACCACCTTCTTCATTATATTAATCTAGTCATTAAAGGACCCGAAACGGAAAATAAGATAGGGAGAAATGATCCCCCTCTTTGTACAATAACTCGCTTTTTTCCCCACATTTTGACTTTTATGAGCAAGCGCACGTATTATGTTCTTGTAACGACTTAAGCGAGCGTTCTGAGGGGGTTTCATTGGCACATTACATTTTATAACATTAAGACAGATTTCAGAGATGCATTTTAAAAAGTCGGAGTCGATATTTTCAACAAACATCTGTTGCAGTGCCCAGGGCAATCGTTGATAGATTTTTATTAATTCACGATATTTCTTCAGCCTATTTGTCATTCTGGAATATACACCGTTTCAGGTTAGTTTGGGAATATATTCGTTCTTAGAAGCACCCTAAACGTGTTTCGCGGGTGAAGGTCACAAGGTAAATATCTGTAACTCTCACTTGTGGCTTCTTTATAAATTTCCAAAAACTCATTACTCTGATTAGGGAATATTTGATTGGATAATACTCCAATTTGTGACACATCTTTACGTTGTGCGAATAAGAATAGATATTGTGTATTTAACGACACATCGCGCATGTATCTTTTTTCGAAAAATAGATTCTGATTGATGAAGAATACGCTTATGTTAAGATGGTGGGAGAACACTAAATGTCTCGGCAAACGTTTTATCCATTTCCACCATGAGATCGTCAATTACAATGACTGTATGCTCATTACCCTTTAACGAATTAACGTCACATACACCTTTGTGGAACAAAATTTCGTCTTGGTACTCGTTGAACACTGACTGATACGTCTAATAGCACCATATTACTTTATGCACAAATTTTGAGAACATCTCCCCCTTATCTTTAATGATTTTAAGCATAAATACAGTTTTACCACATCCTATAGGGCCAGATATAATACATGTGGAGGGGCTTGTGAACCTGAATTTTCTACAGATTCCATCTCTAACATGTCACACCCCTAAGTGCGTCATTTACAAAATATTACAAAATTTAAGTGCTGCTCCTTATATTCTTGTTTTTCTTCTTCCACAGAATCGTGAATGTCGACGATGTACAGCCCCCCCTTATCGATATCACAGATGGCCGCGATGACTGTGTAACTACAGAACCCTTCCCTGCTGACGAACCCTTACCAGCGATACCTGTAGCATGCGACAATTCAAAGCGGAAGTATGATGAAGAACCCTCCACGTCAGGTATAAAGCGCGCCGGGATTGCGCCGTTGTTAGAGTCCCAGTAATAGAGCCCCACAACAGTACCTTCCTCAAATATACCCCTTATTCCTCTCCAGTTCAGGGCACTTCCTCTACAGCTGCAGCAGCAGCTTCTCATACTGCAGAGGAAGATAACATTCGAGTTGGTGAGCACCGCTACCCCCACCCCTGCCCTGACTAGAAATCGCTACGTGGTCAGGGTTGACCCTGGATCCATGTATAGCAATGGTGTTGGACTGCGACGCGTAGTTGAACGTATTGTGGAGTTTGCCCTTCAGAACAGCGAGGAACGTGAAGACCGGACGAGGCTGTCCTTCAGGTTCGGTTCAGATGACGGGACGTAGATGATTTTTGGGTAGTAATACCGTTCAGTCGTTTGGTGGCTGTGGCCATAGAATATATCTTGGGCCGTTTAATGCAGACCTCTCAAAGTAGTACAGCCTTCAATATGGACAACTTCATGGTAGATATTGACAGAGTATTCCGGGTTGCGGGTCATAGTGCCACACTTATACTCTTAATTTCAATTCTCCGGTTATTTACAGAAAGCATTTAAACATCGATCGTGGTTGCGGCTTTATAGCAAGAGTCTTAGCACATATCTTCACTGTGCTAAATACATGGACGCAAAAAATTTGGTTGCCTACGGTTGTGCAGCGTGCCCGTAAACTAGCTTCAGATTGTAAGCTTCAGTTTGAGTGTAATATGGGTCTTGAAGAACTGAGAAGGGTTGAGCAGGAAATGAATGCTCGTATAGTCGTATTTGGAATGGACGATCGTCGTAGGACTGTGTATGTTTTTAAAAGCTGTGTGAGAAATCGTACAAGACCTCTACTTATTTTAGGATCGTCAGGAACTTCGTATCTCCCCATCCGTAACATAAGGGCTCTCTACGCCACTTATGATAAAAGTCGAAAATATGGAAGGCATCATGATTTGTGTAAGGGAAGTCTCGAGTTTGCTGATGATATGGTGAAACATTGTAAGGATTGCTACATGGTATGTGAGCAGTGTAAAAGCCCCAAATGTAAAAGTCGTGTAGTTGAAACCGAGAAGAGGGCATGTAATGTGTGTTGACGTACATTTCTCAATAATAAATGCTTTGAATTCCATAAATCATTTGGTACTTATAAGAAAATGAGGATTTGTAAGTGCGGTATGTTTCACATGATGAATAATTGGGGGAATTTCAAACATAAATGCGATGAAATTCACTGTTCTACATGTCATGAAAAATATAAGGCGGATGGAGTGAAGCATGTATGTTATGTGAAAGATGCTAAGCCTAAAAATAGCCCTTGTATAACCGTGTACTACTATATAGAAACTTACACGAGCGCTGAAACAAAAGAGGTTATTCCACATTTACTCGTAAGTCATGGAGATCGAATGTGATGAGTGTCACAAATGTGGAAAATGGCAAACGTTTTTAAAACGACTGCACACGACAGCCCTGTGAAACTTTTTGTATCCTATATTGTCAAATTACCGGACAAGTTAAAAAAAAAACTGTGTATATTCTTGCCCATAAAGTGGCAAAATTTGACACAGTTCCTTTGTAAGGAGTTGCTTGAATACGAGTCATCTGAGACACTTACAGGTGATCCCTTGAAAAGAGGCAACAAACTAATACAGATGCAGATAAGAGGTAATGTACAGTTTAAAGACACCCTACTGTTCACACCTAGTACATTAGCAAAGCTACCCAAGGTCATGGGCGTAGCCGATGAAGTTTCAAAAGGTATTTCCCTTACACATTCCTCACTAGCTAAATTTTAAATTAAGTAGGACTACCTCCACACAAACATTACTTTAACTACACCAACAGGAGTGATAGTGAGCGTGAAAATTTTGAACGCTACTACAACAATTTTGATGAAGCTAGTCCATACAATATAGCTGATAAATGTGAACGTTATTGCGTGAATGATGTGCGCGTGCTTAGAGCATGTTTCCAAGCGTTAAGAAGGATGTACGTAGCCCGTTTCAAATGCGATCCGCTGCAAGTCGCAACCACGATCGCCTCATTATGTTTTAAGGTGTTCAAGAATAACTTCATGCCTAAAGACACCTTAGCAATCATTCACAAAAACAACCCCCGCAGATATGGGCACAAGGCTATTTACTGGCTCATACACCTAGAGCAACAGACTGGGGTATACATAAAATATGCCCGCAACACGGGTGAAGTAAACGTTAAGGTCATTGGTCGTGTTTTTTGAGTTGATGGCCTAAGTGAGGATCCAACCACTGGTGAGAAGACTGTGTGTTCCTTTAACGACTGCTGGTGGCATACATGCCCACGCGCTGAATGTGCCGTCACAGTAGACCTCCATGGAAGATCCCCTGCCGACAGCCTCGCATGGAATCGTAACCGCGATCAACTTATAGGCTCCCAGTTCACTCACAAGATCGTGTGGGAGCATGAGAGTGATGCACGGATGGAAACGGATGACCAGTACCTTGAAGAAATAAGTGCCATCAAACGTTCATGGTGTTGGACCCCCTCAAATTGGGTGACAGCTTGTTTGGAGGGCGTACAAACCCATTCAAGCTATCTTTTCCGCCTACGGAGGGAATGAAACTCCATTACTACGACTTCTGCTCTTTATACCCCTACATGATGAAGAACAATCCGTACCGCGTAGGTGCGCCTGAAAAATTGATGGGTCCCACCATACCAACCATCGAGGAGTTTTCAGCTAACTTGAATGAGCGCTACTTTGGACTCTCTCCCCGCTCGCGATTTATGGATGCCGATCTTACCTGTCGTTATAGATCACAAGCTCATGTTTCCCCTGTGTGGAAGTGCGCAGAGGAGAACAACGGTGATTGTAACCATACAACCAACCAGCACAAGATCAGAGGTGTATATACAAGCCCTAAGCTTCCCCTAGCTCTTCACCATGGGTACAGATTATTGAAGATACATGAGGTGTGGAGGTTTCAGAAGCTACCCAACCTTTTCACACCATATATAAACGCTTTTTTGAAGGATAAGGTAAAAGCATCGGGATATCCGCGAGGGGTTGATACCGAAGATGAAAAAGCGGCTTATATTCAGCGTTATCGTGCCCATGAAGGTATACAGCTTGACCGATCACAAATTGTTAAGAATCCTGGCAAGCGCTTTGTTCCAAAGTTGTGTCTAAACAGACTTTGGGGGAAATTTGCACAGAATACTGGCAAAGGGAACGTTCATTTGGCACAAAGTTATAATGAAGTCTGGGATTATGCCAACGCTCCCGATAAAGAGGCTATGGAGATCGTGAATGTAGGTAATACTTACATAATGAAGTACAATATCACCGAACTGGCCACAGATACCTCTCGGGTTACAAACATACCTGTAGCCAGCTTCACAACGGCCTACGCCCGCATCAACCTTTGGGGACTACTGGTTTACCTCCGCCTCCTTCACGTGTAGCACCCGCCCCCTTTTTCCATATATAGATTGTTAACACTACGATTGGTTACTATAGAGATTGAGTTCATCGTGTAGTTTGAAGTAATCTGAACAGATATTGAAAGCTCTATTGGTCAGAGTCGAGATTAAATTTCGTTTGAAACCTAAAGGGATAAAGGAAGAAAAGTTCGTAGTAAGATTGGTGAATGAGTCTAATTGACATTTTGTGCTTCACAGTTTTAACTTTGTGGTGCTAAATTCTTCCCAAGAAGATTTCTGTATTGAATTTTAGACATATTTCTAGTGAAAATAAAAGAAAGAGAAGAAACAGAGTCCATATTAGAGCAATTTAGCAGAGAGGAGGGCAATTCATTTTCAGAACTCCAACAAAGAGAGCAAGACAAAATTGCATATTTGTTTATAAAGATTTGTTTATAAAAAACGTCTGAACAGGTACAGTAGTTAGAACAACGTGAAAAAAGTGTTAGCAGCTGACGAGGAAGCTTCTAAACAGTGGCTGCATCCTCCAGCGCAGGACACGTCAACGCGAAGAAGCGACGTCAAACCAAAACATCAACGCGCTGGTGGCCAAACTTCCTCAAATCTCCGTGCAGCGGGCTGTCTACGGTTGGCTAGACTGGCAGTCGACGGCCTGTTGCGTGGCACGGTCAGAGTGCCGATCGGCTCCCGGGGCCGGACCTATTCTCAGCGTGCTATTTTTTCAATTACAGGGAACAATTGCGTGCTCCCCGAACTACTCTTACTCTCTGGCGACATTAAGACTAATCCAGGCCCCACTACAACTTACACATGTCACCATACACAAAGACATAGACACAATAGCACCACGAGACACATACAGAAGTATAATATTAACATATTACAGTACAACGTAGATGGCCTCACAAACAAAATCATGCAGCTTAGGGAATTCGTACACAAACAAAACATTCACATAGCACTTATACAAGAAACAAAACTAAAACGCACACACAAAACACCCACCATCCCTGACTTCACGGCGATCCGTCAAGATCGTACTGGGGGTAACGGGGGTGGACTCATCACTTACATACGTAAAAGCATTAGCTACACTGATGCTACCCAAAACATTACAAACACAATCCAAGCAGATAACACGATAGAAATACAGGCAGTTAACATTAAAACACGCGCAAAACAACACACCACACTAATCAACATTTACATCCCACCAGATAGTTCACCTCAGGTGCCAGCCAATTACAATCCACAGTTACACAATCTTGCCTCTCTCACTAATGTCATCTTAGGAGGAGACTTCAACGCCAAAGACACTAGTTGGTACCTGCACAACCAAAAGAACACCAGAGGCGCCAACATAGCCACACAACTAAACAGCCTCTTCATTCTTAACAATACAGAAGAACATACACACATACCACATCAAGCAGGATATCAAACTCCTCCCCAGACATAACGTTCTGTTCCCCCTCACTAGCAACACATACACAATGGAGAACAGAAAAACAACTGTCATCAGACCACCTGCCCATCATCATTACAACACATTCTACACTCTGCCCCAACAGCCTTAGGCACACTTACAGAAATTACAAGAAAGCTGATTGGGAACAGTTCAAAATACAGACTGAGGAACAATTCACCACATTAAACAGCACACCCATCATAAACATCGATACAACACTCAAGACATTTAATCAGATTATCAATAATGCAAACAAATACATACCCAAGGGCAACATTAGGAAATACAACCCAAATTACACTAGAGAAATAGCCCACCTCATAAGGCAACGTAACAACCTCAAACATAACACACAAACACCACACACAGAAGCCATAAAGCAGCAGATACAACAGCTCAACACAGAAATAAACAACAAACTCAAAGAAAAACAAACAGAAACATTCAGGGAATTTATAACAACACTAAACCACTCCACAGATACATAGAGGCTATACAAGACTATAAACAGCATTACCCACTCTAACAGCGGCATTCACACCTCACACGCGGCTATCTGTCGCAGCCAAAATAATATCCCAACATACACACAACAAGCTAACATTCTAGTTAATCACTACGCAAAGATAAGTCACTTAAACAGAGACAACAACCAGAAACACGCAGACAAACAAACAGCCAGACACAAGAAAACCTACAGACTCGACACGACCATTACACCCTTCAATACAGACCAGACCACCAAGATCATCAAAAACATTAAAAATTCGAAGGCTACTGGACCAGACAACATATCTAACATACACCTTAAACACTTGGGCCCACAAGGAATACTAGCTCTCACAAATATCAGCACATATTCATACCAACACTGTATTATTCCTGACATATAGAAACAAGGTAAAATTATTACACTACTCAAACCAAACAAAAATCCAACAGAACCAGCTTCCTATAGACCCATTACTTTACTATGCACACCTTCCAAAGTAACAGAAAGACTAATCTTACAAATCACCAACCCACACATACCACTATCGCCTACTCAACATGGATTCAGACCTCACCACTCAACCACGACATTACTCACTAACCTGACGCAGCACATCATGGATGGCATCAACTCTAGAAGACCAGCTCAACGTACACTATTAGCAACAATAGACATTAGTAAAGCATTTGATGCTATCCCACGCTTCCCTCTCATAAACAAAATACTCAACACAAACATGCACAATAACACCAAAAGGTGGCTGAGCAACTATCTCTCAGGAAGATACTCACATGTCACATTTAATGGCAAGTCATCCAAAAACAAGCTTTTTCCGAACGGGGTCCCTCAAGGCTCTGTTCTCTCACCAACACTCTTCAACTTATACATGCATGACATTCCAACACCCATAGATAACAAGCTTACCTTATCATCATATGCAGATCATATCACTCTAACATCCACCCACAACAACATCGACACCGCTACAAATAACCTACAAACATACATAAACAGTATACAAGACTGGCTCACACACAATAGACTCAAAGTAGCGCCCACAAAATCAACCATCACCTTGCTTACAAGCAACAATAAAAGAACACCAGGTAATTCCACAGCTTACACTAAACAACATCAACATTCCACACACTCACAGAACCAAAATACTTGGTGTCACATACAACACATCATTATCTTTTGCAAACCACATTCAGGACATTAAAACCAAATGTACGTCAAGACTTAACACGCTTAGGGTACTAACAGGCACAAACTTTGGACACCAGCAGGAAACAACATCACTCATATACAAACAATATATTCGCTCAGTTATGGACTATGCAGCCCATGCTGGGCACCCATTATCTCAAACACACACATAAACACCTTACAAACAATACAAAACAACGCACTTCGTATCATTACAGGATGCACTCAAACAACACCAATAGAACACCTGCACACAGAAACAAAAATACTAAAAGTTAGGGAACATTTAGACATGAGGGGAACACAATTCATGGCAGCAGCGACAACTAACCCACAACACCCTTGCCACTACATGTACAATCATGCACCAACACCTCGCACCATTAAGGTAACACCAGAGAGATATTATAACGAAATACTCCATTCCATACCACGCCCCACAGACATCACACAGTACAGAAAACACATACACACACATCTAACCCACAAAGCACTGACACGACTCGGTCCGAATGCGGTCCTAGGTGCGAAGCCGCCACCCATTAACAGGTCAGAGATCAGCCTGAGCAGATCGGATCGAGTTAACTTAGCACGATTCCGATGTGGACATCACCCAAACTTACGGACATATAAACACAGACTAGACAACTCCATAGACGACACCTGCCACCTGTGCCAAGACACACCACAAACAATTGAACACATTATGACGGACTGTACCGCTCTAGCACAACAACGAACACAACACAACATCACTAGTGCGCTGAACCTCTGGTCCACTCCGGAGAGGGCGATCGGTTACCTGCGTGCCGCCGGCTTGCTCGATCAGGGTGGGCTGATCGGCTAAACAACAACAACAACAACAACTGCACTCTCTTGGGCGGAGGGTGCTGTACGCTGACAGAGAGAGCGTAATATTCACAGCGAGGGAGGGTGAATACATGCCTGCTATTGGGGAATTCCTCGGAGAGCTAAGTGACGAGATCGAGGATGAGTATGGTGATGGTGCATACACAGACTCATTTGTATCAACAGGGCCAAAAACCTATGGGGAACGGGTGAGGGTTGGGGATGATATGAAATATATCGTGAAGGCTAATGGTATCACGCTTAACCTTGCGAGTTGTTAATTTTTGACTTGTTGAAGGATCTAGTGTGTTTGGAAGATGCCGGCGACCAGCCACCCCAACTGACTGTGGGGACGCACAATTTTCGGGCGCAGAAACTGGGATGTGTGAAGGAACTTAGGGGCACGAAGGTATGCCGTAACACATATAGGAAACGTTACTAGGTGCCTGATACCTACGATACCATGCCCTTTGGATACCTTAATCCTTGATTGTATTTATATATATATATGTGTATTGTTAACGATATATTTATTTATTACGTATATTTGCATCAATTAAGGTTTCATTTTCTCCTTTGCGTGCGTGCGTGTGTGCATTCGTAAGCCCTCCCACTGTAAGATCGGTCACGTGACTCTTGCCACTACCTGAGCATATCTATTCCCTGCGTGTTTAGTTGTCCGTTGCAAGCCCTGGATCTCAGACGTGTATTTTCTCGCGTAGACGAAAAATAGTAATGGCTACCTTTAATATTGCTTGTTCAACGTCTACGAAATGGTATTCGGCAAAGTGCGAAGATGTGGTGGATACTGAAAAACTCCGTATTCCACCCTCCTCTGATACTTTTAAGATTGCATTGAACCGTGCGAAGGACCAAGATGTTCAAATACTCTACGTCTATTCTGGCGAGGGCATTGCAGGATTTCGTAGTACAAGCGATGGATTGAAGTATGTTGTAGACCTAACATTTATAAAAGCTTACATATAACGCGAAGTAGAAGAAGCAACACGTTCAGAAGATAAGCAACGGTTATGGATAATGAGTCTTGTTGATGAGTGGTGTAACAAGCGATATTATGTCATATTACATTATACCGACTACTCATACCTTACGGTTGAGAATGAAAATCTTGTCATCATGGAGAATCTTAAGTATTTTTACCACTATATTAATACATATATCATGACGAGGTTTGTCGTGAGGTTGTGGCTAATGGCTTGTGCGAAATTTTAGCAGACTTTAGAGACGAGTATCCTTTGTTAAACAAAAATGAAAAATATGGGCATATGTTTCTCTCAAATAGTGCACCGGATTGTGAATAAGATGTGTTTAGTTTGTGGAAATGAACGTCAGGTGAGCATTCCGATAAAACATTAAAACCGGTATTGCTTCATGTAGCGGAAAATTTCTGTTTGCCCAGTATAATGGGCACAAGTATTCTCTTTCATGTTGGAACAAGCCCGTACACGCTTCAGCAGTATATGGTGTGACTCGCTCCCCTCCGTCGAGCCAAGCCATCCACCCATGTATCTCACCCCTCGGAAACACACGACTTCGAATAAATCCGTACACGTTTCATCAGCTTATTGCGTGACTCATTCCGCCCGTAGAGCCGATCCGCCAACCTGTGGCTCATAGTCATCTCAGAGCTTGAACCGTCTGAACGTGCGAATACGATGGAACTTCCTTTGAGAATCATTCTCAACGCCGTGTACAATGTGTCCGTGACGAAGTCATTGCGCGTGTTCAGGCGCGAAACCGGTGCCATTATCTATGTACTTGAAACGACTTGTAGGCATGCAAATTCTAGTAAAGGTAATTTTGTTTATTTAAGTGTTCAGAAGATGAATAGAGTCTTCGTGATAGTTGGAAGTGGGGAGAGGACCGTTATAAAATATCTGCAGGTGTAGGTACAAGAAGAGAACAGATTAGTGATGCCCCCTCATATGCCGTTGTTTGCACGTTGTTTATAAATAACGATCAGCCTTGCATTGAAATACGACTGATGTGGAAGAATGCATCTGATAATAACGTTCTTGTTCCTACGCGAAACCGATTCATCCTCGACAGAATGTTCGAAATCGTCGGATTCCGCAAGCTGAAGCCTATATTAGATGCGCATGTTACGGATATGATTTATTTTGACACGGTTCTTGAATACGCATATACCGCTTTGCTCGACGGATTTATCGAATGTTGGAGTGAAGAAGGCGGGAATGGCCTAGAGCAGGGGTGGGGAACCTGCGGCCTTAAGGCCTCATGCGGCCTTTTGGGGTACTAGTTGCGGCCTTCTGCCTATTTGACATTCAGAATTCATACCGTACGATAATGGACAGCAAATGATACCACTTTAGGGCTTTAGGCTATTTCATTAGATCATGGTTTCAGCTTCACTGCTTCTTACACATACAAGCCTTCTTTATGGCTTGAACAATAAGAAATATGGCAACGTTGCCAGTTGAAACTGGCAGAGTTGCCTTACGGCTTACGCCCTTACCTATCAACGATCAACTCAACTGGCTGACTGGATGACAGTTACTGACGATTCTCCGATAGTGACACGCACGCTTGTTTTCTTTAAAACTGTAAATCTTGGATCAATTTGTGTACCATTTTTATTTAAAAATCTTCTGGTACCCCAATCATGTCAAAAACTGTGTAAAGAAAATTAAAGGAAGAGAACAGAGTATTCCATGAAGAATGGGAATTGCAGTATTTCATAGTTACTGAGAAAGATAAAATGATGTGTTTGCTCTGCAACGCCATAATTGCAACAGTGAAGAAACACAATGCATATCAGCATTATGCAACTCATAAGAACCACAAGTATGCTATATTGGAAGAAGAACCCCGAAAGTTTGCACTTACGAAGATGAAACTTCAAAAGCAGCAACAACAGCAAGTATTTAAAACGATGTCAGGCCTAAGGACTGAAATCACTGAAGCAACTTATAAAGTAGCATATATACTTGGAAAAAGAGGTAAGCCATATAGTGATGTGGAAATCATAAAAGAATGCATTGTTGAAGTTGTAGCCCCTTTAGATTCAGACAAGGTTAACAAATACAAACAACTACCTCTTTCAAGAAGGACCATAACTGATCGGCAACATGAATTAGCCCTCAATGTAACTGAACAACTTCATACAATATGCCAAAGCGAAAATACTTATTATTCGATTACCTTGGATGAGTCCACTGATATTACTGACTCAGCGCAAGTGTCATTTTTTATTCGTGTTATAACTGCAGATTTTCAATGCTACGAGGAGTTACTGGCTTTGGGTACCCTTACGGGGAAGACACGTGGAATTGACGTCTTGTCTCTCTTCAAAGAAAAATGCCGTGAAGCGAAACTGAATTTATGTAATTTAGTAAGTGTATGCACAGATGGTGCACTTTCCATGAGAGGAAAATGTGCAGGATTTGTTGCGCTACTACAAAAAGAACTGCCAAATCCAGATAGCTTGATTTCCTTTCACTGTATTTGGCATCAACAGAATCTCTGTGCCAAATCTACTGTTTTAAGTGACATATTAAGTAAAGTTATACGTATTGTGAACTACATTAGAACAAATGCATCACGACATCTCGCAATATACTTATGCTTGATGATGAAACATTCAGTGTGGATCTTCCGTATCATTCTAAAGTGCGCTGGTTGTCACAAGGGCAAGTCTTTGAAAAACTTTTGTCTTTGCGAAAACAAATCACAAGATTTTCTGAGGAACTCGATGAACCATGTGAATTGTCAAAAAAGGATTTCTGCAGAAATGCTGCATTTTTGTGTGACGTAATGTCAAGCAAAATTACCTGAATATTTCTTTGCAAGGTAAAACTGAATCCATATATGAAATGTGGCAAAAAATCCAGGCTTTTCGGAGGAAGCTGCGCTTTTCCAAAACTATCCTTACCCGATAAGAACTTTCAGCTGAACACTTCCCTGAACTGGCAAATGTAATTGATGAAGAAGATACAAGCAAATCATTAAGGGAATGCGATGTGAAAGGATACACAGCTGTCCTAGACTCCCTGATTGAAGAATACGATGAAAGATTTGAAGATTTTGAGAAACATGACTTCACACTGAAACTAGCTTTCCAACCACACCTGGTTGGTGTCTCCAAAGCACCTGAAGATTTACAGATGGAGTTGATTGAGCAATTAGAAGATAATATCTTTAAGTCTCTATTTGATACTGAGGAGGATCCTGTTGAAATATGGAGAAATGGCGTTGAATACCCACGTGTGCGCCAACATGCTCGTCGAATGTTGCCTTCTTTCGGCACAACCTACTGTTGTGAATGAACGTTTTCATATGTGACTCAAATCTAAACACGCTTGAGATCTCAGATGACGAATATTCACCTGGAGGACCAACTAAAACTACGGTGAACGATATTGGAACCAAATGCACGACTCCTGTCCCGCAATAAGCAGTCACAAAAAAGTTATTAAATGGTTTATCACTTTTTCACTTAATATTAACATCATTTCACTTAATATCATTTTTCACTTAATATTAGTTCTATTGTTAATTATTCTCCCCCAAATATAAATGTGCACTTGCTGAATTTTTTATTTATTATAAAAGCCCTCACGTATTATCAAGTTTGATTTAAAATTAATAAATATGTAGATTGTAGACTAAAATATGATATTTTGTTGTACTGTATATGTTAAATTCTCAGCATGCGGCCTGATAGGGTCTTGGTTAAATGAAATGCGGCCTTCCAATGAAAAGGGTTCCCCACCCCTGGCCTAGAGTTTAGACTCTTTGAAATATCCCGAACTTTGGTACAAAGCACTTGAGCGGTACAGGGCAGAACTCTCCTACACTCTTCACCCTGAAAAGCTGAATCTCTATATAGTGAGTAGTTGTCACGACTTGGAAGATTATTTCAATTGCCGCTATGCAGAGTGAAGAAGAATTCACGATTAAAAAGCTCGGGACGGTAAGAAAAACCTTTCGATCAGAAAGGAGTGTTTATAAACTTGTATTTCATAATGATGTTTTGGCTAACGATGACCTGTTTTTGCGTGTTTTTGATTGTACTCTATCCGTGTTTAAAGATAACTTGCCAGCCGAATGTAAAGTGGGCACAAAAATAGTATTGAACGATATGAAGGCCAGTCATATCGAGTATAGGAATCCGTATAACTTGAGCGGTGAAATATAGTTAAGGCGTATTTACAGCGCAGTGCAAAGCAATAATGATGTGAATGTAGACTCGATTACGTGTGAGTTTAGTGTTTTGCACCGTAGAACATGTGTATTTAATTATTTAATATAATTGTGTATATATATATTTTTCCTGTACTAATATATTGATGGTTATACTACATCGTTTTGCATATTTTTTATTTTATATATATATATATATATATATATATATATATATTCCTCGTTCGTATTTCTTATGCTATTATCATTTTTCATTTTATTTTTTGATCATATATAATCCAGTTTGATTGTATATTTATTTTCTATATACTTCGTGAAATTGATTCCAATAATTCGTCTAAATAAACAGAATTATTATTTGATTATATCAAATGTCTGCCTTCGAAAATGGCTGACGTATATATAATTACATATATATATATATATATATATATATATATATATATATATATACATCTTTCTTCTAGGTATTCTACGTCAACTGGCTGGTTAAGCCAACTGGCGGATTAAGCCATCTGGCGGAATATGCCAACTGTCGAGAATATATGCTTTCATTAAATAAATAGCGCAACCTGGCAACTCAGCCCTAATAATGTGCCTGCCTTCTAGGTCTTCTAATTCAACTGGATGGTTAAGCCAGAATATATACTTTAATTAAATAAATAGTACAATCTGGCAACTCAACCCTAATAATGTACACCTGAACAAGCCATTTACGCCTTCTAAGTCATCTGGCTGGTTAAACCAGCTGGCGGATTAAGCCTGAATATATGCTTTAATTAAATAAATAGCGCACTCTGGCAACTCAGCCAGTTAAGCCAACTGGCTAATTAGGATCTTATAAGACAGCGGACGCTTGGCTTAAGTCTTAATATGCGCTTGGCTCCTGCCAAGCGAACACCTCTCTCCTTCTTTCTCTCTCTCTTCGGTTAGGTATACCACTTTAAGGGGTGAGGCCGTCCCAACTACTCCCCCAAAGAGGTCTCCCTCAGCGGGAGTTCATTGCAACTTGTAAGATAACTCCTCCCCCAAGTTGCATAACCTCTTGCAACATCCCCCTCCTCTTTGTTGCATAACCTCTTGTAACATCCCCCCTTGTTGCATAATCTTATGCAACATTGATCAACATTTGCAGTTGCATTGCACTCTCTCCTTTTGCGCCCAAACTACTGACGTTGTTTTTGGCTTTCTCCTTCTTCTGTGGAGGGGTCTTTTGACGGATTTGGTTGTGGCATGTATTTTTGTTTGTCAGCGTCTGTAATTGGGATCGAAGATGCAGCATTGGAACCGAAATTAGCAAGGATGTTGCTTAATAAACTGGCTGTTTTTGAGGTTACTCTAAGAATTTCCGTCTTGTGTGAGGAAGGACAAGGAATTTGTTTAACATTCTTTGTGTTAATTAACTCTTTTTGAATTGGATTTTTGTTGATCAATTTTTGAAATGCTTTCACTTTTTAATGGCTGCATTAAGTCTGTTACAGTAGTTTTTGTATGTCTGCGGTAATAATATCAGTTTATCATAGTTAAAGAGAGCATGCTTGCGTTTAATGCTTACGATGGGTGCTGGTGTGATCCTTTGTTTGTTGTAATTGTTTTAGATATTACTTTTGATCTAAGAGAAAAGTTTATGTTGAACATATCCATTAGTGTGTCTGAAAATGCTTGAAATTTTGTCCCAGTGTCATAGTTACTTTCGGTTATTCTTGTCCAGTCAAAAGCTATTTTTCTCTCAGGAACTTTAATTTGTTATTACAGCTGTAAGATTTATAGTCAACTTTTATAGTTTCCTTTGCAGAGAAATGGATGTGAGAAATGGCAAGTAACCTGTGATATTTAATATAATTATACCCGAGATTCAGTCAAGCGGGTACCGCACCCAGATCTCATGCAGCAGAGTCGAATTTCTGATGTCAGTGTGAAGTCTAGTCGGCTTTGTAATAGCTAAATTAAAGCCACTTGCAGTCATGATGGTGTGAAGGAAGCTTGCGTTATTATTTGAGTGATTTTGTGACATTAAAATTTAAATCTCCTGCAATAACGCAATTGTTACTAATATAATTGGATGTTAGAATTCTATCGATATTTGTAATAAAAGTTGGTACGTTACTAGCGGGTGGTCGGTAAATGCAATTGCAGTCTACAAATATATTTACACCTCCTCCCCTATTGTTAGCCCTACATACATGGTAGCTTGTGCACCCTGGAATGTTAAAGAAGACATTATTTTCATTTAACCAGGCTTCAGTTAATATAATGCATGTGAATTTATGTGGTAATAATTTTAGGTTAGCTGTCAACTCGTCAAAGTCGCTTGGGAGACTACGAATGTTTACGTTTAGGAAAGACAGGTTGCCAAAATTATATCATATGAAAATCTTTAAATTAACGATTATATAATCTGAAGGACTTTGAGAATAGCAAAATTATAAGATTATAAGGATTATATCCACATAGCTTTGTCGAAATAGATTAGTTCTGAAGAAAAATCACTTCTAGTGCGTAATTTCCCTAACATTTCAAATTTGTTGGTCAAAATAATGGAAAAATTATGCAAACTCGAATTTTACATTACTTTTAATTTTACTTCTTAAAAGATTTTCATGCAAAAATTAAGTTTCACATAAATTTTTGGGTGTCACGCTGATGACTCAGTTTGCGCGACTGTGTATTTTCCTTAATTTCATTAATTTCTATAACTAATACATAAAAACATATTAACAAGTTCATAATTTACATAAAATTTTGCATTAAAAAGGGAACTAAAAACTAAATATTTTAGAAAATTTGCGAATTTCTGGGTATCCTCTGCCCAAATGGTTGAACTGAACATTTGAATTGGTTGTTAAATATGATAATTATACCTCCGTCAAAAAATCTGGGGGAACGATACTGGACTGCGCTTGTTCGTTCGTCACAGTTTCGTTTCCACGCTATATCTTTTGAACAGCTTAAGATAAATTGCTGAAATTTTATACTACCGTCACAAGATGATGTGTTGCGAGTATGAATCTGGTCTTCGCATTAAAAGCCAAGTTCACAGATAGGGGTCAAATGTCAAATGGAGCTTCTGTGTCCACACCATAACTTTTGAATCGCTCTACATAAATTACTGGAACTTCATGCGTACTGTATATACACCTACAATATGTATCGTCACAATACGATGTATCGCAAGTTAGAAGAAAGTCTTTGCATCAGAGGTCAAGTTTATAAACAGAGGTCAAAGGTGAAATAAAGGTGTTTCATTTTGGACCGCAGACGATGTGTCACCAGCAATAAACATGTCCTTGCATCAAAGGTCAAGATCACAAATATAGGCGAAGGCACTGATGTAATTAGTTCCAAATATTTTTGCGAGTTAGTTTTCAATGCAGAGAAGTACGAAAGCGGTTGTTGTGCTTTATGATTCTCATGTTTAGGAGAGTAAGGTAAAATGAATGTTATGTTTGTTATTGAGTTAATTTTAAAAAGAACTGTGAGAGAATGGTTGAAGCAATGTCCCCTCCAGTTAAGCCAGTTATACAGTATGTCCAGACAAAACGTTGATGACAAGTTCTTAACATTCATCAACAAAGACCAAACCGCACATTTTTAAATAGCAAACAAAAATAACAACAAACGATGTACACTATCTCATTATGGCTAATTGAATAGCAAAATTCAGGCAGACTTTTATTCGACCTTCACACACTTGCAACCACATATCAACTTTCGATTTATCTCTGAAAACAATCACAACACCAAAACTTACCTGAGCCATAAAGGAAAACTAACAAAACTCCTTACTCTCACCCATCGTATATTTATTTATTTGTGTTCGCTGCTCCGCAAACTACAATATATTGCTGCAGTTGCTACCAATCCAAACTGTTTGGGATAAGCACCGAGGAGGTGAAAGCAGGACACTGTGATCCCCCCAAAAAACACAAAAATCTGCAATATGAAGGTATGCTCATTCTTCCGACCACCCAACTGGTTCCATCTTCCGAATAATTGACAGTTACAGCAACAACCCACTGAAAAACCTTAGAATTCTGAAATCGTTGTACATTCTTCAATGTCGACCTTCAGTGAATGACTGTAACTCAGTAAACGAACTAGTCATAACTAAATAAATAATACAAAAGGTTTTTTAACAATTCTTCATAAGTTTTAATATTTGGGTATTTCAGTTCTTTTTAAGCCCAAGTTAAAGAAAAAAGTAAATGATATTTATTTTCTTTTTCTTCATCTTAGATTCTTAGTAGAACTGTAAACTTCTTACGGTTTAGTTGATATTTTTCTTATATTAAGTTTTGGTACCTGTTTTAATTACTTTAGTTTTCATCTTTTCAATCGTATTTTTATTTGAATGAATTTTTTTATGAAATCATAGTTAACTACATTTTTAATTATAGGTCTTGAAAATTGAAACTATGCTTTCCGAGACGTTTCCAGTAAAGAGTGTTCAAAGCGTTGGTTTCTCTCTCTCTCTCTCCCTCTAGATATATATATATATATATATACACTCGTATATGAGAGGGAGAAAGAAAAAAAATAACTATTAAGTTCGTCAGTTTTTAACAAGGAAACATTTTTCAACTTTCAACGAAAATTTAAAAAATGTGTCTAAAAAATAATTTTTAAAATTATGTTTATAAATCTTTATTTAAAACAAGTTTTAAAACTTTTTAACAAATTATAATAGGATTAATAATAGTAAGAAAGACACTCATGTTTCTTTTCTGATTTCCCCTTTGAACTTTGAAATGGTAAAAATTACTTCCAAATTACTTACAAATGTAATTACTTACAAATGATTAGGAATAAATGCTCGTAAAACAAGTTTTTGACACAGAAAATTCAACGGAAGAACTGTTTTATCCACAAATCGAGCTTAAAAATAAAAATTGCAAAGTTTCAATTTTTTGTTTCTGTCAAACAATAATCGTTGATTTTGCTTTCATTGCTGAAATATTGCAGAGAATGTTGACTTTGTTTAGCTTTTTGATAGATCCATTTATCAACACGACTGGGGTTAAATAAATTTATGGAGGTAATGCGCATGCTTAGGTCACATTAATTAAATTTATATGATAATGAAAGTAATAATAGCATTATTAGAGTGGTAATGCGCATGCGTAGGTCACATTAATTAAGTGTGTATGATAATGAAAAAATAATGGCATTATCCAGATATTAAGTGCATGTCTTATTTCAGTACACCCCTTTAAACAAGGATAAATTTCGAAAGGTAAAGATGTAAGTTCCGGGAGATCGGAAGGATATTTTAAGCGAAGATAAAATAGAATACCGATATCATAATGGCGTACGTGAATTGAATCGATTCGGGATTAACTCGGATTCCATATTATTCCAGTCAAACGATTCAAGATTGGATTTAATCACGGTTAGTATGAGTCGACTAATTCTGGTTCGATTTAATTACGCTCTGTCTAATTCCGCGCCCCCTATATAATATAACCTATAACCTACACAATAGTTTCGTCTGTTCGATTTCTTTAGTTCTGAAACAACATTCCAGGCTCGGATGTATTTAAAATGTGAAATGGATATAAATAATAATAGTTGCACACAAATTTCCACGATTGCTGTGAGGAAAATATATATGTAAGGTGTCCATGGCAAATATTTTAGGTGTTAATCAGGCATGGGGTAATTGTAATTTGAAAATGTCATTGATTGGAATTAATGGCGACATTAACACAGTCATCAAACTAACCATACTTTTTAAAGTAATGTGTGCAAAAACTTTTTTCTTATCCTTGTGTATATATATATATATATATATATATATATATATAATATATATATATATATATACTGTATATATATATATATATGTATATATATACAAAGGACACCAAACAGCAACAGACCGGCTGGTCCCTACTAGGCTGTCTGTTTAAGGAAGGAAGGTTAAAAGAAGCAAGAAAATTTAAAGACAAATGAAAGTGTTAAAGCAAAGCAGAGAAAAGAGGTTGAGAGGTAGGAAACAAATTTAAAGCCAAAGAGAAAATTTTAAAATGCAGAGGATGGAATCCAAGAGAAAATTTATATTATTTCTACGCGCTAACAAATGCTTTCAACTGGGGAGTTTAAGGCAAGATAAACATCTACATAGTTTCTTTTCAAAGGATTCGATCAAATTACTTTGAACTACGCTGGCTGACAATCCATTCTACAAATTAATTATACGATTGTAAGTTAACCCTTTCATGCCGTATGGTCATAAATGAGACCATCAAATTTTGAGGTTTTAGTCTTTCTGGAGATATCACATAAGGGTTTTTTTGTGGCATGAAAAGAAACGAAAATCTGGTATGAAAGGGTTAATTTCACATCATTACTGCGAGTTCTTTCTGCATTCCTGAAGGTGAAATATTTTTTCGGGTTGATATTATCAAAACCTTTAATCATTTTAAATACCTAGATTAAATCTCGAATTCGCTTTTTTACAAGTGAGAATAAATTTAACATTTCTAAACGGGGCAGCGTATGATTTGTTTCTAAGTCTAGGAATCATCTTAGTAGCACGTCGCTGCACTCTCTCCATTCTGTCTATGTTCTGCCGTAAAAATGGGGACCATAATTGAACGCAGTATTCAAGGTGGGGGCGTACTGAGGAATTATATAATGCTAGCATTGTTTTCTTCAACTTAAATTCAGACGATCCACCAATAAATCCTAAGATTCTATTTGTTTTTCTGACCCCTTCGATACATTGCTTACATATTTTAAGAGTGTTGGCTACAATAAATGGTGTCCGGGCTTAAATGGCAAAAAAATACATTCATTATGTTTTATTTTATTGCCATTTAAGCCCGAACACCTTGTAATACCTAAATCCTTCACTTCCATAACATTCGTTATTGTATTATCGCCCACAAAATACTTTTCTTTAACACTGTTTCTATCGATACTGATATGGAGCGTTTTACATTTATCTATATTAAAATTCATTGGCCAAATTTCCGCCCACTCTAGTAATTTATTAATATCTTCTTGAATCTGCAAACGTTTTGCCGCTGATTTTGTTCGTCCCCCTAGTTTGGTATCATCCGCAAATTTTTTAATTATACTGTTAATCCCCCAAGTCGATGTCATTGATATAAATAATACAAAGAACTAGTCCCAGAACTGATCCCTAAGGAACGCCGCTCGTTACACTTTTCCAGTTATAAGTCCACTAAGTTTACGTCCACTAAGCCAATTTTCGATCCATTTGAGAACATTAACATCAATTCCGTGAGAATGAAGTTTACCTCATAATCTCATAATCCTATGTGGCACTTTATCAGATGTCTTTTGAAAATCGAAATATATAATATCTACTGTTTTACTCTCGTCATATATATTTAAAATATCATGAATGATGTCGAGCAAATTAGTGAGACAAGAACGATTACGTCGAAAGCCGTGTTGAGATTAGTAGTATGTGCGCAAAAGGAGAGAGTGCAATGCAACTGCAAATGTTGGTCAATGTTGCAAATGTTATGCAACAAAGGGGGAATGTTGCAAGAACAACAAGGGTTATGGAACTTGGAGGCGGAGTTATTCCCCAAGAGAAAGAGAGGAGAGAGAGGAAGAGAGATGTTCGCCTGGCAGGAGCCAAGCGCATATTAAGACTTCATCCGAGCGCCCGTTGTCTCTCAGATCCTAAGCAGCCAGTAAGCTTAACTGGCTGATTTGCCAGATTGCGCTATTTATTTAATTAAATCATATATTCTTGACAGTTGGCTTAATCGGCCAGTTTGGCTTAGAAGGCTTCTTAGAAGACAGAAATAGCTTGTATATATTAATAACTTTCGAACGAATTAAAAGCGCACACAAACGCACATACACGAACCGACTGTACGCCATATCACCCACAGAGATATTAAATAGACAGAGCTATTAAACATAAACAAATACGTTTATGGGATCAAGGGGGTAGACCGACAAAGTCTCTAAAAATGACAACGCCAATAGTTTTTCTATTGAGCTTTTCGTGGTGAAACGAGGCCGATTTGACATTTTGTGGGCGATCTTTTAAAAAAAAATCGAATAAACTAAACTAAGTTTAATACAAAAACAAATTTTCATCATAATACGCAATTTTATCCTTAAACTATAATATGAAAAGCATTAATATGATTTTTAAAACAAAATAGAAATTAAATTAGGGGTAACTTATTAATTTTTATTCTTTTATCCAATTATTGTGTTTCAATATCAATTTATCTTTTATCACACCAATATATTTTTAAACCTTATTACAAAAAATATTAATATGATTTTTAAAACAAAACAGATTCTATTTCGGGGTAACTTATTCATTTTTCCTCTTTAGGCTAATTATTTTGTTTCAATATAAATTTATCTTCAAGACACCAATATACCTTTAAGCCTTATTACAAAAAATATTAATATGATTTTAAAAACAAAATAGATTCTCTCTCGGGTAACTTATTAATTTTTCCTCATTTACTTGCAGCCCTGCCGCGACACTTCTGCATTATTTTTTAGTATAATTAAAACCAGCATTCACGATCATATTGAATCTTACTGTTGAAGATATCCTGAAATAATGATGCAAAATTATTTTAAAAGGTATTGACTGTTCGAAGTATCTTAAACTTTGGTGCAAAAAAACATTAATATAACTAGATTTTAATTTTTAGCTAGCTTACCCCCAATAAATATCGTTTTCTAAATGTATTTATACAAAAATGGAATTTATGGCATAACTCATATAATTGCACCGTCTATAATTCAATAATTGGATTTAACATGATTTACTGCATTATATTTTTTGTAATTTTAAACCAGTTTTGGGGACATATTAAATTAAATTTTCTTCAGTGTAATTTACGAATTAAACACGGCCGTGAGGATTTGAATTCTAATACATAGTATTGTCACAAAAACTTTTAAAAACGTAGAAGATTGGATTCTATCCAGCAATAAAGAATTATGAAATACGTATGTATATATATGTACATTTAACTGCAATGACCGCGCAGTATATTAACGTATAGAAACGACGTAAGTATAGAGGAGTGTTCTGCACACGAGCAAGAGAAATAACAAACAAATGAAAAATAAGGCACCCGCCCGGGAATCGAACCCAGGATCTTCCGATTGCCGGTCAGACGTGCTAACCACTACACTACGGAGCCACGATAGTCAGAAGTTGTAATTCTCCTACATAGGGCAGAAACCAATGCCTTGAGAGGGCACCCTCGCAAATCGTGAATATGTACATTTAACTGCAATGACCGCGCAGTATATTAACGTATAGAAACGACGTAAGTATAGAGGAGTGTTCTGCACCTGTCCACTCTCTTTGTTTAAGGGTATAAGGTTCAAAATTGAGTGTCAAACGCGGCATTTTTAACCTATCCATCTATCTGCCTATCTATCTATCTATCTACGTATATGTATCTATATATATATATATATATATATATCTATATATATATATATATATATATATATATATATATATGTGTGTATGTATATATATATATATATATTGGTACTCATTCATCTCCTATACAAAATGCCTTCAAAACAACATTTCTTTTTATTCCAAGACAAAAAAATACCCGAATTGCTCATTCCGTCAAAGGTCAAGCTTTTCATTCCACTCTAGACCTACAGTTTAAAGGAGAATCAGGCCCTACCCGAATTCTTCATTCTGACGAAGGTCAAACTTTTTACCCAACCCTAGACCTACGGTTTAACGGGGAATCCAGGTGCCAGCATTTGCTCATCCATCTCTTACACAAAATGCCTTCAAAACAACATTTCTTTTTATTCCAAGACAAAAAAATACCCGAATTGCTCATTCCGTCGAAGATCAAACTTTTCATTCCACCCTAGACACAGTTTAACGGAAAATCTTGCCCCACCCGAATTGTTCATTCTGAATATGAATATTTAAATTCATTCTCACACTTTCGCTTTCATCATTTCCACATATGATTTTCTATTTTATAATTATGGCTGAGTCTGATAGGCCTACAATTAGCTAGGATGAGCTAACACTTAAAAGAAAAAGAGGGCGGGGATAAATTAGTACCTATAGTTTGGTTAGGATTAAAAACTATAGTCCGATAAGATTAGCTGCCAGATTGCATTGAGTAATTCTGGTATTTGCACAATTTGTCGAACGAATCATCGCAGTGCTGGGCATATTTCAATGCGATTTTACGATATGGTGTTTAGAAGGCAGTATATATATATATATGTATGTATATATATATATATATATATATATATATATATATATATCGGGGTACAAGATTATTTGCCAGAGTGCGTTATGCAATGAAATAGTTCTTTTATATGATCATTTTACGAAGAGTAATTCGAATTATTGCAAACCGCTAAAACATTTTCCACAGTAATGGTTAGAAGGCAATATATATATATATATATATATATATATAATATATATATGATGAATAAAACCACGAAGGGAAAAGAAACACAAAGGGGTGCTCAAGCGCTTTCGTCTAATGACATCCTCAGGAACACTGGAGTGAAAGGACAGATCAAGGCAATATATAGGTTACAAAAATAAACATACATACATACATATTCATATATATATACATATATATATATATATACATATACATATATAATATATATATATACATATATATAGTAAGCATAGAAAAAATTGTGGGAGGAGCAAACACATTTGTATGGGAAATTGACACTTTTAGCACTTCGGCCGACATTCAATATAAATTCAAATGGCTTGTTTATGAAACAGGTCACAAAAGAATAAAGAAATAAAAATAAATATAAATATAAATTGGGGAAAAAAAAAATTAAATACAAAATAGTGCCTTAGTGATATATATGTCACAGCCTAAATAACCATAAAGAAATAAACCAACAAATAAAAAACCACAAATATATATATATATATATATATATATATACATACACACATATACATATATATAGTAAGTAAAGAAAAATTGTGGGAGGAGCAAACACATTTGTATGGGAAAATGACACTTTTAGCACTTTGGCCGACATTCAACAACAAAAAAAAAATAATTACAAAATAATGCTTGTGATATATATGTCACAGCCTAAATAACCATAAAGAAATAAACCAACAGATAAAAAACCAAAAATTGTAAGTGGAGTCTACAAATTCAAGCTCAAAAGGGAAGTTTACAATCAATTTAATAGATGATGCCAAATTGATATATATGTCACAAAGAAATAAAGAAATAAACCCCCCCCAAAAAAAAAAAAAATTTTAAATAATAAAAATAATAATAATAAATTGAAAAATAAATTTTAAGAGAGGCACACCAATTTATAAGGGAAAAATTACCAAATGTTTTTTAGTTATTGTCTGAATCATGCATACTATTGTCACAAACGAATAAAAAAGTACAAGTAAATATAAATTGGAAAACAAAATGATGCCTAGATGATATATAAAGAACCATAAAAATATATACAACATATATAAGGTATATATACGAAATATAAACGCAATATATACAGAATATATATATATATATGCATAAGGGAAAAAATTACCAAAGGTTTGTTTTTATAATTATTGTCTGAAAAAACGGTAGGTCGCAAAAGAATAAAGAAATAAAAATAAATATAAATTGAAAAAATTACAAATAATACAACTACACATGTATACCCGGATAACCAAATATATATACATATACATACATATATACAAACACACACACACATATATATATATATATATACACATACAAGCTTGACCTTCGCGAAATGAGAAATCATCACGCGGAACCTTTGTAAGGTTGTAAGGTAAGGTAAGGTACATACACATATATACATATATATATATATATACACATATATACACACATATATACATACATATACATATACACACATACATACATACATATACATATACACACATATTCATACACACACATTTAACTGCAATGACCACGCACATACTCACATACACATACATACATACACATACACGCATACAGCAAAAAATTGAAAAATAAAATTGTAAGAGAAACCTACAGATTTATAAGGAAACAAAGACAAAAACAAATTTTGACCAAAGATTTAACAACCTGCCCTTTTTGTTTAAATCCATTCTGAAGGAATTCAGAGCAACGGGATCGAGTTGAAACAGACCTTTACTCATGTTAAGGTTATTTGTAAGTTGAATTATAGCCGACTCAAGAATATTTCTATTAACAATGTTGCTAGAGTGAAACAAAACTGAAGCATTATTCCAATCAATACAATGGGATAACTCTGACAAATGGACAAAAAGGGCACTGGACAACTGTCCCGTTCTAACGGAATATTGATGCTGTTTTACACGCGTTTGCAAATCCTTTCCCGTCTGACCTATGTAAAAGGAATCACATTGCTTACACCCAATTTTATAGAAAATGCCTAAATTATTGGTAGGGCTATTTTTTACTATGATGTTTTTCACAATATTGTTATATGAAAAAACTACACTGATATCCAAAAGTTTAAGTACATTAGTAATGCCTAAGAAGCCCGGGAAAAATGGAAGTACTAAAATATTCTTTGACAAGGTGCGAGTGTTATTATTCACACGATAGAAGGTTCGTTTAGCCTTATTAAGACAAGATTCCATGAACGCAGATGGGTAACACAACTCACTTCCAATACCGTTGATATTTTCCAATTCGGCATCGATGTATTCCGGACTGGCGATCCTAAGAGCGCGGAGAAACATTGAGGAAAATATGGCCTTTTTAATAGGGGTGTCATGTCCAGAGTAAAAGTGTACGTAGGACAAATTGTTTTTTTTTTTCAGATAGATACTAAACTTAAAACCCGGGCTATCCCTATGAACACGCACATCCAAAAACGGGATTGAGTTGTCTTGTTCCACTTCTAAAGTAAATTTAATGAAGGGGACTTGGTCATTTAACTGAAGGAGGAAGTCATCCAGGTCATGATTCATGGGCCAGATACACAAAATATCGTCGACGTACCGCAACCAAGGGATGCCAACCCCCAGGATTCTCGGAATGTAAGTAATTTCAAAAAACTCCATATAAATATTGGAGAGAAGGGGCGACAAAGGGTTGCCCATGGCCATCCCAAAAACTTGTTGATAATGCTCGCCATTGAAAGTGAATTTACAATCCTTGATACAAAGCTTAATAAGTTCCAAAACAGTGTGTGCAGGTAATGGTAGATCATAGTTATGTAATTCTCGGGCGAGAAAGTCAAGCATATCATCAATCGGCACTTTTGTGAACAATGAACAAACGTCGAAACTGATCAATCTATCGTTGGTATTAATGCGAACATTATTCAATTTTTCAGTGAGATCCATGGAATTTTTTACGTGTGAATCAGAGACAGTTCCAAGAATGGGGGACAAAACATTAACGATCCATTTGGAGAGTTTATAGGTAATAGAGCCCACCGAGCTAATAATAGGGCGCATAGGGTTACCCGATTTGTGGGTTTTAATAAGACCATAAAGGTAAGGCAGAGAAGGTGAAGTGGACAAAAAATGGGGAATTAAGTCCTTATGATCTTTGAGAATGCGTTTCAAGCCACTATTGAATGATTTGCTGACATCATCCTGCGGGTTCTTCCTAAGTTTCATGTATGTGGCGGGGTCCTGAAGCAGCTCATTCATCTTTCCAATGTAAACCACTTTGTCCATAATGACTAAGGTGTTAGCCTTGTCTGCTTTAGTAATATGGAGCTCACTATCTTTTTTTAATTGTGAAAGGCTATTGCGGAAACGTTTAGGAAAGTTATCTTCGTAAGAAATATTCGCAGCACCATAGACAAGGCCTTTAACTATGTTAACCAAAAACTGAGGAAGGTTACACTCTTTTTCAAAACAAGCAAGACTATGACAAATTTGTAAAGCAGTAGGTTTTTTAACAATATAAAAGGACATACCAAATCCCAGGGCACTTTTTGCATCGTCACTAATGTTTTTCGAAGAAAGGTTCAAAACACACTTTGAGCTTGCTTTTTTACTCCACTGACTATTTCGAATGAGACTTTTAATTTTGCGATCCAAAATGTTTCGAAGTGAAGAAGTTCTCCGACGCAACTCGTTGTAAATTTCATCAAACAAAGGTTGGATCCACGGTTGGGGAATAACAGTCAAAACATTACGTTTGGCAATGCC